>VXBW01005540.1:2128386-2203300 GCA_013400375.1 Thinocorus orbignyianus | reverse complement strand
GGGGGGGATGCTGACCACGGTGCCCCCTCCACGGGCGGTGGGCACCTCTCTGCGGGGAGGGCTGGAGGCTGCAGCCGAGGGCGGCTGGCGTGGCGATTCCCGGGGCAGGGGCAGGAAGGAGGGGGGATCATCTAGGGCAGCAAGGAGGGTCTGCCTCCTGTTACCTCCCCCGTTCTGCCTGTATTTAGCAAACCCGACTCTTCCCCAGCATTTCAGCCTGCTGAAGAGCGGGTTGTCCCACACCGGCGTCCAAGCTGGAGGGAAAAATAACCACCACCAAAGGGAGGTGCCTACCTGCCCGCCAGGCAGCTCCCAGGAGCAGGGATGCTCTCTGGCCCTGCTTCCTACCCCCTGCACCTCCCACCCAACTCTCTGCCTCCCCAGCTCTGGCTCTCAGAGGGTCAGGAGCACCTTTCCGTGGGCTTTGTAGGCGGTGGGGCGCCAGAAAGGCCTTGGTGGGGCCGTACGAGCTGGCCTGTGCTGAGCAAAACAGTGTTTATCTCTGCTCCAGCTGCCTCCACTTCCTTCCTGCCGGTGCCGCTGTGTTTTGGAGACACCCGGCCGGCCAGGCCCAGCGTCCCCATAGGCAGGAAGAGGCGTGAAGGATGTGCGTGATGGAGAGAGAGATAAAACAGCACCCACAGCTTCTCCCCTTTGCGTCCCACAGCCTGGGCTGACCCCCTCACGTCCCCCAGCTCTCCCCTGCCTTGAGGGTCTCTCCTCCATCACCTCTGGGCTCCCCCAGCCCCGCAGGCTTCCCACGGCGCTTTCCCACCCTGCTCATCCTTACCAGGCACCAACCTGCAGCCACTTTCTCTTCCCCTCTGACCTGCCACTTTCCCTCGCTGCCTCCATCCTCAGAGGCTCCAGCCATGGTCCAAATGCCAACCCTCTTCCCCTCCATCATATCCCTTCTGCCAATCACTGTGAAATCTCTCTCCCTGTTTCCCTCCCTGGCACAAGCTCCTGGGGCAGCCTGGCCTCAACTCGGATCTCCTGTGCCCTCCCCAGTAAAAAGAGGTGCCTGGTGTTTTCCTGCCAGCTTGGAGCCATGGGACGCTTCCCCCCCCTCTGCTGTCTGCCCAGGCTCACCTTCTCCTGCTGGCACCCTCTGGGGTGAGGAGTGCCCAGCCAGGGCTGGGGGGGCTCTGCAGCAGGGGATGGGGTTGAGTTGGAGGGAAGGGGGCTGCGTGGCTTCGGGGGCCACCAATAGGGTCCTGTCCTCCACCCCAGCACCCACACCGCGACAGCTCACCCTACACAGGGGAGCTGGAGGTCAAAGGATGGGAGAAGGAGGATTTCAGGCACAGGTCCTGGTGGGAAGGAGGTCAGGGAGGATACAGGAGGGGATTTGTCGGGGAAGGCACCCCGGGGGGCTGTGCCCAGCCGGGGGACGGAGGCCGACACTAGGAATAGGCAGCCTGGTTGGCACCAGACTTGACGATGGTGATGACGCTGGCGGTGGCCACCTTGGCAGGGGTCCCATGGGTGGCCACGGTGCGGGCAAAGCCCTGCAGGGCCTCATACTTGCCACGGAGGGTGTCAAGCTCCAAGCGCATGGCAGCGTTCTCCCGGGCCAGCTTGTCCACCTCCCACTCCAGCTCCATCTTCTGCTTCTGCAGCTCTTCCTTCTGGCAGACGCGCTTCACCCGGCAGCTGGCAGCATAGCCTCGGTTCTTCAGTGTCCGCCGGCGCTGCTTCAGCCTGGCCACCTCTTCCTTGGAGAGGCCCCGCAGGTGGTGGTTGACCCCCCGCACCGACAGCCCCATCAGCTCCTCGTCGGACAGCAGCGGCGTGTTCTCCCCCAGCTCCCGCTTCACCTGCCGGAGAGAGGGGGCGGTCAACCCCAGACCCCCGAAACCAAACCCCTTCCCCTCCTAACTGCCTGGTCTGGCTTAGTGCTCACCTTCAGGGCTTTGCTGGAGAGCGGGTCCGCGGCCATCCTCGCTTCACGCCGGCCCTGCCGAGCAGCCAGGAGAGAAGCTGGTTACTCCCTGCCCGCGCACCTCTCCCCTCGGCACGGAGGGCACCGGTCCCGCTGGCCCCCTGCCCAGTGCCCACGTCTCCCGCACCGGCCCCGTGACTCATCCCTGCTTCTTTAAAAATTACGTAGCAGCAGTAATAATAATAATAATAACAGCAATAACGACTGCAAAAAGTAACAATAACGGAGGGAGGCTGCACTTCCCGCCCCTCCTTCATCCCGCCCCGGGGTGGCTGGGATGCTGCCCTGCCCAGGGGACCCCAAACCCCCCCCAGCCCGGCTGCCGGCTTCTCCCCGGGGAGGAAACGCGGGCGAGATCCACCCGGGGCTGAATAGAAAGTGAGAAAACAGAAANTTAAAGCGGCCGCCGGCCTTAAACCTCACCGGGTGACCCTCTCGCCCCGCAAGCTGTGCGGATACGAGTTCAGCCACGCTCCAAACGCCTGTTTTTTAACCCAAAATTTGGGGGTGACGCAATATCACCCCGCCCCTTCCCAACGGCAGCGGAACGGAGGGCGCTGCCGCTTTAAGAGCAGCCCCTCCCCTCACAATGATGGCGCCCGCCGCCTCTCCGCCCTCCTCCGACATGGCGGCGGGAGTGACGCAGCGCCGCCGGCCTCCGTGCCCCGCCCTCATCGCCCATCCCCGCTGCTGATTGGTCTGCCTTGGCGGGCGGGGCGGGGATTGGCAGGCCCCCCCCCCGNGGAGGATGGGGGCCCATCATGCTCCGCGGCTGCTGCCATCACCGCCCCCTCACAGCCCGGGGCCGCTCCGTGAGGGAAGGCCGCGGCTCCCGGGCTCGTTCCGCCGCCCCCGGCCCTCCCAGGCGGTGGAGGGGGGCCTTCTTCCCCCCCGAGGCGCCGGGAAAGTCCAGCCGCAGGTGCTGGGCTTCCCCCCAGCTCCGCGCCTCACGCCGGCGGCTCTCGGTTCTCCTTTCCCCGGCCACTGAGTTCATTTCGCCGGGTTCCCCTCAGGCCCGAGGGCTCCGGGAAAGATGCAGTTTTTAGGGCGGCTGGTGAGCACCATCAACACCGTCACGCAGATGTTCAGCAACCCCTACCGGGTGAAGGAGGTGTCGGCCGCCGAGTACGCGGCGCACACCTGCCTGAGGGAGGAGGGCAGGGTGGCCCTGTATCGGAACAGCCTGGCCCGCTCCTGGGATTGCCTGCTGGTGAATCCCCAGAGCCCGCAGGTCGCTTTCCGGTAAGTGATGGAGAAAGGAGAGACCCGAAATCTCAGGGCCACGTGTTCCGTGGCAGTGGGTGGCTGGATGATAACGTTTCATCAACGAGTGGGCTCCTGAGGAGTGGGAGACCCCTATGTGGAGGAGCTGTCATCAGAAACAGCTTGTGAGAACAGGGCAGGACAGGATGGAAACACTGTGGAAAGAAGAAACTGTGAAATAGGTACTTGGGTCATAATATCCCTACTTGTACCTGTTGCTGCTCTAACATCTGGAGCACAGGATGCTTCAGCCCAAAAAGTAACGTTTCTCAGGAAGAGGAGGTGCTCTCTGTTAATGAAGTAGGTTCCCTTCTTTCCTTGGAAAAAGTATGATACCAAACAAGGAGGAATAGGAAAGTCCTCAGCATTCACGTTTGGAAAAGAGCTGCCCCTCTCAGATAAGGTGGGATGGAGGTTGTTTTATTTGAGCAGGACCAACACTGCGTTTGCCTCTTTTCCCAGGCTTTTCCAACTCGACAACGAAGCGGGTGCCCTCTTGCTTTTTGAGCAATACGCTGGGCAGCTGCGCCCTTTCTACGAGAGCTCGTGCCAGCCCTTGTCTCTGGAGGAGCTCCAGCAGCTCAGCGACTGCTTCCGCAGCCACCCCAGCTGGTCCCCAGCACACATCGCGGTGGAGTTCGGGCGTCGTGAGAGCTTCCGACACAACCACATCCTGAGGCAAGGGGCAGGAGGGGTCTCCAGTGGGCCTGGAGCTGGGAATGAGCTCGGGAGGACAGGCTGAACTGGATTTGGGTATCTTGGCATGACGTACCAAAGCAACGGGGGCTGCTGCTTGGGGGAGATTGACGCCTGTGGTTACTCACAGAGGTTGATTTTAAAAAGTACTGGCCTTGGTGTGTGATGGATGTGGTAGCAAAGGGTGTCTGGTGGCTGCTCACTGTAAGCTTTTGACCTGCTGCTCTGGATGTTGAAGTGCAGAGCTTGGGAGTTTGAGCCTAAAAGATTGAGCTGTTGCTAAAGGCACTAATTAGACTCTTACAACCCTCGTGGAGCTGCTTTTCAGAGGGCTTTGTAAACCACGAGAGAAGGTCCAGTAGGTTTGTCTGGGAATGGTTTTTGGCCACAAGCTCTCTTTCCATGGGGAACTTCACTGAGGATGGGGGAGACTAGTGAGGAATTAGGGAACTGGGGGACTGAAGGCAGCATCTCTGCCAGGCTGCTGACTGTAACCTGTCTCCTGCCCTCTTTTGGGCAGAGGGAGCTGCTCCCATGTGGGGGGCAGAGGAAGGAGCAGCGTGTCAGGGAGAGTACCTATACCAGGGCTTCTTGAGGGCCCTTCTCTTATGCTTCTTCCTTGGCAAGAGGCAGACCTTTTATGAACCTTGTGGTTCCTATGAACCTACTGGGCCCATCACAAACACAGAAGGTTCCTTCATATCATCTCCCAAGGCAGCTGCACGTCCTTGTCTTCCCAGCCCTTCCTTGGTCTCACGCTGACTCCTCTTTCACAGCTGCGTGAACAGCACGGACAGCGAGGACGGCTGCACCCCGCTGCACCTGGCGTGTCGCAAGGGAGACATGGAGTGCCTGCTGGAGCTGCTGGAGAGCCACGCACGGGTGGACATCACCGACAGGAACGGGGAGACCGTTTTCCATTACGCTGTGCGTGGGAACAACCCCCAGATCGTTGAGGTGGGAGCCATTTCCAAGCTGGCAGGAACTGGGACTAGGATGTGTTGTCTCTGTGCTGTGAGGGGGGAGACAGGAAAGTGGCTGGAGACAGGGGGAGAGAAAGTCAGTTCCTTCTGCTGCTTGAGGCTGATTTCAGCCTCTTCTCCCTTTACTGGTGTCATTTCCCATAGGCAAGGCTCTAGATTCCTGGAACAAGGATGTTGAGCAAGCTTCCTCAGAAAGTCTCCTTCATTGCTATTTGTATCAGACCTTCATCCTGCCTTTGCCAAGTCCCTTGGCTGTCTCTTCTTCATCCCCCTCAGCAGAGTGTTTGGTTCTGGGCAGAGTGCTCCTGTGGGGGAGTGTGTGTTTAGACTCCCGTGGGGGAGTGTGTGCTGCCCTCGGACCAAAGGGTGTTTTGGAATTACTGTGGTCTCTCCTGAGCCTACGGAATGTGTTTGAACTGAACAGCCTTGCAAAGGGGACAGGGATCAGAGCCTGGAGGCAGAGACAGTCTGAAGCCAGAGGCGTTCTCTATTGCTGAGAAGCACCAGGCAGAGTCACGGGGTTCTCGAGGGCCTGGTTGACCTTCCCACGTTGGCTCCTCAGGTGTGTCAGCTCCCTGGCACCCTGTGTGAGTGTGAGACTGTCTCTCCTCTCCTGCTGCACCCCCTGCGTTTACTCAATACCTGTTGTGACAGCTCTCCCTCTTCCTGCCAGACTGTGTGGGTTTCCTAAGGAGGAATGGGGGAGGGATGACGATCAGGGCTTGCCATGCTGCAGAGCAGGGCAGTTCACATCTTTGTATTAAAAAAGATTTTCCTGATGGCAGCAGCTTGGCTTGTAGTTACAGAAATACTTCCCAGTCTGATCTGTCTTCTGTTTGGTTCTTTTCTCTCTTGGTTCCTCACTAAACCGGAGAAAAGTAACCAAATTCTTGCTTCTCTTGTGTGCAGCTGGGCTCGCAGGCTTTCCCCAGTACAGCACTGGGGTATTTCTGTGTAACAAACCAGTCAGCTGGTAACAGATGTGAACTTTACAGGGAGAATAGGAAAATTCCTTCCAATGTACCCCCACGTGTATTTTAAAGATAATCCTGCTTGTATCCAAAAGCAGTGGTGGGTGTTGCTGGGGAGGTTGAGCCCCTGCCTGCTGACTGACCATGGTAACTGGTGGGGCTGTAGCAGGAGAGGGAAACTACTGGTTTCAGCTGGCGAGCTCGTTCAGTTGGGCCGAGCTTTGCTAACAGGGTGTTACTGTTCTGCAGCTGACAGTGAGAGTCTGCTGGGCTGTTGTTCAAGGTTGTGCAAGCCCTTTTTGGCTGAGGGATGTCTCAGAGGCACGTGGGTACAGAGAGCAGCGATCAGCCCTTTGGGGAGTGAAAACAAGGAGCGCCTCCATAGCTACTGCGTGGGAAGCAGGGGTGGAGAGGACAGGCTTAGTGTTCTGAGGAGACCAGCGCTCCGGAGTCTGTCCTCAGAGCTCAGAGGCACAGTCAGCAGTCTTCTGTGTCCCTCTGTGTATTTATCTATTATCTCCTCTTCCCAGCTCCTGGGGAAAACTCCTACTACTGGCTTGGACCACCTGAGCCATGAAGGGATGACTGCTCTGCATCTCGCTTGTCAGCTGGGCAAAGAGGACATGGTCCGGTCTCTGCTGAAATGCCATGCCAGCTGCAGCATCATGGGTACGCTGGGCTACCCCATCCACACAGCACTGAAGTTTTCCCAGAAGGGGTAAGGAACTGCTTGGGCTGCCAAAACAGGGCTGCTCTTCTAGTCTGGGGACCTGTCTGCTTGCCCAGGGTTGACTGAGACTGGACCCCTTTCAGGGCAGTGCTCATAGGAGGGTGTCCTGTGCTGTCCTCTGATGCGTCACCGAGATGGCAGAAGAACAGAGAAGTGCTGGTGTGGAAAAGAAAGAAACAGTTTCAGAAAAAAAAACCCACCACATTAATTTTCCCTGAATGTATCCATATATATTATTTAGAGAAGAGAAGGCTCCGGGGAGACCTGATAGCAGCCTTCCAGTATCTGAAGGGAGCTACAGGAGAGCTGGGGAGGGACTCTTTGTCAGGAAGTCTAGTGACAGGACGAGGGGGAATGGTTTTAAATTGGAAGAGAGGAGATTTACATTGGATATTAGGAAGAAGTTCTTTCCTGTGAGGGTGGTGAGGCACTGGAACAGGTTGCCCGGAGAAGTTATGGATGCCCCATCCCTGGAAGTGTTTAAGGCCAGGTTGGATGGGGCTTTGAGCAACCTGCTCTAGGGAGAGGTGTCCCTGCCCATGGCAGGGGGGTTGGAACTTGATGATCTTTCAGGTCCCTTCCAACTCTAACCATTCTATGATTCTTAGTATCAGACATAAGGTGAAAGACACAGATGTCTTTTTAAAAAATGTTGGTATAGTGCTTTTTCTCAGAAGGAGCTGTGAGAAGATGATTTACTGGTGCTTAAATAGTGTGGTTAATTGCTGTACCTCTGTTTCTGAGTGCTCTGATCCTAATAAGCTTTCGTTTCAGAGCCTAGTTATTCTCTTCTCCTGTGGGCCAAAGGTACTCTTGACTCTTAATAACACTCTCTGGAACTGAGTCGAAAGTGACACGATGTTTACTCCCTCTTTTGTTTTCCCTGGAGAAATTTGATTCTCTTTGTATGTGCTTTATAATACCTAATTTTCATAGAGTGTTGAAGCTCTACAGATAGGGCTCTCAAGTCAACACCAGCTGCTGCAGCAGTTTGAAAAGTGCTTTCCAACATTAGAGATGCATTCACAAGCCAAAAAATGTGTTTCAGTCCTGTAGTTTGCAGTGGGGCTCAGTCTCTTGTACATGGTTTATTTGGTGGTGTATACTTACTTGGTTGTTAAGTTTGTCTACCCACACGTTGTAGGTACTAGGTACTAGTTGAGTCACAACAGGTGTGATTTTTCACTCCTAGAGTAGTACACAGATTCTTAATTTAAGCAAGTATTTAACTTATTTCAGTTTTATCCCCCCATTTCCCTGGAGAGAGAGGGAGAAGAGAAGAATTTCCCCTCGGGTCCTTCAGAAATGCCATATTCCTGTATTGGAGAAGCACCTAGGTGTTGCTCCACAACTTGGATTTGGGAAGGAATTTTCCTGCTTCCTCCGAACTGTGCTGCTTGTGCACTTCCTTTCTCAAAAGAGGAAAACAAAACTGCAGCTGAGGAACTTGCAAGTGTTGCAGGGAGCCTGCTGCTGCTGAAGGGTTTCCTGAAAGGCTCTGGGTCGGAAGGCAGGTACTGGTGTGAGTGGAGGCGTGAGTCAAGACGGCAGCCATCCATCCCTTCATCTCCTTGTCTTTGCCAGGTGTACCCAGGCCATCCTCGAGGTGGATGCCAGCCAGGTTCGCTCCAAGGACCCACGCTATGAAGCTACTCCGCTGCACTGGGCAAAGAAGGCCGAGGTAAGTGGAGCCAATCCATGGTGAGGGGCTGTGCTGCCACCCAGCACCTGCTTAATTCCTCCTGCTGCGAGAGGGAATGTGCACGTGCAGAGCCCTGGGGGTGTCAGAGCCCAGGGGGTTGATTCTGTTTGCCCTGTGCTGATCAGTGCTGTTTGCCATGGGGAGACGGAGCAGTGGAGCCTTGCAGTGAAGCAAACTGATGGACTCATCCCTAGTATGTCATCCTTGGCCATTAAAGGCCAGCTTGTCCCTTTTCCCTTTCTGTTGGGGGGATTGCAGCAGTGTCACGGCTACTCCTGGGGGGAGCTCTCTTCTCTAATTACCGACAGCTTCATGGAAGGAAGCAGGTGGATGCCTTGGAAACTGCAGGGAGAGGGTGATTTAGGCACGGAGTGGTGACGTGTGGGTTGTGGTCCGTTTTCTGCCAGGGGTGGGCAGATCAGTGGTGTGGGATGCCCTGCTGAAGCACCCAAATGGTGCTTGTTGCAAGCAGAGGATGTTCCATGGCAGGACTGTTTTCCATCCTGCAGCATCACTCCCTCTCAAAAATGTCCTATGGAGTTTTGGAGCAGACGTAAATCTCCTTGGCTTATAAAGAGAAGAATATAAAAAAGCAAACTTTCCCTCTAGTCTGTGAGGATTCTGGCCTGAGTAAGGATTGTTTTTTCTCCCTTGCTCTCAGCCAGTTGCTATATAAGTCCCAAAAGATCCAGAAGCTCTAGCCAGAATACAAAACCACCAGCTAGTTCTGTGGTAAAACAGAGAAACCAGTGCTTGGAACAGTGCGTCTGGCATCTGCCAGCCAGCTGTAACCAGGTTAAGGCTCCCTCCTCTTCCTCTGCTTGGCTTGGGATTGTTTGAACACTCTAGCAGTTGTCCTCATGGTTGCTTTCTCTCTTCTTGTCCTGGCACCTGCACACTTGGGCCCAGATGACACGGCTGCTGCTGGAATACGGCTCCGAGGTGAACGTGACCAGCCGGACGGGTGACATGGCTCTGCACATCGCCGTCAAGAGGGGACGCTTTGACTGTGCCATGGTGCTCTTGACTCACGGGGCCCACACCAATGCCAGGGGTCAGGATGGCAACACACCACTGCACCTGGCCATGAAGGTAAGATTTCTGCAGAGGCTACTGGGAGGGGGAGAGAGAGATTTTCTTGAAGGGTTGAGGCAGGGGCAGACTCCGTTGAAATTCCAGCTGTAGTCTTCCATGGGGTGATCCCTTGTGGGTGCTTTGGCTGATGAAAAGAGGAGGGAGGGAAGGAGAGATGCTGTGCCCAATGGGAGTGTGGCTCTTGACTGAGTTTTCTCCTGTCCCCTAGCATGATCACCTGGATATGATCAAAGCAATCGTTGTGTTTGGAGGAGATGTCGAGATCCCCAATGATTTCGGGGAGACGCCGGGGCTGTTGGCAGCCAGGAGCAGCAAAGGTGAGGGAGCAAGTCAGCAGCTGTGCAATGTGAACCCGGCATCCTGTCTCCCCTTGGTGCCCAAAACAGTGTCTTGGTGAGAGGTGAAAACACGCCAAGCACGGATGATGCTTCTCCAGCATGCTTTCCCAGCTTCTAGTCGCACATAGGGTAGGCACTTCCTGAGCTAGTGGCGTAGGCTTTGGATTAGTAGCCCTTGATGAGTTTCTCTCCTGTGAGACAGATGCAAGAGGAAAAGCTGGCACACACTCCCCCTCTTTCAAGCCACAGAGTCGGGCTCACAGCGGGATGACACGGTGCTGCTGAACCACCCAGACATAAGCAGATGTGGGCCGGTTCTTCAGTGGCAGGAGATGTGTGGCACACCCCCCTGAAGCTGCACTGCACTGGGTACCCCTGCTTGGTCTTAGGGGAGAGATACCCAAGACATGCTTTCACCTCCCCTAGGTGGTCCCAGAGGTTGCACGAGGGTCGGGGCTGCTGTGGCTTTAGCAGAGCCCCCCTCAGTGTGTGCCTGCACTGATTCTCTTTCTGATCTGTGACTCCCCCTCCGTCACCGAAGGTGCGAACCGGAAAGTGCTCTTAGACCTGCTGCAAACTGTAGGGACCGAACGCTGCCACCCACCCAACCCTGACTCCCCAAGCCTGGCACCATCTGCAGCCCTATTCCTGGAAGGCCCACCTTCCTCACGGAGCAGCTGCAGCAGCTTAGGTAAAGCCTTCCCTGGCCCTCCCTTGCTCTCCTCCTTTCTTGCTTCACAGTGCTGTCTCTTCTTCGAATGGGCCGTGCTCTGGGGACAGTCTCCTGTCTCTCTGTTTCTGGTGACTCTGTCCTTGTTCAGCTGTTGCAGCATCTCGTAACTTTTCTCTGTTTTTCCTGTGTGTGTACTCTAGACTCTTGCACCATAAACTTCTGTTTTATAGACCTGACACAATGCAGCTCTGTTAATAAGGAAAAGGACAACTGATTCCCTCATCCCTCTGGAAGAGGTGTAGGAACTAGTTGCCTGCATGTACTTTGTGCGCTGGGTCATGTGCAGAAGGGGAGATACTTGCTGGTCTGCCTTGAGAACCTCCCAATGTCGTACTGGTCACAAGGAAATAAGAAGTGTCACTTGTTCAGATCTGGGAGGCTGGCAGCTGGGAGAAGGAAGGGATGAAGCCCAAGGATAAGTGACCTTGGTCACCAGGCTTACATTACGCATACGATGAGACGAACTTGGGTTATATGATTGTGTTGTAGCTTGTGCTCTATTCTGCACGTTCCACAGGCCCTGTACTGGGTTCTTGACTTTTCTCCTCCAGGGAGCTTTGGAGCTCGGGCAGAGGCAGCATGAGGGTTTACAGAGTGGGCAGTGGGTGAGTTGGCTTGGAGGGAGGCTTTAACCCTCGTGAGGGGTGTGCAGGTGGGTAACAGACACTTGGGCTCCACTTTCCTTCTCAGGTTGGTGGTTTCCTTTGCAAGGGCCCTCCTGTGGGGCTAGAGGACAACACCTTCTCATGCCCTGGAGTGTGTCTGTTTCACCACGAGTGTCACTGTCTGGTGACATCAGGACTTTTGTCTCACCATAGCCTTGTGAAGGTCTCAGTTCTGATGCAGTGACAGGGCAAGGAAGGCCCTTTTTCCACCTGGACTCTGGCCTTTGAAGAAAACTCCTCACCGTGTTCGTTGTCATTCACAGCCACCTTTTGGCCCAGGCACTGGCAGGAGTATTTGACTTCTCTCCCCCCTGTTCTTCTTTTGGTTTCACAGGCTGGCTTCTCACCTAGGCTGGATTGGTGCCCCACACCCAGGGCGGCCTGGGTGTGCATCAGCTGCGTGGTAATGACAAGCCACCCTGTCCCCACGGCTCTCCTGCCTAGGTTACCTTGCAGGAGTAGATTTAGGTTTAGTAAACTGCGTAGTGGGCACGCTGCTGGGCTCTGCCTTCTCTCTCTCCTACTGTGCTCATCATCTGCTTCGTCTTTGCCAGTGCATCTCCACCTGCCTTCTCTAAAGGACGGGGTTTCTCCTCTTTAGTGTGTTTAATCTGGGGTGGGTCTACCTGGTGGCTGTGGGTAAGATGGTTTGTGTCTCCTGCAGGGAGCTTTGTTCGAATGGGAAGGGAATGGGATGTTCTTTGTGTGATTATGGTGGAAATGCTTTAACACAGAGGTGGGAGGTCTGGGGTTGACCAAGGTTTCTGGGGACAGAGAGAAAATAGGAAGAATAACTGAAAGTTTTGTAATTGATTAAGTGTAATTTGGTTGAATAGTGTCTCTGAGGCACATGTCAGAAGGTTCAAGTAGCAAAGTGGTCTCTAATTTTTTTTTCCCTTTTGCATGTTCCTGGCCCTCTAGGGTACAAGGACTTGCTGTATGTTTCCACAACGCTTGGACAGTTGTTGAAGGCACCAGATGTTGTGGATTCGCCCAGTGATGGTAGAAGAGAGTAAGTGAGGACTAGCTTCTGTCCAGGCTCCTGTGCAACTTGAAGGTGAAAGCCGTGTGTGTGAATTCTCCCCACCCACACCTGTGGGTGTGGCATCCTCAGAGCTGACATTATTTGATGCCCATTGACCTTGCAATTTTGACCAAAAACCTTGTACCTCTTCCTGCCTGCAGCCCTGGAGCTGCAGTGGAGCCCAAGCTCAGCAGGTGAGCTGCTGCTCCTGCTCTGTCCTTCCTCTCTGCCTATGGACACCAAATGCCCTTTGAGCTTTGCGATATCCCCATGGCCACACGCTGCCCTGATGCTCACCCAGCTCTTGTGCCAGGCTATGTGCTGCCCCTCACCTGGAGCAGCTGACACTGAAGTGCTGCCAGCAGGATCTTAGGGATGTCTGCTTCTTCATCATGACACATCATAAACTACTGCATTGTAAGGGACTTGGATGCCTTTTCAGCCTGTGAATGTTTCTCTGATGTAGAGGTTGGAGATGGCTAAAAGAGCAAATAGTGTTGCACCAGCTCTGAAGAGGCATATCTGGC
The DNA here is from genome assembly GCA_013400375.1 of Thinocorus orbignyianus. Lineage (NCBI taxonomy): Eukaryota > Metazoa > Chordata > Aves > Ciconiiformes > Thinocoridae > Thinocorus > Thinocorus orbignyianus. The sequence goes on along the minus strand of VXBW01005540.1, from coordinate 2,190,628 downwards.
CAGGTCCAGTCTTACTTCCATCTGAGGAAGCAACACTGGATGTATTTGCTCACTGACTACGCTGTCCACAGCGGCGTTCATGTGGCTGTAGCATTTACAAGCTGTCCCACAGCTCCCAGTCATCTGTGTCTCTCTCTCTGTCCAGGCATGACCGCCTCCTCTGTCTGGATGGAGGGGGCATCCGGGGCCTGGTGCTCATCCAGCTCCTCCTGGCTATCGAAAAGGCTGCGGGCCGTCCCATCCGTGAGATTTTTGACTGGATCGCAGGGACCAGCACTGGGGGGATCTTGGCCTTGGCTATCGTACATGGTGAGGACAATGCAAATGACGAGTTCCTTCTCACGCCTGTGGGATCGAGCACTCCTCAACAGGGAGCAGAGGTGGGATGGGAACTGCCTCTTTGAGACTTGTTGTCCCTGCCGAAGAGGGAAGGGATGTCTTAATGAAGAAAAGTCCAGAACCTGGCTTTGTGCTTGCTTCTCACATCAGCTGGCCTTGAGCAGCTTTCTGTGTTTGGGGAAGTGCGTGGTGGCAGAGTGCAATGTTCTGTTCTTCCTGCTCTCTCCATGGGGGTACTACAGTAAGGTGATAGGTGCTTTCTAATAGTGGGAAACTACGTTCCATGCTTTCTTTTCCTCTTTAATCCTTCCTAGTCATGCTGCTGAGCTCTCAGCAGATGCCAGGCAGCCTGGGAAGGGGATGGGATTGGGAATGATGCCTCCCATCTCTTGCTGGTCCTGGAGAATCCTCTCTCTGATGTGCTGTTTGTTCTGCCTGCCTTTCCTCCCACTCCCTGCTCCTGCTGATGTTGCTGCCGGTCTCAGGGAAGTCCATGGACTACATGCGCTGCCTGTACTTCCGCATGAAGGACATGGTGTTCCGGGGCTCTCGGCCCTACGAGTCAGAGCCCCTGGATGAGTTCTTGAAGAAGGAGTTTGGGGAAAACACCAAAATGACAGATGTCCGAAAACCCAAGTAAGTCCTGCCTGGGGCTGCAGTGGTTGATGCTGTCCTGAGCGTGCTCTAGACCCCTCTCAGCAGAGTTACTGAGCCTTTCCTTAGAGAAGGTCTGGAGGAGTGTGATGTGCAGACTATTGAAGCCATAAGTATGTTTTTTCCCCTGTTTTACTCATTCTGTCGTGTCTTCTTCCCCAGGGTTATGGTGACGGGGACGTTGTGTGACCGGCAGCCAGCTGAGCTCCACCTCTTCCGGAATTACCCTGTACCAGAGACAAAAACTTCCACTGAATACAAGACAAGTGCATCCTTCAAACCACTCACTAAGCCAGAAGGTAAATGCTGGCTGGCAGAGGAGGGGGACATCCCTCAGAGATGGAAGACTTCCTGTTCTTCCTCCCATTGCTGTGAAAATTGGGGTGTCCCAGCAATAGCTCATTGCTCATCTTGACTTGTAGCTTGGTTCTAGTGATAGTTCCCCTTTTTCCTCTCTCCTCCTCCCTTGGCTTCTCTTGTAGCAGGAATGGACTTGTCTGGTGAGGGTCATGAGAAAGGGGTCTGCTAGAGGAGCCCTGCCTACAGTCAGGACCTTTCCCTCAGAGGCAGATTAACATGGAAAAGCTGTGTAACTGAAGCTTGCAGCTGCCTCCAGCTTGCTGCTTTCTGTGTCTAGCAAACATAACTGCTTCACCATAAAAATAGCAGCAATGAGGGTGGTAGAGGGCAAATTTGACCCAGGATGTGTAGAAAGTGGTGAGCGCATCTTTTAAAGCCCCCCCAAAATAGTCCTGTGCATCTAAGCAGAGAGGACCTTACTGTTGGGACCTTACAGCTGTCTAGGGTGGGGTCTCCTGGGATTGTGAGCCCCTCTGCTTCATGTTGGTGAAGGTGGGGTGCTTCTTGCACATAGGAAGGTTGCTGCAAGAGGCCGTTTGCTGTCTCTCCCTCCAGACCAGCTTGTGTGGCGCGCTGCCCGCTGCAGCGGTGCGGCTCCCACTTATTTCCGGCCTATAGGACGCTTTCTGGACGGTGGGCTGCTGGCCAACAACCCGACCCTTGATGCCATGGCAGAGATCCACGAGTACAACAAGACGCTGATCAAAAAGGTGAGGGGAGAACTCCTGGCCCTGGCTGGTAATTGGGGCTTTGTTGGCTCCGCTGAGCCCTCCTTGAAAGGAGGAAGAGGGTTTGGGAATGGAGGCATCTCTTGTGGATAAACAAGTTAGCCATGCAGCACCCTAGAAGGGAGTGTGTGGAGGGTAGTGTGTGTTAGGAATGGTGGCTAAGAGGTGAAATACCTCTTCTGACAAGGGTTTGAGATGGAGAGGCAGCCCCATCAACCTGTCCTTGGTGCTTTGGGCAATGATGATTCGGTTGATGATGGTGTGTCCCCCTTGACGTGGCTCTGCAGGACGTTTTTCTGCCCAAAAATAAATGGAGAAGACAATAGTAGGGCACCCTGTAAGGCTGAAGAGTGAATCTGTTCTGTGGTGTGGCAAATTCTTTAGAAAGATGACTGACTACTGGCAGCTGCTGCTCCCTTGTAGCTGAAAGGGGTTGCCAAAATGACTGAAAGGGTTGGACTGTTTCACGGCCATCTGGTCCTAGGCCTCATCTGTGGGGTGATCCCCTGGGTTTGGGTGCAGCCAGGGCTGAAAGGGACAACTTCAACTTCAGTGCGACTGTTGAAGTCACGTGGATTCTACCTGTCTCACCAGGTGGTTCTAAAGGGGGAGGATGGAGAAGAGAAAAGGCTGCCTGATCTTTTCCCTTGGGTTTCAGAGCTTCACCAAGACTCTGAAAGACGTGCTCTACCTTAATTGTTGGTCCTTGCTAACAAATCTTTTGTTTGTCTGCAGGGTCAGAGACAGGAAGTAAGAAAATTGGGGTTGGTGGTCTCCCTGGGGACAGGGAAGCCTCCACAGGTCCCAGTGAGCTCTGTGGATGTTTTCCGCCCCTCCAACCCTTGGGAGCTGGCAAAGACCGTCTTTGGAGCCAGGGAGCTTGGCAAGATGGTGGTGGATTGTGTGAGTACTGGGAGGAGGGGATGAGGGAAGACCCCTGGGGCTGCTTGTAGGGAGGGAGCAAAGGTTTCCAGTCTTTAACTTCTTCCTTTTAGGAGAAACTCCTGCTTTTTTGAAACTGCTCTGACCATGGCCAGTTGAAGGAGTGGATGTAGTGGGTAACCTAAGAGTTGTGGGAGCACAGCAGGTCCAAAGCCCTGAATGCCTCCTTTGAGTTTGAAGTGCCAGCTGCAAGGAGCTAAGTTGTGGGAGAGCTGATGACAGGGTGGTGGTCAGTGACCCTTGAAACATTCGCAGGTGTGAGTTTGTGAAACTATCTTTCCAGGGAGCAGTAATTATCATCCGAGCAACGTGGATGGAAAAAAAATCAAGGCTCAGAAAACAGCAATTAATTTTTCCTTAGAAAATCTTTGCCATCCCCACTGGGGGAGTTAGCAAATGCTAAAGGAGTGGGAGTATCACTAATAAGAAGCAGTAGTTCAGAGCTGTGGTTTAGGAGCGTGTCATAGTTCTTGGAAGCTTCAGAAAGAAGCTCATTAAATGTTGTATGTGAAAGCGCTCCAAATGAATGAAAGCCAGAAAGATCAGAACTGAGGTTTTGACTGTGATCTTAGTTCTTATCTCCTCTTGGCTTCCTAAAGCCCCAAAATACCCAGAGAGGTCCCTCTGCTTCTCCTGCTTTTATTTCAGGGCTCCCAGGGACGCTGTCCCAGGATAGCCCAAAAAGCCTGAGATACCACGAGCCCTGCTTGGTGCTGGGTTTGGACAGAAATGGGTACAGCTGAAATCCCAAGGAGGCTGTGATTCAGATCATCCTGGGTGTTTGGTGTTTTTCTGAGGGAATCTGCTGTGATGGATGGAGGATCTGTAGGGTGCAATTCTGTGTGTCCCAAGGATCAGGAGCACTGTTCTTACCTTATAGATAACAAACAAAAAGCCACCCTGCTCTTGGTGGTGAACGTTGCCGTCCAGGATGCCGCTTGCTCCTGGTTTTTCCTCTCCCTCTGCGGCTTGCACAAGTTCAGCCTGGTGCCGAGGGAGGTTCTTGCAGGCAGGGGGGACCAGCGTGGCAGTCGGGCTCTGACTCTGGGCCTGTTCCTCCCGCAGTGCACTGACGCAGATGGCCCAGCTGTGGATCGTGCCAGGGCCTGGTGCGAGATGACGGATGTCCCATATTTCCGGTAGGAGCTTCCTTTCCGCTCTCTGCAAAGACCTATTTTTATCCCGCTCACTTCAGACCTGGCCGCAGCATATGTCACGCGTCATCCCAAATAGTGTCCCCTCCAGTGGCATTCCTGCCCAGNGGTGCTCCATCCCTCTAATGGTGGCCCTGTGCTGGACCTGTTCCAACAGTTCGATGTCCTTTCTATGTTGAGGACTCCAGATAGAATGCTTTGAGTTAGAAGGGTCCTTGAGGATCATCTAGTTCCAGCACCCCTGCCATGGGAGAGGACACCTTCCACTGTTTCCTTGTCCCCCCTCTCCTCATGCCTTGGTGGCGTATCAGAACATCCCCTGATAGGGAGATGGGCCAGTGGTGGACTGTGCACAACTTGTGTGGGGTCAGTCGGTGGGGGCTCTGGATGTGCTGTCTGAGAGGGTCCTTAGGAGATGTTCATCCTGCCCTGTTCCACCACACAGTGTGGTTTGAGGCTTGTGCCGTGCTTGGTTAGGGCTGTTGCTGAAATGTGGCTGGGCCTTGAAGGAGGGGCAAGGCCTCCTGCTCCTCAAGCCTGCCAGATAAGGACAGGTGAACACCCAGGACAGCAGGAGCCACTTTGCACAAGCCTTGTGCTCACCAGGCTCCTTGCCCTGTGGCATTTGCCTCTGTGACCAGCTGGTGATGCTCTCTTGCCGCGCGCAGGCTCAGCCCTCAGCTGCACACGGAGGTGATGCTGGATGAGGTGAACGACACCGTGCTGGTGAACGCCCTCTGGGACACCCAGCTTTACATCTACCAGCAGCGGGAGCAGTTTGAGCAGCTGGTGCAACATCTCTGCCGATGACAGACCTGGAGGTTCCCGTTTGGCATCCTCACGGCAAGGAGCAGAAGACACTGAAATGGCTCGGATTTGCCCTTCAATCACGGTGTTGAGGTGGGGGAGGGACTACTACTACCTACTAACAAGGAATTAATTATATTTAATAGACAACAGCACACATACACCTGTATTCCAGGGCACACCCATGTATCCCAGAGAGCTGTGAAATGCTGACAGGTGTTTTCACACTGTAGCCTTGGTGTTGCTGCTGTGCTCGGTGTTGCTGCCCTGCTCTCTGACCCTACAGCCCTTCCCAGGAGCCAGAGCCCCCACCTACCTCTCCTGAGCTGCAGCAGCTGGAGTCTGTCTCCTGTCTGTGCAGCGTCTCCACTGACAAAGCACCGTGCACCTTCTCGTGTCCCAGAAAGGGCCCAGGCCAGGTGAAGCTTCAGAGATAACTTGACCCACTGGGGCCAAGGTGTTTCAAAGTGTGTGTAGCAGAGGGGAAAGGGATTATTCTTCCCTCAACGTGCCCCGTTTGAAGAAGGGGAGCAGAAATGCTGCAGCTCGATGCAGAATGTTGCCACTGGCCTTGGGAGAAGGGGGGAGCCTCTCCTGAACTTTGTCTTCTGTAGCACCTTCCCCTTTTCCTTCCAGGACGGGACACTAACACAGGTACTGACCCCCAACAGAGGCTGCTTTGTGCCTCCTGGCTTTTTGTGCTGCTTTTTGCTGAAGGACTGAGATGTGGAAGCTTGTCTTTACGTGCAGCAAGCTCAGGATGGAGAGACCTGCCAAGCCTTGGCCTGGTAGAGAGATTGTTTCTCTTCTGTCCTTAGTGTGGAATTGAAATGCTCTGAAATCAGTTCCCATCAAAGAAACTGACCCTGCGACAATTTGGATTTACCTTTATACCTCTGGAAATCTCCTTGTGAGTGCTGCACTCCTCAGATGTTTCTGCAGTAATTTTTGCATATTTATAAATAATTTATGTATCTATTTGGAGGTGTTTTGGGGGAATAACCTGGAAAACTGAATTCTGAATCGTTTGCCTTTGGATGGGCTGCTCTTGTGAACAGCCCTTCTATGCAGGACTAGCGTGACCTGAAATAAAGAGAGGATGGGCTTTGGTTCCACTGTCATGCAGTCTGTGGTTGTCTTCTGTCTCTCTCTCCATCCTGCAAAGTCCCAGAGGGATTCTGAGCTCGTAGCCTCCGAATTTCTTACACGTAGAAAATCAGAAACAGGACTTCTTGAGACACAGGATTATACCCTTTGTGTGGGCTGGAGAGGTGAAGGACCTGTCCCTGCAGCCAGCCCTGGGGACATGTATGTAGTCCGAGTGGCCAGCTGTCCCATGAAGCACAGCATTGCGCTCTGGGCTTCTCCCTTGTGGCCAGCAAACAGGCTTTGTATATACTCCTATGGGAGAATCCTCTTGGAGGTGGTCAGGCCTATTGAGGGGACCCCTGAAGTCCCTCAGGGTACAAATGGCTGGGACTTTAATTTTGGTGTTCCCAGGTGGTTCCTGGACAAGGCAACTGCGGCAAGCCTGCCAGAGCTGGTGCCCACCAATTCCTGAGGGACACCACTGGCAGGAACGTGGGTGCTGAGTCATGAATGGGACTAAAAACTAGTTTATCTTTTGGTAAACCTTCTGATCTTCACTTTCACAAATGAGATAGTGGAATTAAGGGGCTTTTAATGTGGAATAAAGGTTTTCTTTTTCCTACGTTATGGAGAGGCTTACCTTCCTGTGGAAAAACAACCCCCCATGCCTCAGGATGGAGAGAACATGAGCTCCCTTCTGCTTTTTGCCCCTGGAGGGTGGGTGGTTGCATTCTCCCTTTCTCTCCATAAGCCTGCACCTTCTGCAGGGATTTCCCAAAGCCACGCTGTGCTCAGGATCCTTGACTGCAGGCAGGGAGGAGCAGGAGGGTTCAGGCGTGGGCCTTTGCCTGCTGCTGGGGTGTCACCCTGAGACCAGGAGCGGGAGGGCAGCTGAGAGCCAGAGGGCTGAGGGAATAGTGGGCAGGGAAGGGGTGAAACCCATTTTGAGCTTTCCTTACGTTTGCTTCCCCCTGCTCAGTTCTTGGCTGCCTGTTATCGTGAACTGATTGATAGGGATCTCCTGACTGGCGGTGTCTGCGTGTGAAAGGCCTGAAGATGCTCTGCCAGCACGGGGAGGCTGAAGGAGCCGCCTCCACGCCGTGGCCCTGAGGGGAGGCAGCGAGCCATAAGGCGGTCACTCTGGCAGGTGGCTGGCTCTGCAGGTGTCAGGGCAGGGGGAGCTGGGTCCCGAGCCAGCAATCAATAATTCAAGGAGGCCGTCACGTGCCCTTGCTGGCTGTCGCAGGATTCCTCTCTTCCCAGAGTCCGGTTACTTCCAGAGATCAAGTTCCAGCCTCTTGGCTGGTGAATTATTAAACCCCAGCAGTGCTCCGTTCCCTTTGTACCACGTCTGTGTCTTCCTGCTGTCCCACCTTGCCAGCCACAGGCTCTTTTGATCCAACGAGCTCTGCAGAAGCAGAGTCCTCCAGGCCACCTCGTATAGCATCTTGTGCTCTGCTCCTTGCTTCTCCGTGGGAGAGGGGAAAAGCTCTGGAGATGGACCTGGCCTACAGATCCACCATCTCCATCTATAAGGTGAGTACCAACACCAGAGGCTGTGGGAGATGTGTGGGTGGCAGGAGAAGACCTGTTTTGTGCCAAAAGCTCCCTTGAAGGGTGGACAGCTGAGGGCTGGATCTGTCCTCAGACTGAACTTTGGCAGCTCCTGTGGGACCTGGGCCATGTTTGAGAGCTGACGGCTGGCGGGAGGGAAGGATGGTGCGGGTCCTAAGGCAGATCTGGGAAGGAACTGGGTGACCAGGGTGGTTTGGACATGAAGCATGTTTATGAAGGGTGATGAGCCTTGGTTGCTGGGAGGAAGCTGGAGCTCAGTCAGCTGTATTCCCCTTTGCTGGGAAGTGTGGTTTGATCTCACAAATGCTTCCCTGTGCACAGTGGTGCTGCACCAGGGTGGTGTAGGGCTGGGAGAAGGGGGAGTTGCTGCGTTCTGCCCTCTGGTCTGCTCTGCTGCAGGCAGTAAACACCTTGCAGCAGGTAAGGGCTGAGAGGCTGGTCTGAAACAGTCCATCCCTTCTCTAAGACATCAAGTCTGGCAGCGCACCACATCCTGGCTGGGAAAAAGTCATGTTCATGCCTGGGTAATAAGTGGCAGCCCTCATCCCAACAGGCTCAGGGATGAGCAAAAAGGCTGCTCAGATGCCCTTGCAGTTACTCCCCTGTTTGCAGTGGGTGTGGGGCCTGGGGAGACAGCCATCTTCAGGTGACTGCTTGGCCTCTCCAGTGAGATACCTTGCCCTCTGGCATCGCTCCTCTCCCAGCTGGCTGGAGAGGACTCAGGGCGACTGAAGGTTGCAGTCACCTCTGATGGAGGGAGCTGACTTCGTGCACGGAGTTGTGGCTGGGGGAGCTCTCTGGCTCTCAGCTGAAGCACAGCAGGAGGGCATTGACCTGCTGCCTCTGGGGTGTGGAGAAGACTGGCGTTAACGTGTTTCTGCCTGGCCACAGAGTATCCTGGAGCAGTTCAACCCCGCGCTGGAGAACCTGGTGTACCTGGGAAATAACTACCTGCGCGCCTTCCACGGTGAGTGGGGTCCCACAGGGCACGGGCTCCGGACCGTGCTGCTGCATCTGCCCTGGGTATCTGCTGTACTCTCACCCAGGGCAAGGCTGCTGGCCTCCCCTGCCCCCGAAATATCCTGGGCTGCTTTGTGGTACTCTTCTCCTTCTTCAGGACCCACTGCTGTTATTTGGCACAAATGTGGTGAAAGAGGGTGCCCTTTCCTACAGGCGGGGTGCCAGGGGAGGCTGTCCTGTCTGCTGCTTGCTGGGGCTGGTGGTGGTGGGAAGGCAGGCCAGGTCCTTACCTCCCCTCCCATCCCCTCTCCTCTCCTCACAGCATTATCCAAAGCAGCTGAAGTGTATTTTAAGGCAATCGAGAAGATTGGGGAGCGAGCGCTGCAGAGCTCCACCTCACGCATGCTGGGTAAGGCTCTCTCACTCACCGTCCTCCATCCTCTGATGAGTTACTTGATTTTTTTTGGCCTTCCCCCTTAGCTAGTCCCTTTCCAGGCATTGGGGAAGGAAGACAGCTCCTTTAAATGATGCCTTACAGCGCCAGGCCCTGTTCAGGCAGTAAGAGTCAAATGTATTGTGCATCCTTGAATATTGCCCAAGGCCCCAGGACTCTCCCCTGCATCTCTCTGAGATCAATGACTCAGCCCAGCTCCTGGGATGGACCTCCAGCGATGGACCTCTCAGGGAAACCAGTCCTTGCTGAGGCATTCTGCACTGAGAATTGAAGTTTTAATCTTGGAGAAACCATTTTGGCTGTGTGTGAGAAAAGCCAGGAAGCATGGACTGACAGCAGCTGATGGGGTGTTGTCCTCCTGAGCCCACAGCCAGCTGAAAGGGCAGCTCAGAGACGAGGGGCTAACACTCAACAGCTCAAATAATTCTGCAGCCTCGTGATGGCTGTTGAAAGTAGGCTCAGGGAACTGCTCTGATACCTAGCATTTCCATAAAAAACTTCCAGCAGATGTCCCTTTTGCAGAGTCCTACCATCTTCTGCAAGGCCCAGCTCACTCTTCTGCTCCCAGTCATCAGTCTCTTCCCTACATGGTTTCATACTACCAACACCGGTGAAGCGGGACCCTGCAGGGTATCAGCAGTGGGTGCTGTAGCTGCTTTCCTGTAGGACAACCAGAACCATGCACTGTAGCTGGGGTGACATTAGGGGTGGAAATCACTGCAGGGGCTGCAGCAGAGCAGAAACCCACCACTCAGAGCCCATGGCAGAGCCAAAGCTGCCTGCCAGCACCTGGGATTGTAGTGGAGCACCTATCTGGCAGCTTCATGTGCTGGAAAAATCCCGTGCTGGCAGCACCTGGGGAGTGATGGTGGAGCTGAACCCTGGGAGGAAGGCTACCAGCCTCTCTTGGGGTGCAGAGAGCAGTGTGTTGCGGTATCTGGTGGACTTTCACACCCATATATCACCAGCCTGAGTCGCGTGCCTGCTTGGGGGCACAAGGAAATGGCCGGGGGATTTTTCTACCCTCTCTCCTGTCTCTTTCCCTGAAGGTGAAATTCTGATGCAGATGTCCAACACGCAGAGAGTCCTGAGCTCTGATCTGGAAGTCGTGGTGAGTGGTTTGCCCAGAGGCTGGTGCAGGTTGGGGAAAATGGGATTTCCTTAACCACAGCATGCTGGCACTTGGCCCAGTTTGACCCATTTCCTGCTCCCTGACATGCCTGCTGGCAGGTCCCTGCCCCGCTGCTGTCCCTGCTGCATGTGACGGAGGCATGTGGCAGAGCTGGCCTTCCCAGGGCCTGGCTGTTGTTCAGTGTTTGGTGCCGTTGGTGGACTGTCACCACCTCTCTGCGAGGGCGGTGGCACATGTGCAGTAGACTCTGCAGTGCCCGGCTCTGAAGATGTGGCAAGGCGAGGCCGTCCTCTCTTTCCCTGGATAGCAGTGGTGGGACAGGAGCAGAAGAGATGCTGACACTTCTAGATGCTGCTGGTTTTTGCCTGTGCTAAAGCTTGGGGCTTGATGGTTGCAGGGCTGCTCCATGGTAGTCCTCACAGGACCATTTCTAGCTTCCGTATGGGATCCAGCTGGCGAAGGAGTCACTAGCTCTGTGGGTTTTGCTGAGGGTGATGGCTTCTTTGCCTCTTCCAGGCTCAGACATTCCATGTGGACCTGCTGCAGCACATGGAGAAGAACACCAAAATGGATGTGCAGTTTATCAGTGTGAGTGATGAACTCCCGTCTCCTCAACCCTCCTCTTCTTTTCTCTCTCCCCTCCACCCAAGGGATTTTGCTTGGAGCACTTGAGGCTTTTCATCAGCTTTGCTCAGCAGGAGTTAGGGGGCCTGAGCTTCTCCTGTCATGGACCAACCCCCCCTATTTTGGCTGATGATGGAGTGCTAAAGAGGGCAGGCAACCATTCTCCTTTGTGCAGTAGAACTTGCCAAATGCTTCAACAGGGCTGGGAGACTTGGTATCCCACAGCAGTGTTCCCAGCTTCCCTGAACCACAGCCTCTGACTGGGCAGGGGTCCTGTGCTGTTGTGGCCCAGCTGGCTGTGCTGGTGGGTAGCGTCATGGAGGGAGACAAAGGCCTGGGGGCTTGCTCCCAGTGCAGGGGGTGCTGGGCACCAGTTCTTGCTCCTGAGATCCTGAGGCTCATTAGCCATCTGGGACCCTTCAAAATGAAAAGAAAGGTAAAGGAAGACTTTTTATAAGAGGTCCAGGAAAAGCCTGATTTCAGAGGGACTCAGATGCTCAACTCACCCGCCTGAGCAAGACCCTTACTGCATCGCAGTGTGGGTGGGTCTCCGGTTCCTCACCCAGCCTGGTTTGTTCCTGGCAGGAAAGCCAGAAGCAGTATGAGCTGGAGTACCAGCGCAGAGCCACCAACCTGGATAAGTGCATGGCAGACCTGTGGAGAATGGAGAGGGCCCGTGATAAAAATGTCCGTGAGATGAAGGTGAGCAGTGACTGCAGGGAAGGGAGTTGGAAAAAGAACCAGATGATTTCTCTGGAGCCAGGGTTGGTTTCGGAGGAACCTTGTCCTTCCTTGAAAGCCAAGGGGTTGACCTTGGTGTTCAAAAGGCAGCAGGCTTATCTGGAAAGGAGGAAACTCCTTTTCTACAGGGTGCCGCTGACCTGTGGTGCTCACTCCTGCCAAGCCCTTTCCTCATTTAGCAAACCTCAGCGTGCAAGGACTTAATCCTTGGCACTCTGTCTCCTCTATGCTGCTCCAGTGCTGCGAGTGGACTGGGAAGCTGGCAGACATGAGAACCTGTTTCAACCCTTCCCTTGCCGTATCTGAGTCCATTCTGCCAGATCTATGCTGATCCCTTCCTCCCTCTTTCTCCTGTGGCCCAGGAGAATGTGATGCGACTGCGCTCCGAGATGCAGGCGTTTGTCTCCGAGAGCCAGAGGGAGGCTGAGCTGGAGGAGAAACGCCGCTACCGCTTCCTGGCTGAAAAGCACCAGATGCTCTACAACACTCTCCTCCAGTTTTACAGCAGGGTACGGCCCTGGTGGGCCAGGGAGCTGAACTGGGGGAGCAGGCAGCATGGGTGGAGTTGGGGACATGCAGGCAGAAGGGAGGCAGGGCTGAGCTTCTCCTTGGTTGAAGGCAGCATCTGTGTGTGGACTGGGTGTTTCCTTTCTTGCTGTGGGCTCCAGGCTGACTCTACTGGGCTGAGGATGGTGCTGACAGGGTTTTAGTTGGGTGTGTGGGCAATAGGAGAGGGAAGGGTGATGTAAGTGTTTCCTTGGGATTGCGGGGTATCCGCTGGAGGGTGCCATCCTAGAAATTCACTCCTGTGGGGCTCTCTTTAGCTATTCCCACAACATAACCTGGGGGAGACCTGGTCTCTAACTGAATGCATGTGGCAGCCCTCAGCTCCCTCTGTAGTTGTTCTGCCCTCTCCATCACCCCTTCTTCTCCCCTCTCTCCCCAGGCCCGGGGCATGATCCAGACCAAGGCGCCACAGTGGAAGGAGCAGCTGGAGGCCAGTCGCAACCCCTCAAACAGCCACCCACAGGGTCTTCTCATGACTTCCCACAGCCAGGGGTATTTGTCAGGCCGGATCACTCCCACCCACCTTGAGATGGTGAGGAGCCCACGGACAGCCTCTGCCTTGGCAGTGGTGAGGCTGCAGCTGCCCCTTTCAAGCTGCAGTCCTTGGCCAACCATGGTATTTGTTGGGTCCTTTCCCGACCAAGATGAAGGGAACTGTGTATGTGGGTTGCAGTGGAGGAATGTGCTGGGTCTGGCTTTCTGAGAGGGACTGGTTATCTCTCAGAGCATCTCCCACCTGTAGACTTAGCCTCCTTTCCTTCCAACAGGCCCAGAGACCCCTTAGTTCTTCCATGACTGGTAGCAGATCCAGCATCTTCTCTCCAGAACCTCCAGAAATGAGACTGTCTTCTCAACCAGAATCCCCTGGACAGCTGCTGCGGAGGACACCATCAGCCAGTATGACCCATATCTGAGAGAAACACTGGGGAAGGACACAGTGGTTGAGCCTCTCTGGAAACAGATCTGGGTTTGGGGAGGGACCACAGCTCTATGAGACCACTGGTCCTCAGCCACATCCCTGTGCGTGGTGAGGGGACAGTGCGTGTAGGAGCTGGGGAGGACAAGGCTGAATGAAGCAGAGGTTGAGCTCAACCTTCAGAGCGGGGTCCATCCAGGACAATGCCAGGTTTTCTGGCTGGCTGTGTGAGGAGGGCAACCCACGGGTGTGCAATTTTGAAAGACTCTTTGAACCATGAGGGCTGGTTCTTACTGGAATTTCCATTTTGGTAATGCACTTTCCCTTGCTCTACCAAATTACATATTAGCCTGCCCCACAGAACGCAGCCAGTTATCTGTTTTTCCTTCCTGCAAAATTTCAGCTTAAAGTGTTAAGATAGAGACAGGGAGAGAGGAAAAGACCTGAATTTTCAAATCTAAGCGACCTCAAATTTGAGCAACCTTGTGTAGTGTGGTATCCCTGCCCATGGTAGGGGGATCGGAACAAGATGATCTTGAAGAACCCTTCCAACCTAAACCATTCCATGATTCTGTTGCTCTGGCAGAGTTGGGAAGAGGGATGACAGCAAGACATTTAGTGGTCAGTGCCTATGCCCTAGACAATCTGGCCAAAGAGGACATAGTGCAAAGCAAGTGGTTTCAGCTTGAGTTGATTTTCTCCTTCAAGATGAATGTTATGCTGTGCCCTGCTCTCTGCCTGCAGAGAACGGCCACCTACTCCTCCAAGGATAACTACTTGACTGAGGAAGCGCTTCCTGCAGGCCTTGCAGGAAGATGCTGTGCTCCAGCCAGACCCCTCTGATGCCTCCCTGCAGGTTTGCTCCCCACGGGCCGTACCTCCCGCTCGGGTTCCTTTGGTGAGGCCAGCAGTGGCAGTGAGGGCAGGAGAAGGAGCAGCACAGCCAGAGTGCAGGCTATTGTGGCCCATGCGACGGGTGCCAACCGGACCCTGCTGCGGTTTGACCCTGGGGATGTCATCACGGTGCTGATGCCGGACGCGCAGAACGGCTGGCTGTATGGCAAGCTGGAGGGATCATCCACGTATGTGCTGTCGGTGCTGTAAATTGGCTTGTTGGGTCTGGAGCTGGGAGGCTTAAGCCTGAAACTATCTCCTCTTCTCCCTCCTGGTGTGGCCTGGGCGACTGTCTCTCACCCACCATCAAGGGGAAACACCTCCATGTCATGGGCTGTGCCTAGTGTGGGGACTCTCCAAGCCAAGGAGATGTGGTGGGGCAGGATGAGCGTGGATGAGGAAGCTCCGGGGGCTTTGGGTGGAGGGATGCGGTGACCCTCTCCCAGCTTGCGTGACTGAGTGACTCCTGTCATGGGACCCAGCTCAGGGCCGTGAACTGCTGGAGTTACCTGAGAGGTTTGCCATTTCTCAGCTCACGCCGCAACTGCCGCCGCGCCCTCCAGCACAACCAGGGCATGGAAACTGCTGCACCCAGCGCTTACTGAATTACTCCCCGTGGCGCTGCCAGCCAACACCTATTTGGAAAGCAAACACAGCACCCCTGCACCGTGCTCTGCAGGGAAGCTCACACGCTCAGGTGCAAGATGAACAAGAGCAGTGCCTTTCTTTTGGGGGGGATTTCTGGGGTGGAGCTGCTTCACCCCGAGGAGAAAGGGGTTTCCACAGCTTCCTTGTGTGCTGGCCTTGGCGATCACGCTCAGCCAGAGTGTCTCTTCCTGGATTGCACAAGCGTTGCTCCCAAGAGCAGGGATTTTGCGCAGGCTCTGAGATAAACAAGTCCTGCCCCAAGCTCAAGGACTATCTTGCAACATCTTCGTGCCCCACCTGGGGGCAAAAGATGTACAGGAACCCCCTTGCACAGGCGGCAGCAGCAGCAGCTTGGTTGACGTGTGGGATGGGTGTAGATCAGGAGTGCTGGGCAGCTAGATCTGAAGAGCCACAAACCGTGGTTACCTGGGGCTCATTCGTCTCTGCTTCTGTGCCCTAGATGCGGCTGGTTCCCTGAAGCTTACGTCAAGCCTCTGGAGGATGCGAGGGAGATGGAAGAGCCAGCCACCAGGTAACAGGAGAGCAATTGGGTAGGCAGGAGCTGGAGTGGCTCCTTGCAGGTCACTAGCACCAGTGCCTGTTTGGGGTGTGCCCATTGGAAAGCTGCAGTGCTCCTATGCTGGAGCATCTGCTGAGAGCCTCACTGGGCCCTGAGATCTCACAAGCTTACCCTAGACGGCAACCCTTCCAAGTGCAGTATCTTCTCAAAGGTGCTTGTGACTGGGCCAGTCCAGACCATGTGTATTTTCTCCACACATGTGGATGGCACCTGTGCTGCCCCCTGTTCCTTGCTCTTTGATTCTCATCCCACTATCTTACCCCCTTGGTCAGGTCCTTCCCACTGCGAAGCAGTCACAGTATGGATGACATCCTGGACCGTCCCAGTGCTCCTTCCTCCGGCAATTACTGGCCTTCTGCTGCCCAGCCCAGTGTGCCAACCCCACCTCCCCTCTCGGTGGGGGCTGGCAGTCACCAGAGTGGGGTGACCACCCCAGTCAGTTCTGGCTCCAAGGTGAGTGCAGGAGGAGTGTGTCTGTACATGGAGTGGGCTACACTTGACTTTCATCCTCCAAGGCACACCTTTTCTGCATTGGCCTGCTGAGAAAGAAAGATACCTTCCAGATGTTGGAGTGTGATCTCCTCCTTTCCTGACCTAAGGGGTCTTGTTAGCACTCACCCAATCTGTTTCCATGCTACCACGTCCTGGTGGCTCCTGGCAGTTAGATTTGTGTGTGCAGATCTGCAGTCCCTGGCTTTCCTCTGTCAAGGGACTGCTTTTCTGCCACTGCCCTTGTCATTCCTCTCTCTTTTTGCTCACCAGGGACCCTTCAGTTCAGTTCTTTCCTCCATGACCTCCCAGCCTGATTTCTGGTGGCTCAAGGGCAGCACCTCTTTCTGCTAATAGTAGGACCATGGAGTGATCAGGCTGGGCTGGGAGTGGGTGACCAGCTAACAGAGATGCCATCCTTCTCCCTTCAGAGAATGGAGAGGAGTTTCATAGGGCTCCTCTTCTAAATTCAAGCAAGTATTGGGTTAAAGTCACAGCTGAGGTAGGGGAAAAGCTAAGGGCAACTCTTTTGGAAAGCCTTACAACAAATTGTGCCCAACCCATGGTTTGTGGGTGGCATGCTGACCAGGAAACCCTCTGCATATCATTGCATCCAGCTGTGCTGAATTGACTGATGAGGACAAAATTAAGACTGAGGACAGCTGAAGGTGAGGACTTGAGAGAGAGAAATATGGTGCTGCCCTTGGGTGTTACTCGCTCAGTCTCGTGAGAGGCTGGAAAACCTCATCTCTGGTCACTGGTGCCAGGCCAGTGAGAGGTTGCATGTAGCTGGATGGCTCAAAGGGCTGGAAAATGCACCAGTTAGTTACTCTTTTTACCTTTCATGTCCTGCTCTGTGGTTTCAGGCAGCCTCAGGCTGCACAATACAGAGGGGAACAGGCTCTGCAGCTTGTCCCTCACTCTGGGTCATTGGTTTCCATCCACTCCCAGGACTAGGGTGTAGGGATAGACCTGGGATTGAGTAATGAAATGTGTGGCGCATTTGAAGTACCATGGCAGAGTGACCGAGCCTCATTAGAAACCTGGAAGGCCTCAGCCTTGTTCTAAAATTCTGTGCAAGACATCCTTTAGTTGAGCCAGGAGCAAATGGGTGTCTGTTTGACTTCCTAGCTGGAACACTGATAACCACATGTGGCTTTCTTGCCTGCCAGCAGCTACAGAAACTGGCATACTTTAGCAGGCCAGTTGTCACTGATCCTTCACTATCTACTGGCCAAGAACAAGGGCCACAGGGCCTAGGTCCATCTCTTTCCATCAGGCTGGTCCACATTTAAGCAATATGTGGTATAAGGCAGGTGGCTAGAGCTCTTGAGTTCCCCATGGATGCAGAAAGCATGAGGGCACTGATGATAAACTCTTTGCCAGGATGTGTGGGCAACACCAGGGGGGCATCTCTGGCTGTGCTGGTAGGGTGAAATGTAGCTCAGACTGTCACTGTTTGCTGTGCTCTTCAGACATGACACTTTGGGGACCTGAGGTCACTCCTTTCTTCCCTGAGACAAAGGGAGGTGTCCCAGGGAAATAGGCAACCTGTGGTGTAGGGGACAACCGCCACCACAGAAAACAGGGTATTATCTGGAGTGGTGAATTTGTGGGATTATGCAAAGTTTGAATGAATAATGAGTTAGAGCTTTGTTAATAGGACTTTGGCTCCTAACTCCCTTAAGTGTTTTGTGAATTCTTCCTCTGTGTGTGCTGTGTTTCCGATGTCATTTTTGTCTCACCGTTCCCCCTCCCTGCCTCACTGCTGCCTTTATTTTCACTGCAGAAATCAGGAGCATTTGATCAGCCTCCTGAACTCTTCCCACGGTGAGTGAGGCTTGGAGCTGTACTCTGGAATCATCAAGGGGAGGGTGGCATTATTACAATACTATAATTACCTAATCTTTTTGATTATCAAATGTGGGAGGAACAGGGAAGTGTCTGGAGGAAACCAATGCACAACCCACTTTCCAGGACAGGAGGTGGGCCCACAGAGGTGGGTGATTCTGGCTGGCTGGGAAGGCTCTCTCCTGCCTCTGGTAATGCAAGGGAGGGCCTCAGCACCTTGAGCAGATAGCGAGACCTGCATGCTCCTTCTAATCCAACTTGGAAGAGCCACAATAGCAGCTTGTAGCCTGAGCATAGAGCTACATGATTTGTGCAGCTCTGCCTGCCTGGAAAGCGCTGAGGTATAAGGGATGTGGCTTTTAGCTTTGATGAGTCAGGTTTGTGGAGATGAGACTTGCCATAAATCCCTGCTTTCCTTCCACATGCAGCTGGGCTGGTATCCATGTTTCTGGCATGGTGCTGTGGCCTCTTTCTGCTCCCTGACATCTTGCGTGGAGGGTCAGGGGCCACAAGTGTAGAGTGCTACAGCAAGAGACAGCATTATGCTAGTGACCCTTCTTCATACTATGGAAGAGGGAGGGTGGGAAGCCCTGTGGAGAACCCAAGGGGGAACCACATGACAACCTGCAGCAGGGTGCTCTCCTCCTTGGCATGGAGCTGGCTGTTTGACAGGACTAAATAGCTTTTGCTTGGTCAGTGGGACACCTGCGTGGTCTTTGCAGATCTCCTGATAGTTGCCCATTTCCTTTCCCCTTCCAGAGGTACCAACCCCTTTGCCACAGTCAAGCTGCGTCCTACAGTCACCAACGACCGCTCGGCACCCATCATCAGATGAAGTGAGGCTGCAGATGATGGAGAATTTCAGCAGTGAAGGGGGGTGGCATACGAGTAACAGGTTGCGGCCCCCAGCTGGACAGTGACTTTGTGCTACCACTCACAGAGTGACCTCTCTCTTCCCTTCTTTTCCCTCTGTGACATGGGGACCCATCTCACCTGGTTGTCTGGTGTGCTTTAGCCAGCGGCAAGACCCCTGATGCTCTTCTTGGATATCACCCTGTTCCCTTCACCCCGTGTGATGCTACTGTACCTGAGTGGGAGAAGGCTGCTGTTATGGGTGCTGGTGACCTGGGAGAGGGGATGCTGTGGGTCTGGGAGGTGGGTAAGATCATCTGTGCCACAGGGCGGCATTAGCAGGTCGAGGAACGCCAAGCTTTGCTAGCCCTGCTGTGGCCAGAGAAGGACACTTGCCGAACAGTCCCTTCAATACCAAAAACTGAACCCCAAAGGTAGGAGGCCACAAGGCTTCCAGCTACATGGTCCGGCTGCCAGGGTCTGCAGCGTGCAGCTCTCGACCCCTTTGGTGACCGTGTCTGTTTCTATCCACCTCTGCCCCCTCTCGCCCCCACCATGGCTCCTTCCCTTGTTTGGCAGCCCTGGGGCAGGTGACAGTGCCCAGAGCCGCTACCCTACTCCTTTGCCTATTGTCCTGTGAAAAAGATTTGGGTTTGTTTTTTAAATAAAATGGAGAATGTTGCTCCCATAGGTGTCCCAGCGGCCAGGACATCACCTCAATCAGAAGACACAGAGACATGGGGGTCTGGCCAGCACTGGTGCCATGATGGCTGCCTGTGTTGAACGCCCCAGTGCCATGGCTCCTGCTGGGGCAACCCTCCAACCCAGGGGTCCAGGGCAGACATGGAGAGCACCAGGAGGGCTGCGCAACCTTCGGCAATCCACCCTTGGCTCCTCCCCAGCTGTCCTGCCACTGGAGGGCAGCAAGCCCTCACTTCCCAGCCGCCATGTGCAAGCAGGCCTGGCTCGGGAGGAGAAGGCTTGGTGGCCATCTTCTCCTCTCCCAGGCTGTGAGCCCCAGGGCTGCTCAGTGTAAGGGGCAAAAGCTCCCTGGAGGACGTGCCTGTGGGTGTCCCACCAGCCTGGCCCCACCGCTGGGGACCAGAGGGAGAGGAGTGTGAGCAACAGCCAGGGCTTTAGCCGATTAGCCTTATTAATAGAAATTAAACCCTGGCTGCAAGAGCTGCAAAGCCCCCGCAGGGCCCCCCCTGCCCTGCTGCCATGGAAGGCACAGCAGTGGGGCCTGAGGGGCTTTGGGTGTTTACAACCTGGGCCTTTCCTTCCCTAAATCCAGCCCTGAGGTGACCTGATGGTAAAATGGGTTCCCTGACACGTGGCCATAGACCGAGTTGTCCCTGGTGCCCACCATTCACTCTCCGGGGTGACAGCCGCTGCGGGGGTTCAGTTTGGTGGGGGATTAGGGGTCAGCGAGCTGCCAGGGGGGTGGGCTGGATCCTGCACTTTGAGCCACAGACGGCAGCGATTCCGCAGCAGGTACACCTTGTCTTTGCTGCCTGCTGGGCAAATTCCCTGCATGACCACACCAGGGCATCTCCGTCCTTCTGTCTGGAGACTGTGGAAGCAGGGTGGGGTGGGGGCTTCGAAAGCAGCCCCCTTCTCCCATTTTACCCCTTACTGAAGCATGGAATGGTGCCCTCATCCTCCACTGAAGCATGGGATGGTGCCCTCATCCTCCACCGAACCCCCTTTCCCTGGTGCCCTCTCCCCATCACCAGCACCCCTCACCCTCACCCCTTCCCAGTCTGTCCCTGCCCCTCTCTGCTGGGGGAAAGGCAAGGAGCCCCATGGCAGTGGGATTACCAGGGGATTCGGGCTGCGGCAGGCAGCCACCTCCTCCCCATTGGCTGGAAAAGCCTCTTAAAAGTGGAGAAGTGCTTTCTGCCCGCTCAGCACACACCGGTCTCCACAGACCTGAAACCATAAGCAGCTGCTGACCCACATCGATGCTGGGAGCGCTGTGGGGCACTACCTGCACCCACAGGAGGTAAGGGGGTCCCCCACGTGGGGCATCCCCCTGAGTCGGCCACGGGCGGCTTTGCTGGGCAGCATCAGAGCTGGAGGAGGGCAGGCTGAGAGGGGGATTAGCTCTCTAGAGAGGACATAGTTGCCTTGAAGGAAGGAGCAGGGCACAAAAGACTGCTTGATAGGCACTGGATTCCTGCAGGCATCTCCCCGTGCCTGGCTGACGGCATGCTCACCATGGAGCAAAGAGCTGGTGGGACCATCTAACTGGGCGCCCTCGACCAGAGCCAGGAAGCACTATCAGGAGGGAGAAGGGATCACTGCGGACAGGTCTGCTCGGCCCTCAGAGGCTCAGCCCGTGCTCGGGAGGTCGTCGCTTCGTTGCACAGGTCAGTGGCGTGGAGGGATGTTTGCATCCTGGCATCCGCTGGCGATGGGATAGCTCATCCCAGGTCTGCACTCATTTAATTCTCTAACAAATGCTTCCCCGTGGTGTTGTCTGTGAGCTGGGGAGGCTGGTGGCATGAACTGTGGCCCTTGCGTTTAATAAACAGGCCCCCTCCACACACACACACTGTGTGGAGGCACAAGGAGCCACCCTAGCATTTGTTTGAACCTTCCTGGATGCAGCTTGCCTGGTGCAGCAGGGCTTTCCTGGGCATTATCTGCTCTGTGGACATCCAGGGACTGGGAACCGTGGCTGAACCTGTTGACCTGTTGTGTCCTTCTCCCTCCCAGCCAGGGCTTGTGACTTCTGGTGTCAGCACAAGTCTTCTCCTGGCATCCACCTGCAGCTGGCTCTGTGGCAGCACCTGCTCTGGCCCACCTGTGTGTGATGCACGGGGAAGGGCATGTGCCCATGCTGATGAGCTTTCAGGCCCATGTGAACTTACCCATGGTATTTTGACCTTGGAATAAAGCTCCTTAACTGAGGATAAAATAATGGCAAGCTGTAGAGTGTGCAAAGGCAGGTACAAGGTACATGGCGTGACCACCACATACAGCCATGAGCAGGAGAGCCAGCGTATGCACCGTGGTGTTAGGAACAAGGCAGCTTCAAACTGCCTGGCTCAGAGCTGGGACAAATCTCCAGCAGAGCTATGCTGTGTAGCATATTGACTTTGGAGGCGTCTCCACAGGTGAGCTCCTTTGTTGTACCTCATCTTTCTCAGCCAACTTCTAGCTGCAGGCAGGTGAAAGCCCCTTCATGCCTTGCTGCACAGTTGTTTAGTGCTGAGCAAGTGGCTCCTGTAGAGGTACCCATCCAGCTTCAAACTCAAACAGGACTGATGGATGTTTGTCTGATGCGCTCTTCAAAATCAGATCGTTTTGACTCGTCATTGACAGGAGATGCTAGAGAAATCTCTAAAGGGCATGCCACAGATGGACAAATATTTTCTTGCTAGGAAGCTGGGGTCAAAGTATGAATTGCAATGATTTGATTGATTAGGTGTAGGATAAGATCAAGAGCAAGGCTGGGTCTTGGAGGGAGGGGTTTGGATAAAAAACTTAGGGTATGTTTAGTGTCAGAAGCTCTTACTTGGGGTAGCTATGTGCAGCAGATGATGCAGGGGCGGAGCACCAGCACAGCTTGAGAAATCTTGGTGCTTTTGCAGCAGGTCACCTTTTGTCCAGCTGTACCTAGCTTGTCAGTCAGGTGGAGCTGGGAGATAAGCAGCAGGCAGATAATGGTAGAAACAGAGCAAGACTGTTCAGCCTGGCTGTCCTGGTGCTTGTGATCCAGATAACACCAGGAAGGGTGTGATGGGGAAGGGAGTCTGGAGAGTGTCTAATGAATCATTTCTGCCTTTCAATGATTCTTTGCCCTGACAATGTCCTTATAGCAACCTGTTCTCAATTAATGCATCTGCCCCTTGGCGCAATCCCTGACACCTGGGCTGGGGGGGAGGCTGGAGTAGCCTGTGCTGTCCCCTGTAGTTCAGCTTGGGATTTGTTAGGATATGGCCATCCGGAAGAGCTGCCCCAATCCACAGTCAGAGCCAGATCCTGCTCCCTTGTTTTGTGGCTGATGGGGTCCTGAAAGCTTGGGGATCTCTGCAGCAGGGACCCGGGGTGGTGGGAGACATCCAGGTATTGTCATGAACAAACCATCAGGTGTTTTCAAGGGCAACAGTCCCCTGGGGAGGGGAAGGAGGGAGACTGCTGTGGGTCACCAGTGACTCTGGTTCCATGCTTCCCTCCACGCATCAACTTTGGCTTGGGCACCTGACTAAAACCAACCAGCCAAGATAATTTTGTGCCTCCTCACACTGATGCAGTGTGGGTGCAGGTGCCATGTGCATTCTGCCCAGAACTGACCTAGTTGCCTTGTCTTGCAAATCCCTCCCTCAGCATCCCACAAACTATGGTTTCAGACCCCTCTCAGACCATTTCCTATCCCTGTTTCCAGCTTTGGTTCTGCAGCCTGAGAAAGGCCAGTCACTCTCCTTTTCTGTGAGATTCAAAGGTGTCACAAGGTAGGACCACCTCTTGTCAAGTAAGGGCCCTTTACCTGGACTCTGCCCCAGCCTGTGACAGCCCTGCTTTGCACTTGTTTAACCTGCAGAGCAACAGCAGTGCAGTGGGAATCAGGGCAAGTCATCTCCGTTGCTTGGAGGACATGAAGAAGAGGGACTGCCTTGAGAAATGCACCCAGATGCCAGCCCTGTCTGCAGGAGTGTCCTTGTCCCCTCGGCAGTCTCCAGTCAGCATGTGACTGCTGGCTTTTCCCACCACTGCCAGTACCAAGGGATGGGGACATGGCTGCCATCTCATAGTCCTTCAGCCAAGGGAGCTGGGAGGAGAGAGGATCCACGCTGGTGGTGTACTGCCAGCAGGATGATCATAGGGCAAACCAGATCTGGCAAATCTCAGGCAAGGAGAAGGTCCACCTGCTTTCTAACACCTGTCTGACGCTACTTAGGAGCATCTGTAATCAAAGGCCAATGATGTTCTTGCATACAGGTGTGAAAATAAGCCTGGCTGACCAAGAAACTGAGGCCAGTGGGGCTGGAAGGGGCATAGCAGAGACCTGATGCCTACAGAAGAAATAAGAAAAACATACCCACAGCAGCCAACTGGAGCAAAATTCCTGGGCAGCTTAACAGCCCTGAGAGCAACTCACAAGACATCCCCTCTAATTCCCTCCTTCTCCCCCCTTAGGCTTTGTTCCGGCCCCTCCATGTAGGTACAGAGCCCTAATCTCTCTGGCATGCAAATAACCACTGCCACCGGTTTGCCCACGCTCTCCCCCTTCACCCATTTCCTAAATCTGGCCCCTTGCAGCAGGGAAGGGAGGGCGATGGAGAAGGCTGTGCACAGAAGACCTCCCAGAGGAAAGCACAGCGGGGTTAATGGACCTCCTGCGCCTCACTGCTGGAGGCATCTGTGGCACGGCATGTCCTGGAAGGCTCCCAGCTGGAGCAGACCAGGAGGGGAGAGGCTCAGAGGAAAATCTTGGGAGCCCATCAGGGTTCACATTGCCAGCTCTCATCTCACATCTGCCTGCAGGCAAGGCAGGATATGGAGCAAGTGGTGTGCTACAAAGACTGACACCCTCCCAACATCAGATGCAGCTCTTCACTCTCAGCTGGGAGCTGTGACTCTGCTCAGCTGTGTCTGACAAGGGTTTATGGAGCCGTGGGCTGCCCCGAGCTCAGGGTGTCCTTCCCACCTCTGCCCAGCTGTGGCTTGGCCTCACACTCTGAAGCAATCCTGCCTTGCCTGGCAGGATGAAGGTGCTGAGAGATGATGTGGTCCCCCCCCAGTGGGGCTCTTGGAGCTTGGATATGGTGGGCATGAAGAGAAACCTTGTAGTCAATATTCATCTGCGTTTTCTCTTCTTACAGTGCCTAGAAATTTTTCTTCTCTCTCTTTGTTGCTCTACCTTTTCCTGGTATTTCTTTCCCCTCCCAGGCTAGACGATGGGGAGAGCTGACCCAGAGGAAGGGCATCTCCCACCTCCTGTGAAGCCCCCAGATGGTGGCTGGGGCTGGATTGTGCTCTTTGGCTGCTTTGTGATCACTGGCTTCTCCTATGCCTTCCCGAAAGCCGTCAGTGTCTACTTCAAGGAGCTCATGAAAGATTTCCATGTGGGCTACAGTGACACAGCCTGGATCTCCTCCATCATGCTGGCCATGCTTTATGGGACAGGTGATTCTTGGATATGCTTCCCCCCTCTCTAACTTGTGCCTTCCCTGCCCTGCTACGGTCCCAGACTTTGTTCCCATGGGCTCTCCTCACACTCACTGGCCTGGTCATGAACCAAAATGCAGAATACAATTGTCCCACCACTTCTCTTCTGGAAGTGTGCTACATTTCATGTCCCTGTTTCCTCCACTCCAGGAGACCTTGGGGGTCACCCCACCTGCCTCTCAGACAGTTAAGATGGGGTTTGCTCCCATTGCTGAAGTGCTTTCCCATCAAACCAAGCCCGTTCTTGTTCCCAGGTAACAAGGGGCTGAACGCAGGGAAAAACAAAAGTCTCCACAGTGTAGCCTCTCTCCCTTGGCCAGGTCCAAGGGCTGTGTATCTTTGCACCCAAGCAGTGATCTCTGTCATTAGTGTTTCGTCTTCCCCAGGTGTCCTGCTTGTGCAGACTGCCCCTTCCCAGTTGTCCTGTCTCCTTCTAGCCTCCTACTGTGTCTCCTCTCTTTCCTCCCAGGACCAGTATGCAGCATCATGGTGAACCAGTTTGGCTGCCGGCCCGTGATGCTCATCGGTGGGCTGCTGGCTTCTTCTGGGATGATCCTGGCATCTTTTACCACCAATATCATTGAGCTTTATCTGACAGCTGGCGTGCTGACAGGTGAGAGCCGTAGGAGCTGGGAGGGATAGACTTGTCTAGGGAAGAACCAAGACCATGTTCTGTCTCCCTTTAGCATTGCCATGTCTAGCATCAGGTCTCCCCTCACCTATCTGCACCTGCTGACAGGAGGCATCTAGTCCTGAACGTTGTACCTGTGGGAGATGCATCTGCATAAACAGACAGGGTCTTTGGTTGAGGGGAAAGGGACAGAGAAATGGAAGTGATGCCCAAGGATCACAGCATCTGGGATAATATCCATATACTCATATATCATAGGGGAGGGAGGGAAATTTCTTGTTTAAGATGCAGGTCCTGTCTTGAAATGGCCACAGCTACTAAATTCAAACACAGTTCAGGTAAACAGGCTAGTTTAGGCCATCTTCACCAGGGGTTACCCAACAACGTGAAGGAGCAGACACTTATGAGGAACACATGAATCCCATCATGGGACTTCAGGTCTAGTGTAGTCTGAGGGAAGTTTTTAGCTTGTTGCAAACCACGTCTCGTGGTGTTTTTACATTCCCTGTCTCCCTCTTTGCTCTGACCCTCATGTAGGTCTGGGTATGGCGCTGAACTTCCAGCCCTCACTCATCATGCTGGGCACCTACTTCGACAAGCGTCGGCCTCTTGCCAATGGACTGGCTGCTGCTGGGAGCCCTGTTTTCCTTTCCTCCCTCTCTCCACTGGGGCAAGTGCTGCTGGAGAAGTTTGGTTGGCGAGGAGGGTTCCTTATCATGGGGGGCCTCCTGCTTAACTGCTGCACTTGTGGGGCAGTCATGAGACCCCTGGATATGGGCATGAAGCGGAAGATGGAGAAGGCTCAGGACAAATATGAAGCCAAGGAGATGCTGCCCATAGGAGGGAAATCAGAGGAGGGAATCAGCACCACTGATGGAACCAAGAAAGGCAAGAAAGCCAAGAAGAAGCCCAAGAAAGGAAAGAAGCTTCTGGATTTTAGTATCTTTTCCAACCGAGGGTTTATCATTTACACTATTTCAAAGTTCATCCTGGTCTTGGGCCTCTTCGTGCCCCCCATATTGCTGGTCAACTACGCCAAGGACACAGGTGTACCAGACACAGAGGCTGCGTTCCTGCTCTCCATCATTGGTTTCATAGACATCTTTGCCCGCCCAGCCTGTGGCATGGTGGCGGGGTTGAAGTGGGTCCGCCCTCACGTGTCGTACCTTTTCAGCTTTGCTATGCTTTTCAATGGCTTGACAGACATCTGCAGCGCCAGGGCTAGCAACTACACGGGGCTGGTCATCTTCTGTGTCTTTTTTGGCATCTCCTACGGCATGGTGGGGGCGCTGCAGTTCGAGGTGCTGATGGCCATCGTTGGGTCCCAGAAGTTCTCCAGCGCCATCGGGCTGGTCCTGCTCATCGAGGCTTTTGCTGTGCTCATCGGTCCACCCTCTGCAGGTAGGTTCTCTTGCTGCAAAACGCGGGTGATAAGTTTGGGTGCCATTCCGTTGGTACTCAGATGTTGGGCTCAGACATGGCACTTGAAGAAACACCCTATTTCTCAACTTCAAATTTCCCCTGGAGCTGAGATCTGAAGTGAGAGTTCCCAGTCTCATTCCAGGCACCACAACGCTAAATCTGAGCAGGGGAAGAAGATGGCAAGTGATGCTTCTCTCTCTGCTTTGCTCAGAGACCTGAGCTATGGCAGGCTTGCAGAGCTATCCAGTGGTGTGATTTCACTGTCCTTCAGACCTGATCAGGGGCACTTCCCTCTCTTTCATGCTGGGATCCAGGTCTCTGCCTTCACTGTGAATGCTGCATAAGATCCTGTTGTGGGTAGGGTCAGGCATGTGCTGCAGGCAAACCTTTTGGGAGCCTTCAGTAGGAAAAGACAAGGATCTTGCAAGTTCTCCTTGGTGTCCATGGGCTTGTGATTGCTGCCTTTAATAATGACTTCAGTTTGTGTTCATCCCAACCCCAAGGCACCAGAATTTTGGTGTCAGTCAATTCAAAGCAGTTAGTGGAGCCACCTGAGGCATTTGCTGTTACTTTTTTTAGAGAGGATGAAGCCACTCACAGCTTATCAACCAATCTAGTTGAGGCCACAGCCCATGGTAAGGCCCATGCCCCACAGACAGCCCATAAATAGGCTGTTGAACGGGGAGCGCCCCTTCACACCAAGAGACCGGTGTATGTTCCTGTGAAGTGTCTGTTCAGGTTCGAGAAAGCTAAGTCATGCCAAAGGATCATTTCCAAATTAAGTGCAGTTTCCTGCATGCCTGATTGTGAGGAAGGGTCAGGAACAGACCATGGGCAAATCCCCAGGCAGAAACCATTCCGTTGCTTCCCGCACTCCCTTTGTTCAGCTGCAACGTGGGCTAAAACTCATCAGCGAAGACCAGTGTGTGAATGAGATCCCTCAGCTCTGAGTGAAACTCACTCTCAGCAACCCTGCCCAGCTCTTGGGTGAAAATTGGTGGCCAAGAGAAGACCTTCATGATGCTAACAATAATCCATGTCACATCTTACAACCTGGGGGGTGGTTGGCAGTCCCAGGCCAGGGGTAGTGAAGAAGTCTGTGTCTGGGAGGCAGCTGCAGAGAGATTATGAGGGGACAGAGGGATTTAACAGCTCCTCACTCCAAGGAGTGAGGCACAACAGTGGGTGGTGATGGAGGACACCCCTTACCCCTCCTGCCTTGCTTCAGCCGTGTCTGGGTACCATGCACAGGCACAACGGGACACAGACGGTGCTGGGTCACCCAAGAATGGTGTTGGAACCAAGTTGTGGTTACCACCTTCCCCCCGGGGTTCCCGCTGACTGCAAGGACCCCCATGGTAGAGGAAGCTCAAACGTGCTGGCAAATCCCACATCTCGGAGTCGGTGGAGCCGTGCTTGGCTGGAAGAAAGGGGGGAAGGGTTGAACAAAGTGGCTTTGTTTGGTGTAATCCTCCTGAGCTGCTTCCCGCTCCGTGGGGCTGAGGGGGTTTGGCACAGGATAAGCTGCACACACACACACGCACGCATGCGTGTGTGCACGCAGGCTCCTCGCCCCCCACCCGGCTTGGGTGAACAGGGGCACATTCAGCCGTGGAGGAATCCGCCACGTGCCTCCCATGACTGTTCCAGGAGGCACCTCAGTGTGCCCTGGGGCTGGTTTCAGGCCACGCACAGTAGCGTGGCAGGGACTGGTGGGTCACACGCGTTGTCAGGAGCAGACAGGACTGGGATGAAGCTTGTGGTCACCATGACCCCCATCCTATAATCAGTGCATGCCCATCCTGACCTTAACAGGGTGGCTGCTCAGGCTCCTCAGCACTGAGGATGGGGAACCTTCCCTCCATTGCACTGAGAACATCTTTTTGGCAGAGAAATCTTCAGGTGTAGGCCATCCAAAGGGATTTCTCTGCTGAAGAGATGTTTCTTCTCTGAATGTCTTCCTGGCACAATAGCGTAAGAAATAGAATCATAGAATGGTTAGAGTTGAAAGAGGCCTTAAAGATCATCAAGTTCCAACCCCCCTGCCATGAGCAGGGACACTTCCCACTAGAGCAGGTTGCTCAAAGCCCCATCCAGCCTGGCCTTGAACACTTCCAGGGATGGGGTATCCACAACTTCTCTGGGCAACCTGTTCCAGTGCCTCAAATAGCAATGCCTTCCCAAATTTTGTTTCTTTTCTGAGACTGGACAAGCCAAGTCCTCAGAGGCTGATCTCACCTTGGCAAGAAGAAAATGGCCCACCACGATGTGAGACAATAACATCAGTGTGTCACAATTATTTAACCTTGTCCAAAGAAGGGAAAACACCAGTCCCACACTCTAACAGTACTTTCCCTGGTGGTACAGTGTGACTCTTGCCCAGAGTGATTTTTAGGTGTTTTTTGCTCTTCCCTTGAGAACTGGGTCATCACCCGTGCTGGACTGTCCATGTAGGAGCATGTAACCTGAAGCTGACTGTCTCATTTCTTCTCCAACCATCAGGCCGCTTGGTTGACGCTCTCAAGAACTATGAGGTGATCTTCTACCTGGCAGGCTCAGAGGTGGTACTCTCTGCTGTCTTCCTGGCCATGGCCACCTACTGCTGCCTGAACCGAGGGAAGAAGAAGGAGTCTCCACCAGAGAAGAACCCCCCAGGTGGCGGGAGCGACACTGAGGAAGCAGAGTCTGATGTGCAGGAAGCCGAGGAGCACAGCAGCGACAACCACCAGCCAACCCACCACACCGACAATGCCATGGTGGGGGCCAGCGAGGAGGCCAACCATGTGGCAGAGGAGCAGAGCGGGGAGGGAGGCGGGTGTCCCGAGGGGGATGGGGAGGTCTTGGCACGAGACGGCTGCAACGCTGACCAGACGGTGGAGAGGGACAGTTTTTAGCCGGGGCAGAGGAAGGGGAATGTATAAAACTGGCCAAGTTTGCGTTCACCTCAGCGTGGAAGGGTAGGTGGGATCTGGGGGTGGAGAAGGTTGAGAGGAAAGCAGATGTAGGAAGTAAGAGGGAGAGATATAAGAATAGCTGGTCCTTATGTACATATGTCCACATACCTACCCAGTGATACGTCTGCTTGCATCCTGCACCCGTGCTGGTACCATGCAGGCTCAGAGCAGCCCAAACAACAAAAAGAAAAACAAAAAAAAGAAAAAAAAAGAAAAAAAAAAAGATAATCTTCTTTCTCCCTCGCTTCCAAACCAACCCTGGAAAAAGTCTTTTGAAGAGGCTGCCAAGGACTCTCCTTTTCCTTCTGCATTGTCACCGTACAGAACACAAACAATTAGAGACTCTTTGTAATCAGCTCTGGTACGCTTTGGTCTGGTGTCAGTGTTTCCTCTGCCCCATTTCCCCGGTCCACTTGGGATGGGGTTGGGCTCGCAGGCTGTAGGCTCAGGAGGTGGTGTGATCCATAGCTGCCACCTGGGCCACATCCAGCTGCAGCCAGCGTGGTGGGAGCAAGACGCTGCCTTCCCCCCATTACCCGCCAAGCTGGTGGGACACCAGCTCCAACCACCAGGAGCATCTTTGGTGGGTGGCGGTGCCACGTGGTGCTGCTTTTCCCAGAGGAAAAGAGGCTGCTGCTGAGGTGCCAGAAGAAGCCATCTAAGAAAGGTTAATGCCATTAGGTGGGCAGCCACCAGCCGGAGCCTCGCCGACAGGAATAGCTGGCTTTATCCGGGCTGAAGTGAGCCCTGTTGACATGCAGAGGGAACAACTTGGCCTCCACGGGGGTGGGGGTTTCGGGGCAGGTGAATAACCGTGTCCCCGGCGATTATCCAGGCAGCAGGAGCTGCAGCAGACTCCTGAGTGTTTTCCTTTTAAACCGAGAAAACCCCCTTACGTAAAGGCATCAAAAGTGAGGCAGGAGGACAAGCCGCAGCCCCCCGGTGCCGGCGAGGAGGGTGTTGGAGCACGTGGTAAGGCAGGCATGACCCCCTCACCCCCACAGCAGCGGCGGTGGATTTCTAGATTCAGAGAGGACAACCTTCCCTGGCATGCTTAAACCACTCCTAATCTGATTTAGGGCTGGATCTTTATTATAAACTCCCCCCCGGCCAAAGCCTTTCTTCCGGTTTCCTGAACTGCTTCACCTCAGGGGCCCCGGAGGGAGGAACCTGTGACCACGGCCAGGGATCAAAAACTAAGCGGAGGGCAAGGGGGAAGGCAGCTCCTGGGACCACCAAAACGGGGGTCTCATTCCAGAGCACAAATTTCGGAGTGATGGGTGAAACCTGGAGGACCCATGAAGCTGTTTAGACCCAGAGGGGGAGCGGGGAGGTGAAGGAAAGGGTTTCGCTCTGGATGGTCCCGAGCATCAAGAAGGCAGGAAACAATGAGCAAAATAAAGCTGCTGGAGAAAGAGAGTTTAAGAAGGGATGCAAGAAGTGGAAACTGGAGGGGAGAAGGCAAAGTCCATGATGGGACCATGCCCAGTCCCAGTTTAGCCAACACTACCCTTAGTTCTCATTGTGATGCAGTCACAGAGGTGGCTTTGGGCTTTTTTCCCCGTTCAAACCCACTTAGAAACACCCCAAATCAGACCAAGCACCACAAAACACCCCCGAGAGGTGCAGGAACAAGCAGCAGTATCCAGGGTGGTGGAGACCTGTAGGTATCCCTTCACTGCTCCCCACACTTGCTCTCCCCTCCCTGCAAGGTAAGGTAGGTCGCTGGTTCTGTTCTACTGGACCAAGTTGTCCTCGTAGCTCTTTCTCCAGCAACCCCAAACCCCCTCCCCCCTGGGCCAGTTTTCCCTTATTCACCCAACGCCCCCCCTCAAGAAGCTGCCCACAATTCCCCAGAGGTCCAAGGTCCACAAGGTGAAAGCAAATGCCCTCGTCAGCACCAAGCAGGTCCCGAGAACAAGGTCCCCTCTGTTTCCTTGTCACCAGTCACTTCCCACTAAGCCTCCCGCTCTTAAATCTTTCCACAAAAGCCTAAAAGAAGGCCCTTGGGGCACCAGATCTTGCCCTGCATGGTGCTGTGAGATACCCAGCCCTCCTCAGGTTGCCAAAAAAGCCCCCTCGGGGTGGTTGGCTTTCAGGCAGGCTCCGCTGAAGCCTGGTCCTCTCCTGGTCCTCTTCAACCGCCCTGCATTTTGGCACAGCGAGCAGCTCTGAAAGAGGATCAGGGACTTAAGCCACCAGCTCAGGCTGGTGATGCAACAGCTGAGCCGTGTGGAGAAGCTGGCCCTGGAGGGGCACAAGGATGCCACCAGGTTGGACCGGTGGCTTTACAAGGCTGCTGTTCCCCCTGGAACCCTGCTGCAGCGACCACTGCCTCTTACCGCCCTGCATACTCACCAGTATGGGCAAGAAAATAACAGGTGGTACATGCTACTCCTTCTTCCCATCGTATTTTAAGATTAAAACTAAAGGATGATGAGCAAAAAAAAAAATTACTAAAGAAAACCCATGAAGGACAGGAAATGAAATGTCACATTTTTCTTTATTAGAGACAACAGTCACTACATCAGAGTCTGTTTATATCTTCCAGAGCAGCTTGACCATGGATGGCTTTCTTCCAGGCATCCACAGAGATGAAGAAGCTCAAAAAAACAAACCCAAACCCAAAACAAAACCAAAAAGCAAAGAATAAAAACCAAACAAACATCTCGATCATAAATTAATGCCCTTAAATAACTTATTTCCCTACCACGAGAACGTAATGACAGAGAAGTCCAAACCCTTGTCCCTGGGAAGCACACCACACCCGAGTGTTGTGCTGCCCGCTAAAAGAGAAAGTGCCGTCTGCATCTGGGACGAGCCTGCAACGAGGGAGGCAGGAGAAAAGGAAGGAGGAAAGAAGCAGCCTCAAGTTCTCCTTCTCGCCTCCCCTTCCCCTGTGCTGGGGAATGGGACGTGAGATGCTGCTCCCTGGATGCCCCAGAGGCAGCACAAAACGGGTGTGCAGAGGAGAGCAGGGGGTGGCACCTTAGTCACACTTGGCACTAAAGATCTCAAAGCCTCTGCCTACAGCCCACATCTTCCTCTCCCTCCAGGGATTTGTGTCTCCTCTCTAGTTTAAGAACGGGGTATCTCCTTTGCGGATCTAAGGTGGCTCCTCCTGGTGCCTGCACCAGAAGCACGTTTGGTCACTGCCGGTCACAAGGTGCCACAGGAGAGGAGAATGATGGAAAGGAAACACGTGCAGCTTCGCTGTTATGCCCAGGAACCTATTCCCACAAATTTGCCTGCCTCAGACAAGCACCATCACCCCAGCATCCCTGCTGAGTAAGGGGGCTCCTTCCTAAACCAGGTTCCTCCTTCCCAAACCAGGTCCCTCCTTCCCACAGGGAAGGGCAGAGTAGGCACCCTGCTGGATTCTAGCCCCGGGGTGTGACTATGGAGCGTGCAGACAGGGCCAGCTGTGTAGGAGCTGAGGGACCATGAAGAGGACAGGAGCCAAGGGAAGAGACTTCCAAATCTTTGCAGCAGGGCAGGCAGCTACTTCCACCAGCCTCTGCTTTGAGAGCTTGCCCCAGCCCCTCGGATGGAGGGCAATGATCAGATCACATGCACCACCCACCAGTTTGAGGCACCACCTTGGACTTGCTCCCGTTTCTTAAGAACAGCGGTGCAGAGACCCAGGAGTGGTGGCAGTGACCATCCTGCTACCCGTGGGGACAGGTGGAAGGGACAGAAGCAGCTTAAAACAGGCCAGAGAATGGGAAGCGTGAAGACAGCGAGTAGTGAGGTGAAGAAGACAATGCTGGTGCTAACGCTTTCCCACAGAACAAGGGGAGGACAGAAGGGAGCTGTTCTCACCATTTGCAATCATCTCCAGATGTTTCACTGGCTTCCACCTGACAGAGGGGAGTGGTGCATCCCACAGGCTCAGCAGCATCCTGTCTCCACACAGCGTCACGCGTCGGTGTGGCAGCAGGATTTTCCTCCCCACACCTCGGTACCCGAGAGTTGGGCAGCAGAAGTCTCTGGAGGAAAAAGGAATATCCAGGCAAACAAGCAAGGGAAGAGAGAGGAAAGCAGAGGTTGGTCCCAGTCCAACCAGCTACCCCCACCCAAAGCAGAGGAGGAATCCCAGGCTGGACATACACAGAAATCACAGAGGATGAATTGCCATGTAAAATACATGTTTTTATAACAGTCTGCAAAGTCCTTCCTCTGGCCATGCCGACACGCTCAGGCATCATCGATGAGCTTTTCACCATTTGCCTCCTCCTTCCTGCTGCCCTCTCTCTCGCTTCCTCCTCCTTCTTCCTCTTCTTCTTCTTCTTCTTCTGCCCCATCTGTGTACGTGTCCTTCTGCCCATAGTTGAGAGTCGTGCGGGCAAGGTCCACCTCAATGGGGAAGACATCCGCGTCTCGGAGCACGGCGTAGCAGTCGTCATAGTACTTGGACATCGTGGAGACAAAGCGCTGGAGCTGGAACACGATGTCTTGCACTGTAGCAGAGACAAGTTGGGAACAAATCAGGCCAAAAAAATCCTTCAAAAGCAGAGCATGAAGGCTGTGACCAAACCTCCCCCACCAATATCAGTCACAGTCTCCAACACATTAATCCCTTTCGCCTCCTGAGGGCAGATTTCAGCCACAGAAAAGTTCTTCAGCAAAGACTTTGGAGCTGAGACGAAAGAGGAGCACCAAGGCTAAAGCTGTGTCTGCCTGACCCCTTCAGGTGCTGGCCGCAGCGGTGGCACTCACCGTGTTTCTGGTCCAGGAGCTCTATCTTCTCTAGCACGTCCTTCCTCATCTTGGCAAAGCGTGTGCGAGCCTCCTGCCGGCAACGCAGGATCAGGCGGTATTCATAGTTCCCGGTGCTGACCCGGTAGAGGGGTTCGCCCAGAGCCTGCCAAAAACATGGGGCTGTTTTAGACTCCCACAACAGCGCAGACTCACAATGACCTTGGCTGACTGCAGCCCCCTCAGGCTCACTGGAACTGCAGTCAGGAAGGTTGAAACGTTAGGAATGCTGAGCCACAAGAAGCCAGCAGTCAGTGGGGCATTTTGAAGGCCAAATACACGCCAACCACGGTAAAGAAAAGCAGCACTACTAGGCAGACACAGAAGGACTGACACCTTTCCACCCAGCGTGGAGAAGGCTTCTTATCTGAGCTATTCAGGCAGGCACTACGAATAAACAAGTCCAGGGTGTGAGGAATATATTAATTTGTATCAATTGCCCCCAAAATTCTGCCCTCCTCTGCAAGCTTCACCCTATATTGATTGCCTGACACATTAGACACCTACACAGGGAACACTGTGAGACCTACAACCGTCCAGACTCAATGCTGGAAACCAGTAGGGATGGACCTACACATTGTCCCACCAAAGAGTTTTGAGAGAAAGGGGTCAGGTCTGTCAGCAGAACAGCATTCCCCTCTTGCATGTGGAAACATAACATACCCAAAAATCCCGTGTTACCATGGCTTGGCACACCGCACGTGCCAAACCCCAACTCTGCTGGGCAAGACTGGGATTCTTTCCTTCACATTTAGCAGGAAAGACATAATTAAATGTTGTGTTAGGAAC
The DNA here is from genome assembly GCA_013400375.1 of Thinocorus orbignyianus. NCBI lineage: Eukaryota > Metazoa > Chordata > Aves > Ciconiiformes > Thinocoridae > Thinocorus > Thinocorus orbignyianus. The sequence goes on along the minus strand of VXBW01005540.1, from coordinate 2,155,541 downwards.
GTTTTAACTCCTTCCTGGCATTGGGAATTGGGCATTCCAAAAATTCAGATCCCTGGTCCGAGATAGATACCCAGGACAGAATGGGATCTTACTTTTATGCAGGGAAACAGGGAACATAAGGAACACCTGTAGCTGTCCTAAACAGAGCTGTTAAGCATTAGTCCTGAAACTCTAAACCAGACAGCAAATTGTTACTGGACAACACTGCCAGGGTTTGGTTGTTGTTTTTTTTTTTAAGTCTTTTGATTTTAAACTACCTATATTTGGGAAAAACCTTATTGTTAAGAGAGATCCTTTAATCAATTTTCCTCAGCTACAAACACAGCTTTCACATGCGTTCTGCTGGAGAAGCTAAACCTCCATTTCTCAGAAAACAAGTCCAGAATTACTGATAAGCTGTCCGCTACACACAAATGGCATCTGTGAAGGTAACACCTTAATCCTCCTTACACAAGCTAATGTGACTTAGACACTGAGACAGGCAATCACCAAGCAAACAAGCTGCAGGGGAGGTGTCTGGGTCCCTCTACTGTTCCACAGCACCAGCAATTCACGACAGTTACTGACAGTGTTTCCTAAGTAGCATTTAAGGATCTCCAATTTCTAATATAAGGACAAACGTGAGAGAGCTGGGACTGCTCAGCCTGGAGAAGGCTTCGGGGAGACCTGATAGCAGCCTTCCAGTATCTGAAGGGAGCTACAGGAGAGCTGGGGAGGGACTCTTTGTCAGGAAGTGTAGTGACAGGACGAGGGGTAATGATTTTAAATTGGAAGAGGGAAGATTTAGATTAGATATTAGGAAGAAGTTCTTTCCTGTGAGGGTGGTGAGGCACTGGAACAGGTTGCCCAGGGAAGCTGTGGATGCCCCATCCCTGGGAGTGTCCAAGGCCAGGCTGGATGGGGCTTTGAGCAACCTGCTCTAGGGAGAGGTGTCCCTGCCCATGTCAGGGGTTTGGAACTTGATGATCTCTAAGGTCCCTTCCAACTCTAATCATTCTATGATTCTATGATTCAATTTGTAGGACACATGCATTAGTTTGGACGCAGGGAGGCAGAGGATTGCTTTTGCAAATAGAAGGCAGCGTGGGCAGGGGAGCTGCAGGAGCAGAGTGTGCAGCTGTCACTGCTACAGGACTGGTACTCACAACGCAGCTGTACTCTTCATCATCCATCTCTTTGACTTTCAGGCAGTAAGACTTCATAGGATTATGAAAAAAAAAAAAAGGGAAAAAAAAAAAAACAAAACAAGAAGGAAATATTAAGAATTAGAAGCAATTTCATTATCACTCATAGCCATAGGGTTGTGCCACTTCAAGCCTTCCCATTGATGCTGCAGCTAGGGACACTGGGGAAAGCACAGTGGGATCAGAGTATATTAAACATTCCAGGTGGAAAGAAAATCTATTTAGAGAAAGACAGGGAAAGAGAACAATGAGGGAGAGAGAAGGCACTTTATATTACGGGAGAAAACACTTTAGGTAAGTATAATACAAGTACGTGAAAAATCCTGCATTCATCTCCTGTTTGGGAAAACACAGTACAGGAAAAGTATGAGGAGGGAATAATTTAAGAGGGGGAACAACAAGATAAATTGTGGGAAGGACTGATGTGTGAAGAGATGCTGCCATATTCACTTGCTTCAGGGCTGCAGCTCCAAATACTTCTCTCAACTGATAAGAGGAAATAGATTTCTACAGTCACAGAACAGATGCACTTAACAACCCTACCCTGGTTTTAGGGTGTAAAAACCAAGGGGTGAGTGAAATGGAGAAGGCGGGGGAGGGGGAAAGCATGGTCTCAATGAAAACAAATAGGATCTGACAGTGATTTAATCAGGATAAAGAAAGACTATCCAAAACTACCTGAAAAATACAGACTCTGAGGCCGGTGAGCTATTCAGGGAAGTTCAAGAGCATAAGTTGCATAGGAACTCTTTACAAATAAGTACGGAAATTAATTTGGTCATGTAGAAAATAAATTGTCTGAGTTCTGGGAGATCTTTCTCGCCAGTGAGAACAACTGGGTCAAAAGCAAGTGTCTGAATCTGAGTAATCTGGCAACAGATAAATAACTGGAAAAAATAATACATTCTTGCATGGATTGTGGAAGGATGGATATGTGGCAGTACAGGCTCTATATGACCCTCAGGATATGATTCTAGGAAACTTAAATTTCAACCATCACTAAACAAACAAACAAACAAAAAAGCAGCTCACCAAATATTCAAACTTGACATCCAGGTATTTTTTGATAGTCAGCCTTGTGTCAGGAATGGCTTTATTCAGATAAGTATTCAAGTCAGTAAGCATCTGCAAGGGAAACATCCTGTTGCTGTATGTAAGACCAAAAAGCATGATTACAATTCATCAAGTGCAACCTTCCAACCAGCACAGGTCATGAGACTGCCTCGAGTTAAGTCATTTAAGCTAGAGTATATCTGAAAGAAAATAACTGATCTTGACTCAGAATTGCCATGGTTAGAGCATCCACTACAGTCCCTGGTAAGTGGTTCCAGTGTTGGAAATGCATGCCTCACTTCCAGTCTGAATTTGTGCTCTTTCAAAGAATCTTGTTTCATTTTCAACTAGTCCTGAAAACTGTTCTCCCTGATTCAGAGGCCCACTGTCCCACATTGTCAATCCAACATGGCACATAAAGCAGTGCCCAAATCAGCATTTAACACTCTCTTTGCTAAAGAGAGAGAGGACTCTTTGTCAGGAAGTGCGGTGACAGGACAAGGGGTATCAGTTTTAAATTGGAAGAGGGGAGATTTAGATCAGATTAAGAAGAAATTCTTTCCTGTGAGGGTGGTGAGGCACTGGAACAGGTTGCCCAGAGAAGTTGTGGCTGCCCCATCCCTGGAAGTGTTCAAGGCCAGGCTGGATGGGGCTTTGAGCAACCTGGTCTGGTGGGAGGTGTCCCTGCACATGGCAGGGGCGTTAGAACTCCATGATTTTTAAGGTCCCTTCCAACTCTAACCATTCTATGATTCTAAGTGGACAGATTCCCTGGAGACTCTCAAATATACTGACTTAAATCCTTAAAGGGTTCCTGGATTGCTTACTTAAAACCTTTTACATTTAGTAACATGAGTACTAAATTTATGAGTACTCATTATGAGTACTAATATCAAGGAAGAGGCTCTAGGGATTACACTGATCAAACTACCTCTTCATCCCCAAAAGAAAAGGAGAATAATATACTCATGTACAAAAGTCAAAGGGACAAGCTCGAAACATTCATTAAGTTACCTCTTAGGTTCTTTTCTGAAGAGAGTTCCCCAAAGGAAAGCAGACAAAGATAGTTCTTCCCAGAACGAATGATTTATAAGACCACATCTTCAAACACACACTTTCGTCTTTCTAGATTCCCCTCTTCTCCAAACCCTTTATTCCTACAGTTAAATTCTTTACCGGCTTAATTGTTTTCAGAAGGTGAATCCCAAACTTCTCAATGTTGCGATGGGCATCAGCAAATTTCACGAAGGCTTCACTGGCAGCTGGCTGAGGCTCCCGGACACCGATGACAGAGAAAACATCTCCAAATGCTGTATGAAGGTAATGAATGCAAACAGGTGAAAGAAGAGGCTGACCATGGAGAAGAATCTTGCCTCCAATATTAAAACTCCTTCCCATAATGTTGCAATTAGGTGGGGAATGATGCTACATAATTCCCTGAAGGCCAGAAGTTGGCAGAGAAACACTTCTTCGATGTCTCATGTGGAAGACAGGGCCTGTGTTAGCACCATAACCCCTCATGGCAAGAGAGCAGCCTTATCCAGCTCATTTCTGCAACTCTTAGTTTGCCTGAGTGAGGAAATCATGCCTCTAAGTACTGATTAAAAGTCCTGAAACCGGAGGTTAAAGATTTCTGCTCCTTTCACTCAAGGTTCTTTACCTCTGTGTGTCTGGGACAGCTCAAAGAAAGCCCTGAGAAGACTCTTGGTGTGCTCTGTCAAGCCTATGATGGAAGACAGAAAAAAACCCATGTAAGTAATTTCACTGAAACATAACGGAAGCATCCTCTCCCATCTGGTGTCTGATGGAAGACACAGCTTACCTTTGTATAACTCTGCAGTCCTCTCCAGCTCCTCTAACCTCTTCACTAGCCCATCTAAATGGAAAACAAGAATCAGACTACAAAATTACAACAGTCAAATCCAGGATATGGTTAAGAGTTGACCAACTTGAAAAACACCAGATTCCTTCAAATTTCTCTCATCTCTAAAGCCTGTCCCCTGGTCCAACACGGGGAGTTACCAAAATAACTGCCAACTAGTTTCACAGCATGGCACCATCACCTATCAGCATTCACTAGGTGAGTCCCCACTTTAAATTGACCTTAGCTAACATTTAAGTGGCCCCAGTGACAGGATCTATCACTCAGGAAGGGCAGAGGCAATCACAACAGTGAGTTATAGACGAAGGAAAGAATTATGAAGGAATAGGTAACTATAAAAAGTTGGTAAGCACAGCAGGATAAGTGTTCCCTTAAGGAAACGTCCTCCTGGACAGGACTTACCATTGCAAAGGATGGCTCGGCTTAACCCCAGGGCATCTGCTGTCCCCGAGCTCATGTTCTCTACCAGTCGATGCTTCACCTTCTTCAATACTAAAGGCAAAAAGAGAGTTGCCAACCAGGATCAGGGCCATTTCTCTGGGCATGAAAAGCACACCAGCGTAATTCAGCACTTTCTCAGGCATTAAATAAACTGGCCAGTCTGAATTTCACTCGCTGTTGAGGTAGTGAGCAAAGGATACCACAGAACCTAGATGTTCCATCCAGCCATGTGTAGCACATCTTTTATCATCTGTCTGTTCTGCTCTCTCATGCTATAAACTTTAATCAATAAAGCTCCAGCACTTCTTTTGGAAGACTATTCCAATAAAACACTTTGCTATCATGATATTTGTAACTAAACTTTGCTTACACTACTTGCTGTATTACTTCAACTGAAGTCAGGAGACAAAGCTAAAAGTAAGACAAATAGGATTTAACGCTCAAAGTTATCCCTTTTCTCACTTTTATCTTTTGGATCTTAGTTAAATCCTTTTGTCACTCCTCGATGGAATTAATTTCTGTCTTTGGTGGTCATGCCCTGCAAATTACTAGAGACAATTATGCCCTCTTTGGAATCAGATGAATCAGCTACACTTCTTTACAGGCAAACTTGCAGGGGTTCCAAGTGCCTCCAGCTCCCAAGAACTCAGCTGGAGTCACAGTGTTTGGCATCTCCGGAGAGCACCATATTCTCACCACACTTCTGTTTCCCCAAAAATCAAACTCAATCCTCACCATTTTCCTGAACCCCTGTCAATTCATTAGCACCTTAATCACCATGAAAAGAAATGAAAGCAAAAAGGATAGATTTTTTTTTTTAGACCATATAATGAAGACAGCTGCATAGACTCAGTTCAAAACACACAATTTGTTTTAGAAACAAAGCCTCCCCTCTCTCCTATAAATTTTATGGTTGTACAAAATTGAGTGTAGACAGGACTTCATCAGTATTCTCCAAGCTCAGAAACTACAACCGGTGTTTTACAACAGATACATTTCTGTGCACAGCTGAAACTCTCAATAGATCAGCACAATTTACATGGATTCAAAATAAATATATTAAATTATTATCTAGTTGAGTTTCATCATCCATGCTAAACACAGCACAGAAAAAGAAGCCTCCCACAACAACAGTCAAGCCTCAGTTTAACTTTCAAGACTATTTCAAGAAGTTGGAGAAGGGTTTTTTTTTAAGCCTGGAATTCTCTTTGACAGTATCCATCTGAAAATGACTGAGTTAAGATGAAGAATAGAACCAGAATTTTACTTTGCTTTTAGCTGGGACCAATCTTTCACCCCTCTGTGTCACTTTAACATTCTAGGGAGAAAGAAACCAGTCTTACCAATATCCAAAGACTTGCCCTGCTTTGGGTCGGCCTGAAGCTTGTTGTAGTGAATTGTTACTTCTCCCTGTAGATAAAGGAAATCCAAAACTGCTGTACTGGAAGCAGATAGCAGTGCCTTCCTCTACCAACGGACAATAAACTCTGCATTATGACCCAGAAGCTCCGGTGGCCCCCTCCTACCTCTCACCTTTACCATCTGTATCATCTTGGCCACTTCCACCTTCGTCTTCCCTTTGACGGACTTCCCATTCACTCCTGTGATTTCATCACCGGCCGCCACAGTGCCGTCTAAGGCTGCTGGAGTGTTATCAAATACCTAGTGGAGAGGAGAAAGAGCAAAGGTATTCTGGAATGAAGGGAAGAGGAAGGTGAATCCAAGGCTGAAGAATGAAAAAGGAACAATTACATTTCTCCTGTTTAACTCAGTTGTATTTGGTTCCTGGTTTTTCTCCTTTCCTAACTAAGAGGTAGGCTGATCATCTTGTTCTCTCAGGAAGCTCTTGCCTCCAGGATGTACCTCCTCAAGCTTAGGATTTCTTGATGTTGAGAATGTCACACCGTTCCCCTGTGAATTCTAACATGCTTTTCAAGGAAAAGGATAATTTCAGAAGTCTTAATCTAATTCTTCCATAACTTTAGGTACAAGGGTAAAGAAATCTTACTCTCTGGAAAGTGAGACAATGTCTCGCACTTTAAGAAAAACAAATAGCACAGCACTCTCCCCGCTTTCCATCTCTCAGGCCAACACTATTTCACAAAGAGAGTTGATTCTTTCTCCCCGAGTGCCCACCTGGACAATGTAGAGACAGGGGCAGAACTGTGCTCCTCCCCCAATGCTGATGCCAATCAGGTTCTGAGAGTCCTTCTTCAGGGTCACCGTTCCAGGTACAGTGGGGATCCCCCTAAATGAGAAAGGGTGGATGCATAATTGAACACAGTAGGTGGAGTGTGAACAAAACAGCTCTGGTACCCGGGCTGATACAAACTGGAAACATAATGGCCACTTTGAGCATTTGAATTACAAAATCACTAAACCGCAGGGGTTGGATGGGACCTTCAGGAATCATCTAGTCCAACCCCCCAGCCAAAGAAGGTTCACCTAGAGCAGGTTGGACAGAAACGCATCCAGGTTGGTTTTGGATATCTCCAGAGAAGGAGACTCCACAGCCTCTCTGGGCAGCCTGTTCCAGTGCTCTGTCACCCTCAAAGTAAAGAAGTTTTTCCTCATGTTCAGACAAAATTTCCTGTGTTCCAGTTTGTGCCTCTTGCCCCTTGTTCTGTCGCTAGGCACCACTGAAAAGAGCCTGGCCCCATCCTCCTGACACCTGCCCTTTAGATATTTATAAGAACTGATGAGATCCCCTCTCGGTCTTCCCCAGGATAAACAGATCCAGGTCTCCCGGCCCTTCCTCATAATAGAGAAGCTCCAGTCCCTTGAATTCATCACATTATCTCTGACATGGAGTCTATCAGCACTGGCCAGCAGAAAGACCTTCTGGGCTATTTTCTGGGGACTGCATGCATGGATTAGAGGTGGGAGAGACACCCTCATCCACCACCAGACACTAAGGAAACACTATTGTGCTTTAGAGAGTGTTTCATCTGCTCTTAGTGCTGCAGAGAGGAAAACTTGCACAGGGTAAATTAAATGCAGGACAAGTGCTCCATGTCAAATTCATTGCTAATCTCATCAAACCTTTTACTTGCTCAGGAAATGTAAGTGTTCTCCTCCTCACAGACCTAAGGCATCCAGAGTTTGTCTCCACTTCTTCCTGCCTTTTAATACCTCTCCTCCCCTGTAAATACGATTTTCTCCAGCTAAGGTCACTAATTTGCAAGATTTGTCAGTGTTGCTTTGCACTCAAGAGCTACAGGGTAGTCCTTGCAGAGTAAACAGAAAGTGTTCTCCCTTGCTCAGCAGCGTAGCAACGCCTCATCCCCAGTCCCCAGAGGGAGCAAGAAATCAGGACTGAACAGCAAGTCTGATTCTTCAGCACACACAGTCAGGAGGAAAATGTATCCGCTACCCATTAGGTCTTGGCTGCAAAGACTATTTCTATTGTTAGCAAAAAACCCAGGAAGAAACAACCAAAATACTCACAGCTTATCTTCCTCAATATCATAGTCCAAATCTGCAAACATTGTTTTAGTAAAGCGGAGCCTGTTCACCAGAAAGTGCTTATTCCTGACTCCCTGGGGAGAAAGAACAGAATAAAACCCAATAAATTAGTGGTCTTGATAGAAAACTGCAGAGAATCGACCCATCACCATTGGGAATCCCCTCGCTTCTTTTTATTGAAAGTCACATTGTCATATCAAAGATGAAAAACATATCAAGTGTCTCTGATTCTGTGCTCTGAACGAGATGGGAGAAAGTTGTCGAGTTTGAATGCTGCGTGTTTCAAAACCCACAGGTGTGCAGTTTCTCCAAAGCACAGAACAAAATGTGTTGGAAGCTGAAAGCTTTTTCTTTACAAGCTCTCCCTGCCCAGCACCAGGGCTGCTACAGATATTGAGTTTTAACCCCTACGTCTTATTAAACATCTTGGTTTTATTCTTGACTCCATAACAATTTATGNGGGCCCTGAGGGAGGACTTTCCCGGTGGCCCGCGGCCCGCTGCCCCGGGGGAGGGAGACACCGAGCTCCGTCCCGGCCGTTTGGGGGGGGGCGTCGCCATGACAGGCCCCTGAGGGGGGAGAGAAGCGAGGGGGAGGCAGTGTCTCGTGCTCACCGGAAACAGCCACCCGGCACGCGGCCCCCACCCGCCGCCCTAGCGCTCTCAGCCCGCCGACACGTCACCGCCCCGGCCAACCCGGAAGCAGCCCGGCGGGAAACCCCGCCCCCTCCGCTCGCGCCGCCGTTGCCTTGGGGACCGAGGCCCGCATGGGGAGGGGCGGGGGCACCTCGTCGCTGTCCGCCATCTTGAGAGCNAGTCACATTGTCATATCAAAGATGAAAAACATATCAAGTGTCTCTGATTCTGTGCTCTGAACGAGATGGGAGAAAGTTGTCGAGTTTGAATGCTGCGTGTTTCAAAACCCACAGGTGTGCAGTTTCTCCAAAGCACAGAACAAAATGTGTTGGAAGCTGAAAGCTTTTTCTTTACAAGCTCTCCCTGCCCAGCACCAGGGCTGCTACAGATATTGAGTTTTAACCCCTACGTCTTATTAAACATCTTGGTTTTATTCTTGACTCCATAACAATTTATGCCGCTTTTCATAGAATCATAGAATGGTTAGGGTTGGAAGGGACCTTCAAGATCATCAAGTTCCAACCCCCCTGCCATGGGCAGGGACACCTCTCCCTAGAGCAGGTTGCTCAAAGCCCCATCCAGCCTGGCCTTGGACACTCCCAGGGATGGGGCAGCCACAACTTCCCTGGGCAACCTGTTCCAGTGCCTCACTACCCATTTGACATTTACCTCTCATCAAAAGGCTACGCAAAGCTTTTCACCACCAATTTTCATGAAAAAAATGAGCCTTGTTATTTCCCCAGACGCAAACCCTCCTGTTTAATTTTCCATTTAATTTCGGACAGCAATTAACAGGTTCGGTTCGCTTTCCCTCCTCCTGCCACAGCACCAAAGGCCTGGCGATGCTGCCCCGAGGCCGTCACCGCCACATTCAACCCCACTGGCGGCCAGGGCTTCCCCGGTAGCTGGCCACGACGCCTCCCGTCCCGGGCCCTGTGCCGCCGGCGGGCCCGCCATCCCCCCACCCTCTCACCGGGGCTGGGCCGCGGGGCGANTCACCTCGTCGCTGTCCGCCATCTTGAGAGCTGCGGCGGTGAGGTAGACCTTCCCTCCCCCTGAGGGGAAGGGGCTGCCCCACCTCCCCATGACCAGCACCCTCTGGTTCCCGGAGTGGGGACGCTGGAGCGCTGCTCCGGGGAGAAAGCATTCACTGTGAGGGTGGTGAGGCACTGGAACAGGTTGCCTAGAGAAGCTGTGGATGCCCCATCCCTGGAAGTGTCCAAGGCCAGGCTGGATGGGGCTTTGAGCAATCTGCTCTAGTGACAGGTGTCCCTGCCCATGACAGGGAGGGTGGAACTAATGATCTTTGAAGTCCCTTCCAACTCTAACCATTCTATGATTCTATGAAACTACGATTGAGCAATTTTACCTCTTAGCTAAGCCTCTTCTAACTCTTTGAAGTTAGCAGCATATTGTGCAGAAAGGGGTTCCTTCTCAAGAGTGGTAAGACCTGTGCCTATAGTTAATGCCAACAAATGGTATACAGAGAGGCTCTCGCTTATACTTATTGCTAAAACAACTAAGGTCGGCTAACTTCATTATTTGCCCGGTTAGAGGGTTGGAAATGGAAAAACACTGAGGGGCCTCACCTGCAGGGAGGAGCAGACAGGACAGGAGATCTAAATCTGACCAACAGGGTATTCACTTCCATCTGCCCATGCTCAGTCTATATGTTGAGGGATCAAAGGTAAGCCCTCTTTCTTCAATGGCCAATGTCTGAGCAGGACTATGTCTGTCTGCCTTTGATCCCAACCCATGTGTTCCTGACTCCAGATCTGGAATCCAGTTCCCATTCATCTCTGAATCCAGTCTGGGACTTCCCCAGTGCCTGACGGTGACATCACCCTGGCAGCTTGATTCAGTTTTGTATATACTGTATCTATTTAATTATTTTCTTCGTATTTTATTATTAATATTTAATTAAAGTAGTTTATTTCCTTCAAGACTCTTAAATCTCTTTATCTCTCCTCCTCTTCTTGGAGTGAGAGGTGGGGGAGAGCATCTCTTGTCTGTCATTAACAAGTCTGGTCTAAACCTCAACACCCAGTCACAGCTGGGGCACCTGGAAGCAGAGCTTTTCGGCTCAGTAGGCTGCAGGAAGGGGGCTGCAGTGGTGGCAGTGGCAGAAGGAAAGGATGGGAACCGCTGAGCTGCACAGGTTTCACAGCACAGGTAAAGTGGCAGCACCATGGCTGTCCTACTGCTGTTATCAGTGGATCGTGGTGAGCTTTCAGCCCACGGGGAGGGACACCTAAAGCACACCCACCTCGAGGAAAAGATGCTGTCTTGCACTTGTCACTTCAAAAAAGTAACAAGGCGATGTACCCTGTAAAAATACAAACAGTACCGGCCTCCCATGGCAGGGAGCACTTCAGAAAGACGTTTGTGAATGTGAACACGTCCCAGACTGATGATTCAGATGACAGCAGGGACACAAAGAGCTTTGAAACTGGCTGGCACAATCACCCCTACTGCTGGCAGGCCAACGGCGACCTGTGGAAGCAGTGATTTGGAAGCCAGTCAGCACAGCTGTATGCAAAACCGCTGCGTTGTCATGTGTACAGCAGGATTGCCAAGCTTCCGCGTGTTTTTCTCCTCTGTGATGTGTGTGTGTGGGGGTAGTGGTTAGGTGTTCAAATGAATTTTCTGCCTCCACCAAGACAGCCCCATCGCTGGGAGAAGAATGTTTTGATTTCCCAGAAGAATGTGGTGGCCTGTTGTATTATGTGTCATGTCTTCCCGCCACTGCTGGCTTCTGAGCAATTACTAAGCTGTGAAACTTGACTTTCTGACGCAGATCAAAAAAAATAATAAAATAAAAAAAACCATGCACTCTTTGAACTGAAAATTCCTCTGTGACCAGGAACAAGGCCTGTGACGATGACCTCTCTTGCTGGCTGAGAGGGCGGTTAGTGTTTGCAATGTGCAGCCCCGTGAACCTCTCGACTGCAAACATCAAAACACTGACTGAAGCCACCCACTTTGCTGGAGTACAAGGGCGAGAGCGTGCTGTTAAATAATCGCTTTGAAGTCCTGGGTCTGAGAGGTGATTTATTTATGAAGGGAAGCTGAATGAGAAATGCAGTCCTTCAGGTGGGAGCTCTCTGAAGAGAAGAGGCTGACACCCTGACCCTGGGTGCTGACGGGAGTTTTGCACCAGTGAAGCGCTGGGATTGATGAGCTGGACCCTGATCTCTGCACGTGAGGAGCTCATTGGAGCTCAGCAGCACAACGGTGCTTGACTGTGGCTGAGGATGATGCAGAGAAGACAGAGCCAGACTCTTCCCAGGGCTTTTGGGCAGTGGAAGACAAGAGGCGAGGGTTGCAAGCTGCAGCATGGAAATTCCAGTTAGATTAAAAGGAAAATAAAATTACTATAAGGGTGGGTAAGCACTGATGTGGCAGCCCGGAGGGGTGGTGGAGTATTCAACCCTAGGGATGGTGAAAATGTAACTGGACAGATCCTGCGATGCTGTGATCTTGAGAGAGACCTTGCAACGTCTGGAAACGTTTTCTGTGTAATTCTCTTTCAAATTCTTGGATCAAAACAACTGTCCACAACTTTCTCCATCTTAAATACTTACTTTGAAATGCATTTTTTTTTTAAATAATTTGTTCCCCTGTCCTCCTCAGAGCATACAACTTCACTATTGACAGCTGGGGGGTTAATGTGTTTGTGATACAATTACGCCGCAGCCCCCGCTGAACTCCAGCCCCTAACTCAGCTGGGCACTGCCAAACACAGAGGAAACCCTGCTAAACCCTCCCCAAAGTCGACAGTAAATGCAGACAAGAGCTGATTAATAAAATGTCACACAGCAGATCATCACAGAGGTAGAAGTCGGGCCTGCTCTCTGTCCCCTGTCATGGCAGGAATGTGCTGTGCTGTGGGTTAGGGGTCTTGGACTCCCACACTGTCCTTTTGCTGTCTCCTGCTTCATGACCATGGGCTTTGCAGGGTCACCTTCGAGGAGGTGGCCACCAGGCCAGTCAGCTGGCCTTCATTTGTAAGGGGGGAGCTCCACCGTGTGGGAGCTGCTGAGAATTTCTGCTGCAGGAAGAGGGCCTAGATTTAGACAAACTGTGGGGTATTTCTTCTCCTTTACTGCAAGGGGTGCAGGGGAAAGTTTCCTGCACACTGAGGAGAACACCTACATAACATAAATTATTTGGTTGTGCCCAAGAGGATTGCTCACAGCCTTGTGCATCACTGGGCAACAAACTGGTTAAAAGAAGTCCTAGGATCCTATTTCTCCCACGTTTACTTCTGCTAGGGGAAAAAAAAAAACCCAAACAAACGAATTTTCTTTCATGGCAGCTCCTACCTAATGGCAGAAAGAAAGACAAGAGGCAGAACTGGGGTAAAAAAACAGACTTCCTGACACTGCCAAGGCCAAAACCTGTAGGTCTGATGTGCCTTGCTTTTGTGCCGCTCCGCTGATGTGTGCGTGCTGTGTATGTCCTTTGTCATATATGTCAGCATGTGCTGACTGACCCTGCCTTTTGTGTACAGTCGCTCCAACATGCCCAGGATCGATGGGATTCTCTCTGTTTGAGAGGGAGAATGAATCTGTGTGTACCCTCAAGCCATGTCTGTCTCAATATTAGAAATCAGCCGATCCTCTCCTCCCAAGGGGAAAAGCGATGAATTACTGATGAAAACGGTTATCTAAAATCCAAAAGAATAAAGCTAGCCAACTTGTAACAAAATCCCAGGAAGCTGTTCATTCTTAAGAATGGGTCTGATTAATTGTTGTATCAAAAATTTGAAATGCAGCTTTATCCTGAGAAGCGGCCTCACCGTTGATGAGCTTCCAATGTGGCTTGGATCAAGGGGGCTCAGTGTGCAAGTGCAGACATTTTTCCACCCTTAAATAGACAACCTATGAAAAGCCAGCCCAAGCTCTGCTCTGGGAGTCAAACTCCCTCCCGCTCGTCTTTCATCGCGTGTAATAAGGAGCCTGCGAGCGGATCACACGTTGCATGACTAGTTGGCCTCTTGGCACTCAGATGCGTTCCTCTGAACTGGGTCTGTGCTGAATCTTGTGTTTCTGGCTGCTTTTCTGCCACTGTTCTCAGCGTCAACACAATTAGCGCTGAGCTGACATGCTCCTTGACTGCTGTCCCTCAGGCCACATTGTCTAATTTATTGGGGAACTTTCAGTGGGTAAGTGTGGGGTTTGTATTCTCTGCCCAACAGCTCCACAGCCTGCCTGCCCTGTCCCTGCCCCACTTCTCCACTTCTGCTGGGAGCTCCAGACCCCTGCTGGGGGGGAGATGAAGGTGATGGCTCCGTTGCAGTTCAACAGGGGACAGTCGTACTCAGGAGTGGTTTATCACACACCGGGGTGGGTGCTGTTAGCACATGCGTTCTGAGGCTACCAACTCAGGGAGGAAGGGCTGAGAAACATTGAAAACGTGGCTGCAAATGACCCAAATGCTTATTTCTCAACCTGTACATCTTATTGCTGTTGCATTAAAACTCCTCCCAGAATGAGATGTACCTTCGTTCCCCTGACAGGCTGGAGATAGCCCTCCCCAGGGGGACACCAAGCTCCAAGTGCTTGCTCCATAGAGTTTCAGCAGAATACAATATAGCTGTCCTTCAGAGTTCCAGCTGACTTAATTTTCCTTAATTTCCTTAATTGTCCTTCCTGTAGGATTTCCTGAATTTAGGCTTATTGGAAGCTTATCCAGAGGGAAGAAGCCTGGTGAAATGGGCAATGCTCCGAGGTAGATGCACTGTATTTCCACATTTCATTCCCTCTTGATTTTGTCCCCACAGATTTCTTCTCCTAGTCGAGAAGATAGGTCTCAGAAGCATCTGTTCTTACCTACTGCTAATATACTGCCCAGTGCTGACCCCCAGAAGGTCCAGTTGTTACCTATATAAAAGCATTTCATGCAAAGGCAGCATTTATGACCTGAAAAAATGGTGACGTAAAACCTGATGGGTTTTCTGAGACCTTACAGGTGAAAGCAGGCACCTTGACTTGCGTGGTTGTTTTTAATTTGTAAGGAAGGTTTCAGCCTGTCCACACCAGGGGCATGACCACACAATGTTGCACGGCCCAGGAGGACTGCTAGTCTGGCGAGGTGTTATCAAAGCTCATGGTCCTTGGTTTGAGCCCTTGGGGTGTGGAGCCCCACAGTGGAAAAGTGATGGCCCATAAGGGGGGGACCACATCTCGTGAGCGGTGGCAGAGTAGAGGGTGGGAAACAGGCAGAGACTTGCCCTCATTGTGCACGGATCTAACATGCCCAATTACCCCATCCTCTCCTCACCTCCACCATGTAAAGGACTCTTGTTGGAAGTGGTCATAATTCATGGTGAACACCCCGCCTCCCCCTTACTCCCTTCACACCCGCTGCTCTCCATTTTCCTTCCAGAAAAAATGTGTCTTTGATGAATTGAAACGGCTCAGTCAAAGAACCCCTCAAATGGTTGGGGACCCCTGCACTTGGCCACCCTTGCCCACTTCCCAGCTCTATTTCGGGCTGAGTTTGGAGTTTAAGTGGGCTGACCTTCTGCCCTGGCTGCCCCGGGGGTCAGTGATGAAAGCGGATGGAGGCTTCACAGTCAGGTCTCTTGTGTGTGACTCTTTTGTTCCCGGGACAGGGGTGTGCAGTGCCTGGGACAGTGCTTAATTGTTCAGGGGCACTGATTTACCCGTCATGCCCTTCCCCGGGTGGCCCCAGCCCTTCTTGCTCATGCGTGGGAGGGAGGCAGCTTCCCCACTCGGGGTAGGGAGGAGGAAGCAGAGTCCGAGTAGCTCGGCATCATTCCTGGCTGTTTATTAATCTGTGCAATAAATTTTATGGAGTGCCAGAAAGCCAGAAAAAAAGGAAGGAAGAAAAAAAATTACTTCCTGGCATTTTGTGATTCCCGTCTCTGTCACTGGGTGCATCCTCCGTTGTCCTACTATGCAGGCAAGAGCAACTTCACCTTGCTCCGGCCAGCTCCTGAGTCCATCCACTATGCTCCATGGTGTGTACTGTGCCACCAAGAACTCCTTCTGCCCTTTTGGAAGTGTTTAAAGAAGAAAGCCCAATGGGTCAGGCCTGAGGCACAGGGCTGAGCCCGAGTGGAGGTGATGGGTTCACACTGGGGAGCACAGAAGCTTTGGGCTGGGGGACGTTAACAAAACTGGGTGGTATTGTGGGGGAGCAAGCCTGGAGCCAGAGGTACTGAAGCTCCTGGGGAGATTTACTGGACCTGAGCTGGGCACCCACACCTGGCACTGCCCTGAGGACATATGGAGGAGCAGTGGGTTTGCCATGGGTACACGTGGGCAGGGGATGGTGGTGGACAACCTGTGGGTGTGATGATAAAGAGCAGAAGGTTCACAAATGTCCGTGATGGAGGTAGGTCAGCAGATCTCAGCATAAGTGTGTGGGAGGCCTTGTACCACTCAATACCTCTTTGGCTGCCCCCTCAGCATCTTTCTTTCTGCAGTGGGTCCTTCCTGTGCTTTACATCTTCATTACAGCTGGAGGCTGGGGCAGGAGCCTCCACAGCGGGCCCTCCCCTCTGCCATTTTGGGGAGTGACTGCGCAGAGGAAATGGATAAAAGGAGCGGAGGGTCAGGGTTTAATTACCCCATTGTGTGCAGAGACAAGTGATGGACAGAGACTGTCAGTGGGTCACCGATTAGCTGCCATGGAGCAGATAGAGGAGGGGGGAAATGTGATGAGCCCCCGGGACAGACCAGTGTTAGGGACAGCCATGAGACAGGGAGATGGTGGCTCCTAATGGGAGATACTTCTTCTTTTTGTTTTTTCCTCTAGTCCTTCTTCCCCCTCTTTGTCCCAGTTCCATCATCCATCAGGAGCCCCATGGGCTCAAAAGCCTCCTGCTGGGCCCTGGCTGCTTCAGTGGTTAGGGATAAGGGCTGCTGAGGTGGCAGATCCCCTGGGGGATGGAGAAGAAGGTGGGACATCTTCAGCTAGCTGCACTGAGTCTCCCTGTGGGGAGGTGGCAAGGAAGGATGGAGGGAGGGAAGAAGGGAAGGAGGAATGAAAGGACAGGAGGGAAGGGAAGGAAAGGAAGAAGGCTGAAGGAAGTGGAAGTAGCTGCTGGTGGGTGAGGTGTAATACACACACAGTGCTTCTCTGTGCAGGTGTGAGGGTCCTCTGCAGAGACATCAACCCAACCAAAGTGGTAACTAGGCTGTTTCCAGCCCCACTGCCTCACTGCTGCCTCCCTTGGACATGGCTGAATGCCTCCAGTGATAAACCCCTCCCCCCATCGCATTCTTGGCATCTGTTGGCTCTGGGGCTGTGAGAGAGTAGGATTGTTCTCTTGGCAAATTTGGTGACTTAGTTTTGTGTAAGCAGAATGGAGAAGAAACAAGTTTCAGTAAGTCTTACCCCTTCTTCCTCCTTTCCTTCTCACACTCACATCAAGACTTTATTCCTCATCCCACTACAGTGTCTCCGAGCCCAGCCTCCCTTTCCTACATACTCGCCAACTCGCTCAACTCTTATCCCCCACCCTGCCTTCAGTCCTACCATACAATGTCACACCTAACCTCCTTCTACCACTCCAGTTACCCTTGGTCTCAAGACTCCTCTTTCTTCTCCTTTTCCCTACAATCCCTCTACACATCCTCTTTCGGATTCTGACCTTCAGTTTCTAAGTCATAGTTGTCCTTCAAGGTTCTGCTCCCATGTCCCCTCTCCTTACTATTCCTACTCTTTCCTCTCCCTTTCTCACCTTTCCTCACTCATCCTTTACCCCTCTTTCCTGTCCCCTTCACCCCTCATCTCCCAGGGTTGTTTGGATGAATCGTCTCTGGAATCATGAGATCACTGTTTTTTTGTCTTTGTCAGTGGGAACATCACATTAAGGAGCGTGGATAAGTGACCGGGGGCCATTGGGGTGACTCTGGCACCCACCCTCCCCAGCCTCCCTACCCCCTTCTTCTTCTGTATCAAAGGAATCTTTGTTGTCCAAAAGCAGAAAGAGAAAAGCAGATAAAAAGGCGGAACATGTGATCTCATTGGCTTTATTTAGCCATCCAGCTATCCCTCCTCTTTTTTCTTGATTCATCCAAAATTATCTAAGTAAGAATCCATAATCCATCCTTGGGCTTCTCATCTGTGAAAGAGATGGTGGTAGAGTCTTTTTTCCAAAGAGACTTCAACAGCTGACCTCTTGGTCTTGGCAGGATGCAAAGATGACCCTGATGGGGCTCTCTAGGCATTGTAATGCCTTCGACTATGGTAGTCTCCGCTGCAGGACTGTGGGATCCCACCCTGTGAAGGGGAATTGGAACCACGGAGAAGAAAATCCTTTTCTTTGTTTCACCATTGCTAAATGGAAGTTGCCAAGGAGATTCAGCCATGCGTTGCTTCATCAGGGGCACTGCTTGGTGGGGAGGTTTATGTTTATAGCATTAGACACACAACATTTGAATTAATGAGTTTCTGGATCTGCCAGAGATTTGGGTTTTTTTGACCAGGGTAAAATTCTTCATCTCAGGGTGCTTCAGTTGTCCTTTGTGGCAGAGATGATCGGTGTTTATCTACTAAGGCTGATTCTGCTCTCATGGTGAGCACCCTGTAGGACAGAGCTACCGTGGGAGCAGTGGGGCATGGCTGGGACTGCAGTAAGGATCTCTGTGTCTGAGCTGGGACTCGTTTAGATGTTATCAAGCCAGGCAGCAGGAAGAGGATTATTATATATTCATTAATTATTACGTATTAGTTGGGTTTGGTGCTTTACAATGAAAACTGCTCTGCACGCAGTTTTAAAACCAGATGTGGTTGACTTTGCACAAATCTTTATTGTGGGGACAGTCATACGAATGTAAGGGTTTGGTTAGTGCATCGTTTTAATGGTGTTTTAACCAGCTTGGTTAAAATCCACCAGACAAGAAGTGCTTCTAATGTGTAATATAACGGCCCTTTTATCTGTATAGTCCATTCCACTTCTCTACAGGAATAAAAATTCTCCAGATAATGCCTCAGAGCATCCGCAGCTTTGCACACCTGTGTGTGGGAAGTCACTAAGGCTGAAATGTGATGTTTGTTTCAAGAGCTTTCCAAAATAGTTAAGGCACTGAATGGGACAAGAGTGCAGAAAGCTTGGCAGATGGAGCCAGGCAGCGTATGCCACGTTCACCCGAAGCACCATGTGGACCAAGATGGACTCAGGACAAAGGATAGTCAGAGGAGTGAAGAGGTTCAGTAGAGAAGAAGCTGAGAAGAAAGGCAGAAACAGAAGGACTTGCTTGGGGCGAGACTGAAGTATTTGATTTTCTTGAGGAAGGCAGTATCAGTGAAAGATATGCTCAAATGCTCTAAAAGGTAGGGAGGTAGGAACTTGGCTGGGGAGTTATTTCTGCTGCAGAAAGGTCATTCTGGAAGTTGCAGTGACTTTGGCATCATGTGAACTTTTACATATCTATGTATTTAAGTGTAAAATGACTCAGTGAAGCAGTATGTGCAAGGAGACTGTAGCTAGAAGTATGTCTGTGGGAATGCCTGAGATATAATTTCAATGGGGTGTGGGAAAACATAATGTCCATGAGGATTTGCCGCAGCTTTTCTGTAGTAGGAGACCATGCCCAAGAAAACTTACAGCAATGGTGCGGAGAAACTATCTGACATTACAACCCATCCAACAAAGAATGTTGGCTCCAGCTTACAAACAGCTGAATCTGTAGATGTGGAGGCAAGAAAGTGACTTCTTTGTGCCTCTCATGTGTCTTTTAATAAATGCAGAGTTCCTATAAAAATCTAAACCCATTGAAGCCGCCACCAAGCTCCTGCCAGTTCTGGGTCCCTATCATTTGATTTTCCTGAAACAGGCACCATGACTCCATTCTCAAGACATTTCCATTAGGACGTTGGGCTGATTCAACTTATATCCTGCCCTGTTGTGTCTGACTCATTTTTCCCCATCTCTAGGAGAAGCCCGAGGGGAGGCAGAGGGTCCTTCACATAGATGCTCAAGGTCTCTATCAGATAATAGCTGAAGAAATATTTGCCATGACCGAGCTATGGTCATTTTTTGCCATTCCTTAGTCACTTGGCAGCCAATGGAGGGAAGAGGCGAGAGCAGGGTGGGGGAGAGTAAATGAGACAGAGGGACAAGAACAAAAGATTCTTTTGTGGTACAGAGAGAGAGAAAAGGGAAAGCATCACCAAATGCCCAGAAGCCATGTTTGTAACAAGAGACCTATTCTCTCAGCTACTTGGAAAACAACTTGGAGTAAAAGGCCCTGGTTGAATTAACCCTTCATGGAGGCGATTTACTGAGCATGCAGGAAAGATGCATGGCCATGGGAGGCATAATCTCTGTGGTGAGGTTGCGGTGTTGGTTCTTGGGCAATTTAAAGCAAGGATTGGTTGTTTGGGAAGAGGAGGTAGGGATGACGTTGGGTGGTTTGACCATATCGATGTTTTAAAATGTTAAATGTCCTTTCTTCACAGGACCTTCAGTTTTGACAAAGGTCACTGGAGGGTTTTTTGCAGCATATGAGGCGATGACTCTTTTCCATTAAGATTTTTTTTCTAGAGACACTGGCACCTAGGACTGTGGAGAGAGAAAGGAAAGAAAAACACAACCTCCAAAATATATGTTTTAGTGCAGCATAATCTTGTCCTTTCACAGCCTCTGTGAATTCAGTGCCTCTTTTTAGCCTTCCTAAAATCCATTTTAACACACTGCATCTCTCTTGCGCATGTCTTAGACCTCCCTTTGGCTGAGAAGAACATCTGCATAGGGGTTCTCTATGCAAATTAATTCCAGGTGGGCAAAATCACCCATCCCCAAAGAAACAACCGGCTACATTTCATTATGAATACTCTCCCTCAGCCTCTTCCTTGCCCTTTCTAAGGAGGCTTCCTCTTTGATTGAGAAGATCTTTGGGTGAAAGGGGAGTTCTGCAAGGATGGTACAAGAAAAAGTTCCACCCAAGGAAAGAGAATCTGCACCTATTAGAAGATCAAATGTGGGACATTGGCATATGCCAGTTCAGTTTGTATCCAAACTTACTTTAGGGGGGCTCTGCAAATTTTAAAAAAGTGAGACAGCCAGATGTGAAATAAAAGCTTTTCCCTGCCATGGCAGGGCAGCAGGGACAGCACACTGCCTCTGGAGCCTCCTCACATAGTGCCAAGCAAAGGGAAGTTTGATAAGGGAAAGACAGTCTTCCTCTCTACTTCCCAGCCTCACCAGGACAGGACTACTGTCCGCCTATCATGGGTCACCCATCCCCCTTGGCTCGATGGCGCAGATAGGGAGGATCCGTTGAGTGCCCACGGAGCCCGCAGTCAGGTGAGCCGCCGAGCGGATGTGAGATGCACACAACATTACGACTGTGCTTTCGTAAATAAGCCATCACATGGGACTCGTGCGCGTGTGTTGGAGCAGCGCTTTGAAAACAACCAGGAAAATCATGTGGCAACTGAAGTCTTCAGGCTCCTGGCCCTCCCCCACTCCCTAACCTTCTCCCTCCCTTTCCTCTCCTTTCTGTCTCTCTCTGCCTTACTGAGATGGTAACCACAAAGGCTGGAGTTGAGTTTTGCTTCTGCTAACCTCATCCCAGGCTGTGGGTTGTTTGTATTGGCACTTGGTTTTGCTGTCCAACTTACCTGTGCCGCTCAGACCGCCTGTGCTGTGCTGATGTCCCTTGCAGCCCTGCCAGGGAAATTTTCAAGTTCAGCCTGCTAGAGGGATTGAAAGACATTTACTCAGGAGGGATGCTAAATATGATTAAGCCCATTGTTCAATGGGATTTTCACTACTGCAGCTCTGGGTCTGGCAGAAATGGACTTTTTCCTGGCGCTATGGTTTTAATACCTGACAGGCACTTACTGGAGTTACCTGCAAGGTCAGAGGAGTGGGTTCTGGAGTTTGAAATGCAGTTTGCAAACTAAGAAACTTGAAGTTCTCCACTGCTCTCTCATACAACTCATTCACAGTAACACAGCAAGGCAGGAGTCTCAGAGCATTAAGACCTTGGCCAAGCTAAGAGCAAGTGGTGCTCTGAGTAGGACAAGTGCTATCACATTATCAATAAACCCATGTCTTTGAGCCTTGGCTTCTCGAAAGGCCTCCCTTTGTAACTAAGTTCTTAGATGCCTATGGCTACTGACCTTGCTGAGTGCAAAGAGCTCCAAGAGTCAAGAAGGAACTGAGGGATTTAGTTGGCTGTGCCAGGTGAGGCTTAACCTGTCTCGCTGTCCTAGTGCTTGGGTGGTGTTACCAATTATATCTTCTTCTACTGTATGTTCCTCCAGCTATCATTTCTTCCATGCTGGCCTTTCCTAACTTAGAAGCTCAGGACCATAGTCTTCAGTCCATAAGACCTTCACCTTTTCCTCCATTGCATGTTCCTCCAAATGCATTTCGCTGACTACAGTCTCTTCCTCTCCTCGCCTCTCCTTCCCCTCTTCACTCTTTTTCCAGCTGTTCTTAAAACAGAAGGAAGAATTTTGAAGTCCTTAACTTTTTTTTCTTTTTTTCTGAGAGATTCATCTGGATTTGAGTCAAGAGGATCTGCTGGAGGCAAAACGATAGGGCACAAGGTGTGGGAGAGAGCTGAAGAATGAGCGTGTCTGTATTGGTATAATATGCAGTGTGTTTCAGAGGGACCAACGCTGTTAACTTGTTTGGGATACGGTGTCACAAACTCTTAAAGTCTGTGGTGACTTCTGTAAGATCCAGACATTTTTACTCGGAGACGTATTTCAAGTGTCCCGGAGCCGAGCTTCCATTGCTTTGCAGTTGGCACATCCTGGTTCACCCCCCCTTATGGAGGTAGATTTTAAGTGCTACTGGACAGGTTAGACTATACTAGTCCCCGAATGGAGTGTGGCTTGAGTTTGGTCAGAATGGCCTGAGAATGTCTGGCTTGGCCTCAGTTAACACTGGCTTCGGCCCGACTGAGCTACACTGACATGGACTGAGTGCAATCCTAACAGAGGTTTGAGATGGCAGCTTGTGATAGGTATGTTCTGGGTAGGCTAGACTTGACTGGGTTAGTTGCCTTAGGCTGTGCTGAATTTGGAGCTGGAAATGATTTGGACTGAGTTAATATTTATGGTGCATGGAGAGTGAGCTGATGGGCAGACTTTGCCTGGATACAGTGCTGCTGAAATAGGGTGGCTGACTTCATGGTGGCTGATGTAAAAGCCCCGGTTTATTTATACCAGAACCTGTTGCCATCTGGGAAGCCATTTACCAGAATAAGTTTCCATGGACAGGAAAAAATATTATTCAGCAAGTGCTGAAATGGGATGCCCAAAAAGCTGGCAAAAATCTTTAGTTCCTCAGGTTCCAGCTGCTCAAGGCCATCTTCTCCCACAACTTTGCGTGTTTGTGAGTGGTTCATGACAGAACATCTGCATCTCCTTCCTGATCTGGCCCACCAGGTCAAATCTGTTCCTCACTCAACATCCTAGCATTAAAAAGGAAAATCCTCCTGTTGGAGGAATTCCCCAACCGGGGGTGGCTACCAGTGCTTGAAGTGAGGAAGTAGAACCTGAAAACCCTGCGCGTGACCCTTTTTAATGACTAGGATTTCTTGATGGTGCAAAATTTTGTGCCATCTAATATGGATGTGTGTAATGCATTGCCACAGTGATACTTACTGAGGGGATGGCTTAAATACTTAGCTTGGATACAGAGTTAAGCCCCAAATAAAGGAAAATTCAGGTTGTTTCCAGATAAACATTGTCTCAACATAGACGATTGTACCTGGATGACCTGGCAAGTCAGTCTAGGTGACAGAGCTGCCAAATCCTTTCCCTCCCCACCTGTTCTGGTTCTGCTTTGAAAAACCAGGAAGAAAAGTGTAGCAACAGGTAAGAGATGGCGTGGTCCCGGGGAGAAGCAGAGCCCCATCTCCTTACAGAGCCTGCAGAGAGTGGAGCAGGAGAGCGGAGGGTAGCACAGCGCTGTACAGCTGCAGGGCTGCTCACAACAGGGCAGAGCTCCCGGAGAATGTGCTCTTTGTTCCCTGCCTTTAAAGGGTAAGAGAAACACTTATGCATGGCAAATTAGCCCAAAAATGTATTTCTCTAAAACACCCGATTGTCTGGCCAGCTCTGCAGCTGCAGGGAAGTTCCAGGGAGAGAAGGGGGAGGCGGCGGGAAGAAGGAGGGAGGCAGGGAAGGAGGATTTTGATGGCTGGGGTGGGGGGGAAGGCAAGACGATTGTGCGAATGAGGGAGAAATTCTCATGCCTTGATTCAAACAGAGCTGACCAGTGAGCCAGGAGACCCCTAAGAGAGGGGTCACATTGGTGGCCAGAGGACCACAGATGTTCTGCAGTCTTCTGGGGGGTAGGGAGAAGAGGGGACACAAGACAGCTGTGCCCTGGACAGCGCTGGAACAGACACTGGTGCAGCCGGCGGTGCCGGGGAGTCCTGCCACCCAGCAGGTTCAGCTGTGCCATCTGGACCAGGATGATCAGCGAGCAGTGCCATGCTCCTCTAGTCACCATGTTGCACGTCCTGGGAGGCCGTGAGCTGTGCTTCCTCTCCCACTTTGGAGCAAAACACGTAGGGAATGACTCTCTGCAGAGGTACAGGGACTGTGCTGTTCTCAAGAGGTAGCACTTGGGTTTAAAACATCCCAAATGTACCTCTTGATTAGGAACTTGTTAGGAATTTCCAGCCTAGTGCTGACACCCGTTAAAATACTCACAAACACTGACAGACAAGTGATTCCTTGACCTTCCCTGGGATTCAGAAATCTAATGGTAAGATTCCCAACAACGGCTCGAACTGTGAAGTTCATGGTGAGTGCCACAAACCTGTGCCTGTCCCAAAGGATGCCACTGAAAGCAGAGTCAGGCCCACCATGAGTACAGCAGAGACCTCAGTGTCCAAGGAGTGTCTCCCACACTGTCTGGGATGAGGTGTCCTCTTCATGATGCATGATGGGAATTTTTCTTTTCCGTTATCTGCTGGTGTGGAAGGAGAGGTGGTCCCTGCTGTGAACGACAACTACAGTTCTTTGCAGGCACAGCCTTGAGACAACCTGACTGATCCTCATGACTACCCACTGAATGCTCTTGAGGACACCTGTGGTGTGATCTAGATGCTGCTCTCAGGTCATGCAGATCAGCCTAGACTTTGCCTTTGAGGACACTCAAGGATTCTCTTGTCTGCTATAAATTCAGATTCCAGTGCTCTGTCCTTTCTGTGACATGACATGACGTGCTCTGGGCAGACAGGATCATCTCCTTCAAAGTCACCAGTGCCACCTAATGTGAGGGCTGATGAGATTGGTAGGGAGCCTTAGATCAGGCAAAGCTTAGAGTGCCCATGAGAACAAAGAGAGACACAAGAGCCTCAGAAGGGGATTTGACTTTGATACATTCCTGTGACTGTCCAGCTCAGGTATAGGGTTGATGTTGCCACCAGTTCAAGTTGGTACAGGCAAACTGTACTTTGTCTCTAGGCTGTTGCTAAACTCATTGTATGACCAGATTTTTCCAAGCAAACCCCTTTAACTTTTCAGGTTTGTAATCCAGAAGTCCTATGAAGCCCCTCTCGCTGTACTGGAGAAGAAGAAGGACAAATGAACCTGGATATTTTGTCTGATCAAGTAGTGAAATTGACTGCTGGGTGGGAATTATTCATTCTTTCTTGTCAGAGGTTAGATGAAGATACTTCGGATTACACTGGATAGGGATACGGAGCAGTATCTGACTGGACAAAGCCATCATTAGGTTTGAGAATTTCCTATAGTGGAGAAGCAGATCAGACTTCTGTTGGAGAAGGTGTGATGGGCAGAGGAGGAGGTGGGAAGCTGAACCACCCTTGAAACGGGAAGCTGTTGACAACTGTATAATTCTTTCATCACTACCCGGCTCATCTCTGTGTGGCTACCAGGATGGTTCACTCTCTCATCTTATCTTTACACGGGAGAAGAAAGTTACAAAAAGTGTTAACTTTAATCAAGTCAGCATTTTTTCTTGGCTTTGCACTTCATTGTCCACTCAGGTGAAAAGGAATCCCTCTGCATGCGTTGCCACACATCCCTGTGACAAGGGGAAGCCCATCATGTCCCCTTCTCTTCTCCCCTCTGCTTCTCATACAGTTTTAGACCTACACAGCCCTGCAACCCGGCACCTCATACACCCCTTTAGAAAAGACCCTGAGCTGCAGCCACGTAAAATTGTGTGGCTGCTTGACATGAGTTTAAGCCTCTGCTTCTTAAGGCCACAAAGCTACAGCTGTGCCCGTGCTGGGCTTTGTGCCTGACTTTTAGGGAGTGGGTGGCACAGATTGATGGCAGGCCTGCCATGACTCCTGAGATCATTTGCAGCAAGGTGGGACTGGGGGAAACCAAGAATCCAGGCACACTCCAGCTCTTGGTGAAGACCTTGAGACCTCCCAGGGATGGCAAGGATGTGTCATCCTCCGAGGGTGGGGTTGACTGATACCAAGGAAGCATTTATTGGTAAATAATTTAGCAAGAAATGGGACATCGGGGGAATGAACTCCATTGCAGATCCAGACCAAGTTCAACAAGCACTTTTGGCTTTAAAGGGAATGTGGGAGGCGGATTTTTAAAATATCAAAACATTTCGTTTCAAAAAAATCTTCCTGAATTATTCTGTTTTCTAAATGCCAAAGTGTTGTGAATGGGCATTTTCAAAGGGAATTTCTGACATTTCATTTCAAACCAGCATTTTGCATTTAAAACTTGACCCAGGCTGAAAAAGGCGAGGTCAGAAACAAGAGCTGAATAAACACAAAATAAAACTCGCTATTTCGATTTCAGCAGAATGTTTCAATGTCTGAGTTTTTCCATTTGGAAAGAAAAATTAAAATAAAAATCACGGCAGAGCTCCTTTGTGTGACCAGATCAATGTACCCCTGAGTGACTCCTCTGAGGTGATATGGGACACTGGAGTAGAAACATCTGGTGTGGTTGGGATAAAACCAGCCAGGTAGTGGAATGAGATGAACTAGAAAATGCCCTTGAGCATCCCAGGCAGAATTTCACTCTTATCTCAATAAAATTCCACTCTGCTCTCAATAAGGCTGGTTTTGGTGGGATGTGTACCTCTTAGGCATGGGTAGTGACATGCAGAGCAATGATGAGCAAAGCCCCTGTGGCTGTGGCAGTTCTCCCCGTGCTGTCATCATCTACCTTTGGGCAAAGCTATGACCAAAGTGCCATCATCCTCCAGCACCCTCCCACTGATCCCTGTGAAAACCAGTGGAGCTCTCCACAGGCATCTGTCCATAGGCAACTCCAGAGGAAAAAATCCAAGCATAAGCAAATTCTGGGGAACAAGAAAATCTCTGCTAATTTAGGGAAAGGGCCTGGTACTTCTCATGATAGGTGGGTATGTTGGGGGAAGGTGACCAAGTGGCATGAAGGACACTGCCAATGGTTTGAGAAGACGCTGTGCCCCTCAACTGTCTCTTCTGTACAAAGGCAGGTTCAGACTTGAGGGATGTGAAGAAGAGCCTTCCTCCCCCTTCCCCGCCGGCCCCAGCCCCTTGTTCCCGCCGCCCCATC
>VXBW01005540.1:2073768-2127397 GCA_013400375.1 Thinocorus orbignyianus | reverse complement strand
TCCCTCCCCTCCTCTGGTGCGTGCCAACACTCTTTCCACCCGCCGAGGGCTGGAGCCAGCGCCAAACAACCTCTGCTAATAAACAAGAGGAACCAGATAAACCAGGAACACAATAGAGGGATTTGTTGCACTTTAGTGATGGTGGGAACAATGTCAACTCCGTGGCGCAGCTGCATGGACCCCCTCCCATCCTCTCCCCCCACCACCTCGCGCCCCCCGCGCACTCGCAGCCCAACACTGTGATTTATGAAAGGCCAAAGGTCACCCTGCATTAAAGGGCTCCTTTCTTGCATCATTTATTAACCCCTCTACGACAAGGGGTGCTCATTGTGGTGGCGGCGGTGGTGGTGGTACGGGGAGCGGGGAGGGGATGGATGAGTCCATCCCAGTGGCACTGCGTGTCTCTTGGGGGATGCTGAGATGCAGAGCTAATGCTTAAGCCTGGTTTTGCACCAACCTGGTGTGTGTGGGGAGGAGGGGAAGCTTTGATGAAATGCATTTTTGCCACCAAAAGCCAAAATGCAGCTTGTGTGCTGAAGCATGGTTCCGTTCACATTTCACGCAGGTGACCATCTAATCAACCTGCACTCACTGCCAGGCTGGTGAGCTCAGCTCATGGTCAATGGTGTGGCCACGCATGCACCTAGGCCTAACCTGAAAGTTTGCCCTGAAGACCCCATAGTCCATATGGTAGGGCTGACCACAGTGCATCACTGTAGCCCTGGGGTCACCTTGTGCCACCTGACATGCTCATGTGGGCCACCAGCAATGCAGCCAGGGAGAAAGGAGGTGGGTTGGTCACGGAGCAGGACAGGCCACTCCAAGGTGGCCTCAGGCTAGTAGAGATGCGGCCAAAATTTCTCCATGTCTCAGCAGAGTTGGTTGCCATTACAGGCAAGGCTGTGGTGCCTCCATGAAGCACCTTCAAGCCTCCCTACGTGGCTGTGAAGCAACACCATGAAACGCTAGCATGATAACTCGCTGGCCTGGTCTTTTCCACTTGAAATTGCAGTGACCAAAATCAGTCTGGGCAAGACAATGCAGCAGCAAAGGCTTCAGCACTGAAATTTGTGGTCCCCTTGTCTACCATCCCATGTCCTTGTCCGTGCTTGAGAGCTCCCTGGAGACCCTTTCCTTGGGTAAGCTTGCTTGGGTGTACAAGCCCCGCAGCCATCACAGACAGGGTGATGGGCGAGCCGCGGAGAGAGGGTGAAGTTCACATCCACTGTGAGGGCAGTGGAGTTGTTCTGGTGCCTGATTGCCTGGCATGTCCCTCCTGGCTGAGCAGAGGTGTTGACAGGTTGGGACATCTCCCTCCCCTGGGATGAAGCAATGGATAACAAGGGACAAGTTTTGGAACTGTTGGGACCCCTTAGAGTACGGGTGTCAGGATGAGGCCCTGAACAGGGCAGAGGGGACATGGAGGCTGGGGTGAAGGGGAAGACTATCCCGCCACCCAAATGCCAGCCGGTAACGCTGGTTACCAGCCGAACTGCTCCTGCCCTGGCTTTGGTGCCTCGGCCTCAGGCCGTGCTCCCTTACTCGCTCTCCCTCACATTCCTCCGGGAGCTGATCAGGGCTTGAATGACACCCCAGATGACTCTTTGCTATTAATTCCTGCGAACAGAAAGGGCTCCTTGTTCTCCCAGTCCTACTCTCTGGAGGAATTACAGGGGCCAAGGCAGCGGGCTGAAGCCTTCCCGACTTAACCCTTCCCCCGGCTCCCCAGCAGCCTCCCTGCAGCCATACGACTGGCAAAGGTGACGATCACCCCAGAACCACCTTGGCCACCACTGAATGAGCCCACCAGGGTCACCCGAGACTGCTACAACCACAGGTCCCGTTGGGAAGGTCCCCTTTTCTGGTTGTTCTGCCCAACCTTGTACAATTCCCTTCCTCTCCTCTGCGGGCATCTCTCCTCTGTTGTGCAGACCGAGGGCACTCAGCTCCCCTCATTATATCGCACTGAATATGCCAGACTCCACCTGAGAAAACCAAAGTTTTTGGAAAACTTTTACTAGAAAGCAAGTACCCTTCTCTCCCAGCTTCCCATCTCTTCAGCGCTTGCTTTTTGGGGTTTGTGTTTTGGAAGTGCACCTGGCCTACGCCGGCAGGAAACGAGGGGGTTAACAGCCAAGGGGCCTCCATGCCACCCATCAAAGCAGGTAGCAGACAGACATGCCTGCCCCATCCTCTTTGATCTTCTCAGACTCAGTAATGCAGGAAAATTGTCCCCCGTAGCCATTGCAAGTCCTCCCCGTGCCCAGGAAACATTGGGCTGGCCAAGATGACAGGCAGAGAGATGCCCAGGGTCCTTGTGATGCTTAGAGGCAATTCTCCCCTCTCCTTTCCATGAGATTTTCCCTACACCTCCTCCTTGGAGCAGCTGGCACTGTAATCCACTGGTTTAGACCAAAAAAATGCCACTGAGCAAAGTCTCCTGCTCGGCCACATCAAGGCAGCACACCAGAGGCAGCAGCAGAGCAGTTTCCTGCACCTGTGGCAGAACTCATCATGCCTTGGAGAGGGAACCAGGCTTCTCCTGCTCTGGATTTGGGTAGGACTCTGCAACCGCCGCCCAGCCTCAGTCCCCAAAAAGCTTCCTCCCATCCCAGGGTGATGGGAGTGCAGGGCCACATGCCAACTGGCATCACCCAGCCTGTGTCGCTGGTGGCGAGTGATAAGTCAGGAGAGTAACCATCATGATATTTCTTTTGCAAGACACTGTGTCTGACAGAGACAGACAAGCAGCCCAGTCACATAGTAAACAACTCCAGACATTGCATGCCTTTTGTTTCCCCTGATACTCCATGACAAAAAATTAACTGCACGGCCCCTGCAACCAACTATCCTGGAACCACACGCACACGGTGTTGCACTGCCAAAACCAAGGCGGGGCTTCAGGCAGCTCTTTGCTTCTCATGAGGGACCCACATCATATTCTTCTTCCTCAGGCTGCCTCATGGACGGCCGGTTCACCAGGACTTCTGATGGTTGGCCCATGGATGGAAACAAAGAGGCAACTGGGAAGGACCAATATAGGGAGCTTCAGCCAGAAATGGTGAGGGGTGGTGAAGACCACAACCCAGCAATGGTTCCTGTGCCCAGCTCCCTGTTGGGAGGACACCTACAGCACGAGGCAAATTGAAGAGCTCTTTGGAGATCGCGGCTATCACAGAACCAGAGCGGGTGACACAAACATGGGCTTTGAGGACCCTCTGTTTTTCTGTTCATGGAAAGACCTTGAAAATGACCCGTGTGCTGGGAGCCTGGGAGGGTGGTCATGACATTGGATTGAGGAGGAATTTGGAGAGAAAGGCATGAGGAAGTGGTGGAGACAGGGCTGGGCTTGGGTGCTCCAGCAAAGGGTACGGCCTGGTCCTGATCTCTTCCAGACTGCCATCAATCATGTCCCATGATGTCTCACGAGTGAGACCAGCTGCAGACCCATAGATTTTTCCAAGCGTTATGGTGACCTCTCCCTTTGCTCCTCCCCACTTTTCCTTGGAGCATCATACTCAGGCAATCTTCAAATAGAAAGAGTAACAGTTTGAAACCTTGCTATTTTTTCCAGCTCTTTCCTGAGTTTCTCTGTGGATGTTTCCAATAGTCACCTGGCCATCCCCTCACTAGCATCCACTTTCCCCCAAGACTAAGCAAACAGCTTACCAGCTATTTTATGGTCATGGTGAAGTGTGATGGGGTCCTGTGGCATCTCCACACCAAAGGAGACATGCAGTCCTCAGTGAGGAAGTTGGATATACTATTTCTGGCTAGGGCAGTGGGACTTCTAGCATGGGTCAACTGTCGCTGTCATCCACAACCTTCCTACAACTGCCGCAGTTGCCTAGTCCTCTCCCTTTCTCTTTCTCCCTGCTGGGCCACCATGGTACCGAGCAAAGCCATTCAGATCTCCCTACATCACAGCTTGGTTGTGCCCCCTTCCTCTTCCTCACCAAGCCCTACCCTCCAGCCATGATGGAACCAGCAAGCCTCATGCTGACGAAGATACAAATCCCATGTGGGAGCCAGGGAGAGCTGACGATTTGGTTTTGGGAAACCCAGCTCCCTTCCTTTGTGGGAGAGAAGGGGAGACTTCTGCATGCCCCTCCCCGATACAACATTGGGATAGTCACCCCCTGTCCTTCCCACAGCATCTTGGGGAGATGCAGCCAGTGCAAAGCCACACCAGCCTGCCTGGTGCAAGTGAGAAGACAGCAAGGGCAACACCCTCTCCCACCCCAAATCCCAAACCTTGCCCCTTGCCACCCCTCCTGCCCCTCAGTTTCTCGCATGCCCACCTCCATAGGAAGGGAATTTTGCAGAGGGGTGGTGGCGCCCGCTTGTCCATCCCAGTGGCCGTCCCCATCCCGGCCACCGCTGCTGCCTCAGCTCCTCCTAGCCCGGGTCTCCTCTCCCGTCTTCGGGTCTGGAGCAAGCTGGACGCTCTTAAAAAGCTTTTTATGTGCGTGCGCCTGTGTGTGTGTGAGTGTGTGTTAATCACATGATTGTCGTTCACCTGTATCCCGAACAAAGACGGAGCACTGTTTAAGGCCCAAACAAGAAAGCCGGCAAGGGAAGGAGGGGGGAGTGTTGGGAAAACTGAAGGGGCCGTTGAGAGAGCGGGCGCGCGCGGGAGAAAATCCTTATCAAACTCCCAATTCATGGGTGTCCCTTTCCCTCAGCACACTGCGGGTATTGTTTGGCTGGGGGGTGTGTGTATGTGTATTTTTTTGAATGTCTGTGTCGTCCCCCCTCACTCCCCGGCTCTGACGCTGTTTTACTGTATGGAAAGATTTCACAGGGAACCCCTCCCATTTTCCCAGGCAGTCCTGGGACAATACCAGTGCTGTGCCCCCGAGCTGGGCAGGGGACAAAAGCTGGCCCTGACTCTCCTGATGGGGATCCTGCTGCTCCTCCGCTGCGGAGCTGTCCCCTCATACTTCTCCCTTGTCGCAGGTGCAGGGGATAGGTGTCGTCCAGCAAAATTCACAGAGCCACAGAATCACAGAATGATATGGGGTCAGAAGTCACCTCTGGAGGTCATCTAGTCCAACAGCCCCAGCCAAAGCAGGTCCTCCTAGAGCAGGTTGCACAGGAACTTGTCCAGGTGGGTTTTGAATGTCTCCAGAGATGGAGACTCCACCTCCTCTCTGGGCAGCCTGTTCCAGTGCTCTGCCAGGGTGGCAAGACTCTTCCCCAGCAACCTCAGTTGTGCTACAGTGGTGGTGGAGGTATCCCACCAACGTGGTCTCCTTGTTGAAAACCTACTGAGCAGGTGTCCCTGCCTGCCCCTGAGATGATGCCCCTCACTCACTGAGCATCCAGCCCAGAGCACAGTACCTTTCCCATTGCCCCTGGGAGCAGCGTAGGGGCAGGAGCACCTGTCATGGTGGGACATATACACTTCCAACCCAGTTTTAACCATTGTCCTCCTGACATGCCCTTAGCCTGGACAAGCAGCATCCT
Organism: Thinocorus orbignyianus; assembly: GCA_013400375.1. Lineage (NCBI taxonomy): Eukaryota > Metazoa > Chordata > Aves > Ciconiiformes > Thinocoridae > Thinocorus > Thinocorus orbignyianus. Next base: position 2,121,928 of record VXBW01005540.1, on the reverse strand, counting down.
TCTATCTTTGCATACTGGGGACTGAGGCCCAAAGAAAACATTTCACTGACATGTCATCTCTCCAGTTCACAAACCTCATCCACTACTAGACACATCATCTGCAAAGGACTGTCCCTTTTTATGGACCTGGAGCACCTCATCCATATAAATGCATGCTGTAAAGAAAGGGTGATGAATCTGCTATTCAAGCATTTCCCCAGAGAGGAGTCATTAGGAAGACTTGCATTTAGAAAGACCACTTCTGCAATGTTAGCTGCTGTCACCAGCAGTGGCTTCTGGAGGGTCCTTGTCTCTTAAAAGGGCTCCCAGTGGAAGAAGAGACATGCCACCCTGGTGATTCCTGAAACAGGGATGGGTTCTTCTCCTTCCCCTCTGCCTGTCATCTCACCTCAACTGAAGAGAAATTTAACAGCTCTTCCTGCTGCAGTAGAGGTATACTTCCCACAGCTCACTCTCCTGCATCTGCCTTTTTGTAGCAGAAGAGAAGAGAATGACACTTGGGCAGAAGAGACTTGGAAAAAGATATATGAGCAGTCAGTCTTGTGAGAGGGGGCCGGAAACAGGGGAAAAGGCACTGCTTGGAAAGAGTTCAGAAGGAAGAGGCAGGACCAAAGGAGACAAAAAGCAAGAACTGGAGAAAGGTAGAATGAAGGGAAAAAAACCCTTCCCTGTCATTTAAATGTGAGGAGACACTGGGACTGCAGGTTGCAGAGACTGTGTGACAGGTACGTGCTCCTTCAGTGATGTCCCTGTCTGCAGCTGAGGCACCCACAGCTCTTCCAACAAGGCGTAAATGGGACCTGGCTCCTGTCTGGCAGGTGACAGCAGCCCCTGATGGGGGACTGTGAGCAGTGGGACAAACACCGTTCTAGACCCCTGTGTGTTAATGAAAGCCCTTTCTTGCCTCAGTTGGCAGTGATGGGTTAGATATTCTTCTGTTCTCCCAGACCCTGTGGTCATGCAGGAAGATGAGTGCCCCACCACTCAACTGGTGTCAAGCATCATCTCATTCTCCCCTAAGAGACTTCCAAGAGACCGCTGCATTCAAGGCATAAGCTGAGCAGGCTGTGAAGCTCCTCTCAGTGCCCTGTGGGGCTCCTTTGTCCCCTCATTTGGGATCTTCTCCATCAAAGTGCTAGCTGGACCCCCAGCCTCTTGCTCTCTACCACCTAGTAGCCAGTGGTATCCCCACTCTGGAGGGAAATAAGAAATCCCTGCTCCATTGCTTCTTTTCCATGGGGTTCACAGGAAACAGACACCGGAAGGGAGGACAAATAAATACCCTTTCCTGGACATTTTCTGCAGCATTCTTCCTCCCTGCCCTAGGCTGGAGGTTCACTGCAGCCAGTGGAACAAGCAGGGCAGTGTTTCTCAGCAGTGGGTGTCTCTGTGGAACAGAAGACCAATCCTCTCCTCTCCAGTTCTCCCACACCTCATATGCAAGGTGCCTGCAAATTGAGGATGACCCTTGCTGGCTGGGGGAAGATGCCATGAGCTCTGCAGCATTGTTGACTCTTCATCCAGGGGGCCATGGTCAATTTTGTACAGAGCAACCTTGCGCCCTTCATTTTCACTGGTTATCTGCCTGGCAGACAGAGTGAGCTGCCCAATCTGCCCATCTGGGCTGCAACACCCCATCTTGCAACAATTACAACCCGAGTCTCTCTTGATGAGAGAATTCATACCATTCTGCAAGACCTGAGGTTCACCAGCCACTGCTTTGGCTGAGGAAGCAGGGCCTCAGTGTTGTTTTGCTAGGTTTTCCATTGAGCTTTCTTGACATGAAAGTGAAAGGCACCCGCATTCCCACATTCCTCTCTTCCAAAGGGAAAAGGCATTATGTGGAGATTATATGAGCCCATCTTTTTTCTGGAGTAGGTAACACTGAAGAGAAGAAAGGCAGGAGATGTTCCCTTGAGAGATTTTCTGAGGGATGCAAGAGGCGTGTGTAAGCACCTCTGCCTGCTTGATGCTAATAGCATGCAGCCATTCCTCCTCAAAACTGTTCAGTGAAGACTTGTGAATGGGCTCTAGTGAGGCTTTCCCTGCAACAGCTCCATGGTTTCAGAGTTGTACCTACTCCAGACAATGGCAGATGTGCAGGGAAGTGGCCCTATGCTGTCAGCCAGGTCTGCAAGTGGCCAGGCCCACAGATCTGCTCTGAGGGCTTTAGTTCAGGAGCCCCGCACCATCCTTGGACTGGTTCCCATACGCTTCATGCAGTGTCAGCCATTGGTTTTGCTGGATCTTTCTAATAGAAAGATTCTGAAGACCAAATATCTGGCATGGGAGCTGAAAATACTCTTGAAAGCCAGTTCCCATATCCATTCATCTCCCTGTATTTTCTAACTTAGCACTGAAGTGCCTGCAGGTTGGCTCTCCAGTGAGGAGCTGGGGCAGGAGCTAGTTTTATCTCATTGCTAACTGTGGAGTATATGGGAAGATCATCAGATTTTCCTCATGGTTACAGATGTGACGTCAGTCTATACCAGCCCTGGTGATAAACAAAACTGGTGATAAAGGAAACTGGAGAAACCAACTACCAGAGGCATCTGGGAATGAAAATTATCTATAAAATGGAAGGTAGGGTGGAAAACATCCTAACCCATTGAGTTCTGAGATCTACGTGTACCAGTGCAAGAACAGCAAGAATGAGGGTGAGTGAGTGTGAAAAAGTCATTCCCATCAGGCAACCTCTCTTCCCTCATGAGAGAGCCCACATTTGCCTTCAGGAGCAACTCAGCATGTTGGAGGATGCAGAGTCCCTGCTTGTCTTGGCAAGACCCCACAGAGACGAACATGTTGTGACAAGGCCATCTCTAGGGTGCAAAAGTCCCAAGAAGGTTCAGACTGGTAACCACTGTCCAACAGTACAGTATTTTCCCTGGATCTGATGTCCTCCATCCTTGAGATACCCCTGAACTCCTGCATCCCCTTGCCCATCTGACAGATTCAGCTATGAGTGAGGTCACCCTTTTGGCAGCATCTTGACCCTGGTGTCCCAGGCCAGGTTGCTGCAGAGACCAGAGACTCATCGGGCACATGGAGACCCTGCAGGAGCAACTGTGCTAGCAGGGGGAAAAAGGGGGATCCCAGTCCTGGGATGCACACCCATCTCCTCAAACCACCTCAAGCACCTTCCAGCACCCAGCCACCCCAAACTCCCTGGGGTTGAATCCTCCAGCACCATCTCTGGGGCGACCACACCACCAAGAGCAGCCCACCATCAGTGGCTCTCCTTAAGAAGCCAGCACTGGGGGAAAGCAGGGAATGTGCCAGCGGCTGAAGTGGGGTGGGGGGCTGCCCACATCCCCTCCCCGCTGTCCCCTCCCGACTATATTCTGGCTCTGAGGAGTGCTTGGCTCCACCTTCCGCCCTTCCCTCCCCCGGTGCTAAGCAGCAAAGCCAGCTAGAGACATCCAGCCTGGGTATTAGTAAAAACCAAGCCTCCCTCCAGGAATGGCACTTGCCTGAGAGCCTCCTCGCACAGTGTGCCCTGACGCCGCTGGGGCTGGGAGGGAGAACAGGGGAGCTATTGGGATACAAATCACAGCCCTCGCAGGATCTGCCCAGCACACCGGCCAGCCACGTAAGTTTTCCTACCTGAGCTCGCTCTCACACACGCACACCTTCGCTCACACTTTTTCCCCTCTTACTTTCTCTTACTTTTTTCAGTATCTCCAGTGAGGGTCTGTGTCACCCTCTGAAACTGGAGGGAGAGCAGCCCTTGCTCGGCATTGGCTCTTTTTCAGCTAAGCCAGAGGCATGCTTTTCTATCACTTCATTTTTTCTTTTTTTTTTTTTTTAAATTGATTTTTTTTTTTTTAATTTCTGGATGGGGGAAATAGAGAAGCCTTTATTTTTACTGCGTTTCTTTCTCCAAGGGTGGGGGAGAACCGCTGCACAGTGGCAGGGACTTTTAGAGGTGACTGCAGAAAGGAGAGAGGAGGAGTGTGCGGGGCAGGCAACCCAAAGCCTTTGCTTGTCTCAAAGTTAAACTTGGTTTGTGTTTGTACCTATATATATATACGTGTGAATGTAAAGATGCATACATACACACAGACAGGCGTGTGTTGGGGATGCGATGGGGATGTATTTTAAGTCTTTGGTTTATGAGCTGCAGGAGGAGGGTGAGGGACAGGGGTGTCCCCATCCGGACCTTACACCCACAGAGGCACTTTCCCATCAGGGTCTCCAGGTGTGGATCTGGGGCCCAGGCTGGTTTCCTTCTCAGTGGTGCTGCCCGCCCAGCTTCCCCGGTAGCTGGGATATATAGGTCCCTTCTGGATTATTGATACCGTGCCGGTGCTTCCCCTTCCATGCCTGCTCCTGGGCTCCGCACTGGCATTTCAACACAAATCTTTGGAAGAAAGATGCACTTTCCCACACAAGTTTTGTAGCTGTCCCCCCATCCCACTCCCCATGGGGAGCTGCACTCAGGCAGGACAGTTCATGTCTCTGTCCTTTCAGGCCCCCAACTCCCCTTATTTCTCTTCCCCCAGCCCATCTGCACGTCAGCTCCAGATGATTGCAGAGATAGGGAGCAATATCCCAATTAATCAGGGGCCCTGACCCATCCCCACCCCCATCGATCACGGGTTTTGTGGTGTGCGTGGCAGTTGCTTTGCTCGCGCTTTTATCGGGCAGCTTTTTGGAGAGCTTGGAGTCCCTTTCAGATTTGGTGGTTTCTTCCCTTTTTCTTTTTTCTCCCCCTCTTTCCTTTCTTCCTTTGTTTTTGTCTTCCTCCCTCCCTTCCTTCCCCAGTGAGAAGGACACCAAGAAGGAAGAGAGACAGGGCTTGAGAGCGACAATGGCTGACGACCAAGACCTTTCCGAGGTGGAGATGAGCCCGGTGGGCTCTGAAGACCACCACTGCCTCTCGCCAGGACCTTCCATGGCATCGGACAACTCCCCACACCTCACCGGTTCTGGGAATGGGGAGATGGGGAAGGTCAAGAAGGAACAGCAAGACTCGGAGGCAGATGATGACAAGTTCCCGGTGTGTATCCGCGAGGCGGTCAGCCAGGTGCTGAGCGGCTATGACTGGACCCTGGTACCCATGCCCGTCCGGGTCAATGGAAGTAACAAGAGCAAACCACACGTCAAGCGGCCCATGAATGCCTTCATGGTCTGGGCACAGGCTGCCCGGAGGAAACTGGCTGATCAGTACCCGCACCTCCACAACGCTGAGCTCAGTAAGACCTTGGGGAAGCTCTGGAGGTAAGAGCGGGCGGGCAGAGAGGGAGCACAAGGGCTGAGGTCCCAGGGGGTCCTGGAGAGGACTGTGTGGTCACGCGAAAGGATGGAGATTTAGAGGGATGGAAGGGGTGTCCTTTGAGGGGATTTCCCTGCGGGAAGACCTTCGCAGGAAGCATGGTCGGTGACTGGGGCAAGTGTGGTGGTTGGAGGTGGTGAAGGCTTCCTCAGTAGAGCTCACCACCATCCTGGGCGACAGCCTTTTCCACATGTTTCCCACTATCTTCCCCTACTGTTACCAAGCAGGATACTCTCATCCTGGTCTCCTTCTGCCTGACTGCCAGGGCAGATATTATTTTCTTGGCTTGCCTTCTCTGTTGGGTCAAGCTGTGTACTAGCAGGAACTGGGCTGAGCTCCATCCAACTTAACTCACTGGTGACTGCCTCAAGCCTGTTTGAACTCAGGTCCCAATGCCAACAGGGGTTATTTTCCATGCAGTGCTGCATGGAAAGTGGGAAACCAAGTTTTGGCCGAGGAGGAAGGTCAGGGGAAGTGAGCCAGCCAGTTGGAGCCTCACACCCGCCCTTCCCAGGACAGCCCCAGTTTTGGCAAACCATACAGGTACAATGAGATGGACAAGGAGAGACCCTGACAGAGAAGGAGGCTGAGACTTAGCAAAAAGGAAGGGACCTGCAACATGTCGCAGACTTAGCAGGTTCTCTTGCAATATCATGCTGTGTCAAACTGTCCCCGTCTCCTTTTGCACCCAGAGATGCTCTCCCTTCTCGCTGGCACACACATACTCGTCTCTCTGGTCCTGCCAAATTGTTGCCCCATTTTCCTTTTGGCTTCATGCAGATTCCTGGGGTCTTCACGTACCCTCCCCAACCACCTTCTCCTTCCTCTGGCAGACCAACAGGCTGGCCCAGTTGATCACAGCCAGCCCATGGACGTGCATACAGCCGCTGTGCCCAAGCTAAGTGTGTCAGGCTGACTGGGCCACTTCTTTCCCATCTGGCGGTCTCTGACGATAACCCCAGCAACCTGTTACAAACCCTTTCTGCCACAAGCCCCCAGCACCGTGTTCCCCCCCCAGCCCCCACCTTGCACCAACCAACGCAAACCAAGACTCATGCAGATAGGTCTTCTCATTCTCTCTCCTGCCCCAATGGCATTTGATGGAGTAAGCACTCAACCTAAGAGATATTTTTTCAAGCAGCAGCAAAACACACCCCATCCAAGGCCTCCTCGTGGCTTCGAACCTCCTTGCTTGCAAGGAACTGAGCCGTTGGGTGTTAGCTTCTCCCTCTGCTACCTTAGCCCATCAGTGTCTAGTGTAACCCCAGCGAAGAAGGGATTTCTTTGGGAAGTTGAAGACAGGGCGTGATTGTGAATGTCTCATCTGATGCTCCTTCCTGCTTTGTTCTCCCCTGCCTGCCTTTCCCTTCACCACAGCGCTTGCTCCCGTCTGGGGCTCTGCTGCCAGCCTCTGGACTGTGAAGCTGTGCTGAAAGCATGGGGGGGTGTGGGCAGAAACCCACTTCTTTTGTTCCCAAAGTGTTATTTCAAATGTATCATTCATTTATTGCAAAATATTGCCGGATTTTAGAGCAAAGGTCTCCCTCCAGACACAGCATTCACTCGACTGACTCCCTGCTCCCAGGGCGCAGCTCCTGCCCCTGCCGCATGGTACTGCGAGCAGGCTGATGCTGCTGGCAGATAAGGGTCAAGGTTCCCAGGTGTTTTTAGGGCATCGTGTGGCCAGGGAGCGTGCGTCAGGAAGAGAAGCTTGTGGGATCAGGTCTGGGTTTGTTGCGTGCTGCTGGGTTTACCACCCAGCTGTTTTGCTTCAATTTATGTCCTCTCCAAGTGTCCTTAGTGCAGGATGTGGCTCCCCAAGCTGCGTCTGGCCTAGGATAGGATCATGTGCCTGAATCTTTCTGTGAGGTTGGGGGGAAATACCAGCCCACAAAACTCCAGAGTAGGTAGCCCAAAGGTTATGGGGATGGTAGCCCCAAGCCTCACCTTCCAGCCACAGTACAGTTGGGTCTTCCTCCACTGAGGTTCCCGCTGCCTTCAACTATGCTGCCCTCAAGGTATAGCTCCTATGCGTTGGTACAACTGCAAGCAACCGGGTTGAGCTCTGGAAGGCTTAATCTCAAACATTTTATGAGGGTCCCTGAAAAGGGTCCTGGCTGCTTGCATATACCCATCTTTTTAAGGTAGCCACCCAAACCCTACAGCCTACGTTGCAACATATTTCCATGTGGGTTGCTTTGAGCTGTTAGGCATGTTAGGCAGAGACGAGCGCTGGTGAGCATGGAGACTCCTTGCAGACCACCACTAAACCAAGCATGTCCCCAGTGATCGGCACTGGATGAGGATGGCTGGGAAATCTCCTTGGAAATCTCCTTGAAAGGCAGCTAGCAGATTGAGTCATAACCCCAGTGCCATCCCTCCTCTGCAAAATGGGCTTTTTTATTAAGCCCGGCATTTTCTCCGTCTCAGTGCCACCACTGTGTCCTCCACAGGACCCCAGCCCTTGTTGGGAGGGCTGAAGGACATGCCCCACTGGCCCCAAGTGTGGTGCCAGGGGGCTTATGACCCACTTAGGGTGCGTGAGAGGTGCAGTCTGCGAACCAAATGTAATAAAAAAGAAGAAGGGAGGATTTCCATGCTTGATGGTCATGAAATCTCGCCTTGGCTGCTTTCCTTCCCTGGGCTGGGACAGGGAGCAGCTCTCAAATGGAGGCCGGCTGCTGAAAATGTCGGCATGACTCTCAGCCAAAATGCCAGCCAGCACCACCTCCAGGGCTGAAAACAAACAAGTCATGGGAGGAAGGCTTGGTAGGGAGGAGCAAGGGGACCTGATGGAGGGATCTCTGCATGGAGGTAGCAGCATCCACGGAATAGGGTCATGCCCCAAAAATCTGGAGCTGTGGACATGCCGGAGAGCCCGGCTGGTTGCTTTCTGCTCCCAGCCAGCCCTTGGCTTGCATCAGCCCCCATGCCCCACACCATCACCACAGTGACTCATGGGCAGCTGAGTCCCAGCAGAGGCTCAGGCCTCTGGCCACCGAGCCTGCCGGCTGGCACGCAGCATGGTGCAATGCCAGGCAGCAGAAGGGGAGGCTGCAAGAGGCGGGCAGAAAGATTCGAGCCCTTCTTTCTCCTCCCCAGAGCGGGGCGCTGGATGCTTGCCCCTCTCCCCTCGGCTCAGGGGTGTTGGGGAGGGTGGCAAGGGCTTGATTAAGCCCCGTGAAGGGCTTTGCTCTGCAATCTGTAACTTCTCTGCCTGTGCGAGATTCCTTTGCATTATGGCCTAGGGAGCATGGGGGGCAGGAGGGGGAGGGCAGGAAGCAAGTGAAATCCAAATCCCCCCAAATCTCCTGGCCTTCGCCTGCTCACACCAGTTTCACTTTGCTAAAGCCGATTTGAGCTCTGATCCCAGCGGAAGGGAGGAGGGAGCAGGCAGACTTGGAAAAGAGAAGGGGAGAGGACTTGTCGCTGTCCTGGTGGTGGCACTGGCCATGGGCTGCTGTCAAGGGGAGAGGAGGTGAGGCCCTTGGGCATGGCTCCTGTATAGTCTTGAATGGCTCTTGTTCACGTCATCCATGGATCTGGGAGACTGAGCTTTGGTCTCCCTGGGAGGTTCTGCTCCGAGCTCACCATGCGGTACGCCCTGCAGATCAAAGCTGGCTGGGCAGACTACAGCCCTCTCGCTCTGAGAGGTGCCCACACAGAAAGAGACCTTTCATTCCCAGCTACAGCATCTTACTAGTTTTATTACCATCTGGGCTGGGAGTGCACGGATGCTGGAGCCTGGCTGCCTTGAAGTGAAGGCCCAGCTTGCAAGCCCTTGCCTCTATCCTCCATCTGCTGTGGAGAGGGGACATTCTGCAAAGATGAAGGTTTTACCAAGGCAAGGTCACCTCCCAGTCCACGATGCCTACAAGGGTTGGCCATGATGTCCCTTTGGACGCCTTGGAGGGTTGTCTGGACCGGTGCAGGCTGAGGGATTAGAGCCCTCTGGGATGTGTGAGCATGGTGTAGAGTGGCGGGAGGGAGAGAGGAAAGCTGGTGTTGGATTCACGGAGGCTCAATTGCTTTAATCTCCGGAATTAAGGCAGTAGAGGAATGTGGTGTGCGGCCACGACCTGCTCAGGCTGCCTGGAGTGAACCCAGGTCAGCACCATAACGGGCTCCAACCCGTGCCATACACCTTCTGGCTGCTGGCCGAGGGGATGCCCAAGGAGCAGAGAGAAAGGGGATGCTTAGGAACCAATACATTACTTGCTGGTGACCTCTTTGACCCCCCACCAGATTTATCTGTGTGTTCCTTGAGCCATGCTTCCTCTTTGTCTTCCGTTTTTCAGGCCACTTCAGGCTTCTGTATCTTCCTCAGTGCCTAAAGCTTAACAGAATTAGTCATATATTAGTGCTAAGGACCTCAAGGATACCAAGGCGGTGGCACAGCCACATCCCCAAGTAGTTTTTTTGTTAAGGAGAAAAAGGCGTGGACATCTCATAAATGGAATATTTTTTGCCATTTGGGAGCCCTGTCATGTCTAACGGCTGCTGGAGCTGCAAGTCACGGGAAGACTGGTCCCTCCTAAGAGCACTGGTTTCTGGTTAGAAGTAGGATGACTTTGAGTCACAGGAATATTTGAGGGGAAAAATCATAAAGTGAAAATGCAGTGCTTCCAACTGAGACACTGCTAAAGGCTTGAGCAATGAGGTTGATCTCATCTCCAAGTGCTCTGAGCCATCCTGCCCGCTCATTTCACCATTCTGTCTTCAGAGAGCTTATCTCAACTACAGCAGCCCATGATCTGGCAGGAATACAGAGAAGGAGCTTACATTTCTGCAACAGAAAAAGCTCATCCATTTCTACAAGGCTAGCAACCTAGCAGCTAAATTTTTTACAGCTGCTCAGCTAAGTTCAAGAGGGCCTGGTCCTTTGAGCTTCAGCCTTTTGCATTATCCATGTGTAAGGTGAGCTCCAGGAATGGTGAAACAAACTGTTTCCTCCCTTTCAAAATTTTCTTTAATTCCCTTCGAAGGTATTTCAGGATGCTGAAAGGCCCAGCAAGCTCCGCTCAGCAACATGGGTACTATGGAGCCATCACCAATTGCTGCCATTAGTGCTCAGTAGAGCCTCAAACTTGGAGCAGAGCCTATGGAAGGGTGGGAGGTTAAACTGAAATAAAGGCAGTCTGGGGAAGAGCAAAAGACATGGGGGAGGCAGCACTAGAGGCAGCAAGGGTGTGCCACATTGCCTTAGTCCAGATGATGATCCCAAAGTCTTTGAAAGCGGCTTGTCCAGCCTTATTTTACAAGGCTATGAAAGGCTGTGCTTTGGCTTTGGGCAAAGTGAGAGAGGGTGTTGAACTTACCGAGGTGAGAAGCATCACACAGCTGGGGAAGGGGGAGCCAGTGCTGGCAGGAACCAGTATCAGCGCTTAATAAATAAAAAGCAGGAGGGAAACATTGCTATCGCCACTGAAACACTTCCAAGCTCTCCCTGGGAAACACTGCCACAGTGGGGCAACACCCTGACATCTGGATTTACATGCTGTGTTGCACAATGCTGCGTATAGGTGGGGTTTTTTTTCTGACATACTTGCCCCTCTCCTTCCCCTCTTCTCTCCTTTACCACCATGGTCTCTGAAGGCTGTTGAACGAAAGTGACAAGCGGCCCTTCATCGAAGAAGCAGAGAGGCTGAGGATGCAGCACAAGAAGGACCATCCCGATTACAAGTACCAGCCCCGCCGGCGGAAAAACGGCAAGGCCACGCAGGGCGAGGGTGAAGGCCAGGTGGAGGGGGAGGCTGGCGGGGCTGCCGCCATCCAGGCCCACTACAAGAACGCCCACCTGGACCACAGGCATCCCGGCGAAGGGTCGCCCATGTCTGATGGTCATCCCGAACACTCCTCAGGTGAGTCCCAGGTCTCTGTGAACTTACTGACAGATTACAGCCAACTCAGAGGCTCCAAAAAGACACAGTGAAAGCCTTAGCGATGTGGCTCACACTTTGCTCATGACCCTACAATTTCTGCTGGAGTCAGCAGTACAGGGATGTGCCTGAATTTCACAGGCACTTGCACTCCTCTGGTCAGTCAAGGTGTTGTCGCACCTTCCCTCTTTTTCCACATGATATAAAAAGGATTGGTTTTGGCTGGCTGTTTCTCTCTCCCTCCATTGAAGTCTCCAGCTGGCCTGTTGCTGGCATGCTGGGAGGACCAGAGCTGGTGTGTTTATAAGGTCCAGGCACAGAGCAGTAACTCATTTCTTCTCTCTCTTTCCTCCTCAAAATGTTTTTCACGTTGCAGGTCAGAGCCATGGGCCCCCCACACCTCCCACCACCCCTAAGACCGAGCTGCAGGCAGGCAAAGCTGACTCCAAAAGAGAAGGGCGTTCCCTGGGGGAAGGGGGAAAGCCACACATTGACTTTGGCAATGTGGACATCGGGGAGATCAGCCACGAAGTGATGTCCAACATGGAGACCTTCGATGTCAATGAATTTGACCAGTACCTGCCACCCAACGGACACGCTGGCCACCCAGGCCATGTTGGGGGCTACGCGGCGGCGGCAGCTGCTGGCTACGGCCTCGGGAGCGCCCTGGCTGCAGCCAGCGGACACTCTGCCTGGATCTCCAAGCAGCATGGAGTCTCCTTGTCCACTGCCACTTCATCCGTGGTGGACTCGAAGGCCCAGGTGAAAACGGAGGGGTCCACCCCTGGAGGTCACTACACCGACCAGCCCTCCACCTCCCAGATAGCTTACACCTCCCTCAGTCTGCCCCACTACGGTTCGGCCTTCCCCTCCATCTCCAGGCCACAGTTTGACTACCCGGACCACCAGCCCTCGGGACCGTACTACAGCCATTCCACCCAAGCCTCCGGCCTCTACTCTGCCTTCTCCTATATGGGACCTTCCCAACGTCCCCTTTACACTGCCATCTCTGACCCTGCACCCTCCGTGCCACAGTCCCATAGCCCCACACATTGGGAACAGCCTGTGTATACGACTCTCTCCAGACCGTAGAGAATGGGGAACAGTGACCGAAGCAGCGACGGAAAGGCTCCGAAGAATCAGCACAGGCAGAAGAGCCTCCGAACTCCGAGGTCACTCAGTGCCATGCCGCCACCAGAACCCACTGAGTATACAGAAGTGCCTTTCTTGACCCCGGCTATCGCTGGCTCACCCGCCTAGAGGAAGGTTTTTCATCCTTTCGCCCTTTACCAATTTCACACAGGCCACGGGACTTGGCTTGTGACACCTTCTTGGCCTTCTAGATGAGGAGGATTCTAGACATGGAGTGACTGGTCCGTGGTGGGTTTCGTTGTGCGCACCCTGGACTGGATGACGAGAGAGACTGTCCTTTCCTTCCCCTCCCCAAATTGCTCCAGCGAGTTAGCAAGTGTTTCCAACCGGCCACAATGGCCAACACTTTGTCACCTGCTGCGGGTGAAGGGTGGTTGCTCAGCCTTGGTGGACACGTTAAGGGAGGAGTAGTAGGGAGGACGGCACGACCGGCTTCCCTGTGATCAGCGTCGTGCAGCAGTCCTGCCTACGATTCACACATGCATGAATCTTGAACCCCGTTGGAAGACCAGCCCACGCTTGCTTTCCTGCTGATTTCCACAGCCACATCCTAGCTTTTCTCTCCACCTCTTCTCTCCACCCTATCTCTGTTTAATCCCACACTCTTTCCTGCACGGAGGTTTTAAGGCTTGCCTGAACAATGCCGAGGACTCAGGAACTGCATTTGTTGGTCTTAGTGTTACTCATGTCACAGCCTGTGTGCACACACGTGTTCATGTGTGGAGGTGCTGGAGCGATGGAGAAGGACCAGTGAATCATTAAGGTGCTGTGCGTGAATCCTCCTTTCTTATAATTACTCCGTATTGTTCATTTACATCTGGCATTTCTGGCATCTCAGTCTTTTCTAATCTCTTCACTATCCCAACCAACCTCTGAGCAAACCAGGTCCTTGCTCTTCCATATCTGACTGTGCCCTCCTGAAATGAAGAGGCGCCACGGAAGCCGCTATGCACTTGCCCAACACCCCGAGTTGATTCCAATACTCTCTCTGAACCCCTACTCCAAACTCAGGCTGATGGGGTGCACCTCCCCGCTCATTTCATCTTGCCTCCCAGTCAGTCAACACCTCCCTTCTACCTGCGCTAAGGATGGAAAGATACTCCTGCAGCTTCAAGCAAGGGAGACACACACCCAATCTCGGATGAGTCTAAAGAAAAGAAGCCTATTTAGGTGCAAAGGAATCTGTTTTCCCCTTTGAGCTTCAAACTGGAAGCAACCAGTTCCCGCAGTCAGATCAACCTCCTTGTTTCAGCCCAACACCTGAAGACAGTCTGCTTACTTCTCCTTTATCACCTCCACGACTGGGGTGGTTTGTCATGCCAGGGAGTGAACTGGCACAAAAGTTGCTGCAGGAAAAGATGACTCCTTGGCAACTGATCGCAGAGACATGTTGTGGGACCTTCCAATGGATATTCCAGTATGGAAAGATAAAATATTTTGACCAAACATGGACTGTGACGGGTGCCACTGTATGCCTCTGCTGATATGACTGTCAGAAGCCCTTCCTGCCTCCCTTAGCTATGGATGACTTATCCTTGTGGTGTCTGAAAAGACCATGTAGAATGTTTGCTCCTTGTACGCATGTAACCTCTTCCAGCCCTGCCCCCTTATTTATGCAAGTAGCACCTTCCTCCCCCACCTCCCTTTCCCCAGTCTCTATGCTGTCCTAGCACCATTAACTTTGCATTAAACATATGGAATAATAAACTTAAAAGTTTCATTTTCATGTTGTCTGCGTTTTTTTGACCTCTTTCCTGCAAGTGTCTGGGTTTTTTTTCCCTTCAGCAAGTGGGTGATGGGTCCCACAACCACCACACGGATCCTTTGCACAGCCTTCCTCTGCTTACCACCAAGAGGACACAGGCAGAACTCCAGCTTACCAGACACCATCACAGAGATGAAACTCCTCTTCTGTTCACGCCCCCAGCTCATCATTTCTTCAATGATAAATGTAGTAACACTTATTTCTGTTCTTCAGATAATTTGCAGCACGTGCAATTAAAAAGAGCACTGTTTTGCATGTGCTTCACCCAATAATCTCTTAAGTGTGATTGTTAATGCTCTCCAGAACAGGAGCATGGGGTTCTTTGTCTTGGTACCCTATCACCAGGTGGCAGATGATATTACTTAAAAAAAATGTATTTCCCCACGTATGCAAACTTGTGTATTTTGGAAGCAACCACTAGTTTTGCCATAGAATGTAGAACCATTAGTTTCGCTCCTGGCCTCTTGCCTTCCACAAGCAAGAACCTAAATACAAACACTCACACACAGACAGTATATTCCAGAATAGACGTATACATCTTCCAACTTGTTGAAGACATCCTGGGTGTAGTCAGGTCCCGAGAGGCTTAAAAACATCTCTCAAGGTCAAAGGTATCACAGTAGGATCCAAATTAACACAGAGACTCAACAACAGCTACAAATTGATTTCACAGGGTTTCAGTGCCAACACATTTGTTCGGTTCAGTGAAGCTTGTCCACTAAACATTTTATGGGCGAGCAGAGGAAGCAGGACACCTAGGAACTGTGGAACACGCTCAAAGCCTCTTAAAACTCACACCACTATTTGGATGAAGTCCTGTATAGGGTCGAGAGCAGCAGCAGAATGGCTTAATGGATCTAACAATGGTGATGCCAGCTAAATTGTTCCATTCACTGGAGAGGAGAAATCTCTACCCCATACAACAGGCTGTGGGAAAAGGGCAGAAGGGAACTACTGCACAGCCGAGCAGGTCAGAAGCATGTCTGGGGGAAGAAGGGAAGCCATGGTGGAGCTTGAGGTAGGAAAGCTGATCACAGGGGTGGGAGAGAGGAGGTACATGCTGCAGATGAACAGAAGACCAGGAAAAAAGAGTTCTTAAGCACACACAGGTATTCTTTTCCAGCTCTTCAAAAAGCAAACTAATAAAGCAAGCGGGCTCTGCCTCAACAATTCTCTAGTGGAAGGGGATGCCTCCTCTCATCTAGGAGGGTCCTCACAACTAAGACATGACCGAGAATGCCGTTGGTAACAGAAGGGTTAACCACTCCTCCCGTAGCCTAGCAGTGGCTGGCCCGGCATCCTTCCCTATCCCTTTAATCGTATCTGATACAGATGCAAGGCTGGGGAGAGGAGGCTGGTAGAGAACAAAGAATCCATTTAAAAAAAAAGAAAAAAAAGGACAAGAAAACGACCCCCGCGCTCCATGGCGGACGCCAAAACGATTGCACAAAGGCACCATTTCAGGGCTGAAATTTCACCGCACCAACGTGATTAAAGGATTCCATGGAGGGTGGGGGGAGAAGACTGAAGGCCACAGTGCTGCAAATTAACCTTTTCTTGGTAAGGATGGCCTGGACCAGGAAGCACTTGTGTTTCTCACAGTCGACCCCCTTCCCACACCTGCAAGCGCTTCCACATTCTCTTTGACCTCTCGCTTTGCTCAGGGACCCATTGGGCTTTTGCATTATGACCTCCAAAACCTGCCTCTCCCATGCACACCAACAGAGGAAGGATGGACTGGGGCTTTTACAGGGAGCAGTAAGAGAACGACATTCATGGCTGGTTATATGAGCCAAGTTCCCAGGCAGGTGGATACGAACTCCCTCTGGGACACAGATGCTCATGTGCAGGCACCAACTACTCATACAGCATGGAGAACACTCAAGCTTCAACACAAAATAGTTAGAAATACTCTTCCTGGACCAGCATAAAGAGAAAAATTAACCTAATGCAGAAACCATAGGAGAGGTGCACCTTCCCTCTTCTCTTTATCACAAAAAAACCCAACCAAACAAAAATTCCCAGAGCACTTTTTAGTAAGAGAACTGTGAAAGACTTGTTGTGTTCCATCCAAGAGCTCAAATCTTCCTCATGCAAAGCAAGATCCTTGGAGCACAGAGATGGAGAAATGAAAAGTAGGTAGTGGCTGGCTGGAAGCCTGTGCAGATTGTAATGCATCCACCCAACTCGATTTGAGCACGTAACCTCCCCGCACATCAGAGGCGAGAGTGCATGGGACAAATGAAAAATCTTTCACCACAGTAGAGACTGAAGGAACTCTAGGATTTAACTACTGCTGTGCCACTGCAAGAACCACCACAGTATGTACAACTGAGGTGGCCTGAAAGCACCCACGCACACCTGGGACCATCAGTTCCACCCTACGTCAGAGAATAGCTACACAAGGAGCAAACGTGGTGAGAACCTGCAGCTACCGAGCTGGTGGGACAGCGAGTGGCGACCGTGCTTCCGGCTGGGGTAGTGCCACTGAAAGGGGATCCCCACTTCTGATAAGCAGCAGGAGCAGGGAAACAATAGGTGATTTGATGAGAGCTGCTCTACGATACTCCTGAGAAGCCCCACAGCCAGCCCCGGCCAGAGAGGAAATTGGGGGTTTCCACAGCAACCTGCTCAGGGCACAAAGGCCCAACTGTCTGGGTGGAAGAAATGGAGGTGTCTGAGCACTCCCGTTTTAAGAAGGGACAGGGTTGGAGGGCTGGAGTCTTTCTGAAGCCAAGGTACCTGCAAAAGTGGTTTTGTACAACAGGAACTTAAGTGGCTGTTGGTCCTATAACCAGGGAGGAGCAGTGTTGGAGGAGGAAGAGGAGAAAGCATTTAGGTTAAAGACTACAGTAACCAAAATGTAGGGCCTTTGCAGGTGAAAAAAGAGTTGCAAGAAAAACACGGCCCTTGGCTCCTTAATCTTACTAATATAGTCCATGATACACAAAGGAAAAAAGAATAATGACTAATCTGTAAGAAAAAAGTAAGAAAGTCTTCTCTGGGGCACACAGGACTGAGATAAAATTGAAAAAAAAAAAATCAACCAAACACATTAAACTTAAAATAGGGAGGTTTATAATTTATTTACACAAATATAAACAAATATAGAAACATCTCTGGAGAAGGGAAGAACCGAAACAATGGCTGGAGGCTGATCAGTCTGTGATAATTAACTCGTCCACGCCCCAGTCTTCATAGCTCCCATCTGGTAGGTAACGCCGGATGATTATGGGAATCTTGCGTGCTCTGAAAGGACGACAGAGAGGTGAACAGGAATGCCAGAGCCTTCACTATGCACCACCTCGGTGTGCAGTGGGAACTGAGGTGTTCAGTGGCCTCAGTAAGCTCATCAGGTTTAACTGAGACACCTGTGTGGCACCAGTGATTTGGTGTTATACAACAGAGGGGAGCTCCAACAATCTTCTCTTTCGTAGGTGCAAAGCACTGAGCACCCTCAGACTCAAAACAACCAAAGACCTCCAGAAGGTCAGCCCGCTGTTGCTACTGCAGGAATTGAGCCCCGTGATCTGACCCCACTACGAGACACCACCAAGCACCTAACAGATATAGGGGGGAAAAATTCAAGGGACTCGAAGAACAATTCTACTTTTTGTTTGATGGAAGATTTTTTTCCAACAGGACACTACAAAGTGTCAGAATTCTGAGAACCTTCATGACAAACTGATATTTACAGACGATTCTGCACCCTGAGAGCATCGGTTACATTATAAGAAAGATATATGAAACAGGGACTATTCTGGTGCCAAAACCTGCTACAGCTGGGGTGGAGCACAGCATCTGCCTGCAGTGCTTCCAATTAGAAAGCAAAAAAGTGTTGAACACGATTTAACTTAATGGAAGTAGATTTAAGTTTGCAGAATGTAATCAGACAGTCTGGAATCTAACCAGGGCATCGGGTTTCAACCGTATCAGACTTGAAGAGCAACACAACTTCTTTAATGATCACATTCAGGGCCATTGTTTTTCCAGTAGCAAAGCAGGTCCCTCATGCCAAGAATTACAACTGAATTTTGGCAGAGAAAAGAAATGCCACTATGCTTTGTCACACCCTGACTTACTTTCTAGAGCTCATGCTCAGACAATGACCAGAAGCAACTCAGGCTGAGCTCAGAGATCTGACAGGAACATGGCCTAAGCATCTTTTGGCAACGATAAGGGGAGCTGGAGTAGATATAAAAATCTGCAAGAGCAACTGCAATGCACTGAGAAACTGGACAATTCAGTTCAAGAACAGGGACTTGGTCAGTAAGTCCAGTTGCTTGGTCCAGAGTCCAGTTGCTCTGCTTGAAGGACACCTGCACGTGACCTAGGTCACCAACCACGTAGGCCAGCAAAGAACTCTGTTGTGCAAAGCTGGGCCTGCCAGTGGTCATCCAAAAGCTGCCTCGGGTACAGTCAGACAGATTTATTTATCTTTCTGTAAGCAGGGGATGTGCCTCTCTGCAAGTACAAAAAGGCAAGTGTGCAAGTGTCAGGGAAAAAAACACTCCTAACAGGGTCTCCACACCACCAGCCTAACCCTCACTTTATTTTTTGCCAGCACTTCTTTTGAACACAAGTCTGTCCAGATGTCTGCTTCAAATCAGTTCAATTCAGGGAATTTAACTGATTCCAGAAAGATGAAGACCCTGGGTTCTCATCATAGAAATACAGAACACTCAGACTCTGAGGTAATAAAGGTCCAAGTCCCATCATCCATACTTTACAGTGAGGATGGGATGCGGAGATGTCCCAGGGTGAAAAAGGGGAAAACAGCTCACTGTTATCATGGGAAGACAAGGCCGTCTTGGAATAAGCTGCTGGGATGAGCACTGGCTTTATGGAAATCAACACAGTCACTGTGAAAGTCCAGGACTTACTTAAGTTCCTTCATGGCGATCAGCAAGGGGTCTGTCTCTCCTTCCAATTCCACCATCACCGGGGCACACATGCTGGAACAGAACATCAACAAACATTTGAGCAAACACACAGAGAGAGGAGGAACAGCTCAGCACGTGTGCACCTGTGTTGCCTGGACAATGGTCAGTAAAGTAGGGTGGTGGGACCCCAACCTGGGCAAATCTGACTTGCTCTCTTAAGCACTTCAGGAAGAAAATTCCCTTAAGTAGCTGTGAACCGAGCTTCTACTTGAACATTCTTCTTGTCCCATCCCTCAGCTTCTGCTGACCAGCTGGTGCTCAAGGGCTGGTCAGAACCACACCTTTCTAGTCACCCTCTGCCGTACTTAAACACAAGAAAAAGATTGGTTCTGAAATTAAGCCAATGAAGAGGGTGGAAATGCTAAAATAAACATGCCCTCCTACAGCTGCAGCACATCTCTTGCATCCCGATCTGCTCCCACCTTCCAGGCTTTGTTTGGGGGGAAGTGAGGGGCTGGGTTTACGATGCACTCTGCCTCTAGGAATGAAAAATTAAGCACTTTGCAGAGGGCTGCAACAGCAGAGCAAATATGGGTGATGACATCCACCCATTAGACAGTGGCAGCAAAGAAAGTCCACGTTATGTGTGGGTAAGGCCACTGGGGGCTGCTGCTGGCCAATGTTCAGCAGGGAAGGCAGAAGATGTAGTAGGTGAAGCAGGACCAGGCACCACCGTGTTTTCGATGAAAGGCCTGGCATGGGCTCATCTTGCCTCCTCCACTTTTCTGGCCTTCCACCAGCTGAAGGAATGTGCACAAAATAGCTTCACAGAGTGAAGACTGGCCGAAGACTCTGCAAACTCACGATTAAAGCAAGACCTGGTCACCACCTCTGGGTGTCTAAACAACGTAGAAGAGAGACGTTATTTTAAGGGTGGATATAACCAAGACCAAACTCTGCTTTCAGACAAACCTTGCCACACTCTAATAATCTTGCTCATAAGGCAGTTTTTCAAAAAGCACAAAATTTTTTTATATGTATTACTAAAACAAGCCTAGATGGATAAATGGATGAAATTGCGAGCAGCCAGACTTAACGGCACTTAAAATAGGATTTAAATGGCATTATCTACCATAAACGAGGCCCCACTATTCCAAATACTTTAAAAAACGTACAGCTTGCCACAAAGTAATTGCACTTAAAAAAGATTTCATATTGTAGACTCCATCCCCAGTTTCTACAGCCCTGTGGTATCAAGTGAAGAAGTTCTGAAGCATCTCGCCCTCCAACATCGGCTTTTGCAAACCAGTTCTCAGCTCTCCAGGCCACACTTAGGGAAGACAGAAACCTGGATCTTGCCACGTTCCCTACTGGTTTTGCCTGTGGCCTACAGAACTTCACTGCAGCTGCTGAATGTCCCTCTCTCTAGGCACAGCTACCACAGTCTCAGTCAGGGAGAGACAGAGACTTCACATGCAACTAAGAGCTCTGCTGTCCTGTGCTGACCAAGCTGGTCAGCTGCAAGCTCAGCAGTCATATAAGGGCTTACATGAGATCCAGGAGTTTTTAAGGAAGGAGGAAACCGGTTTTCACTGGAAAGGAGGCCAATCTGTGGTGGCACTCAAGATACAGAGTACAATACTCACGCAATCTGGAGAGCACGAGTGCCCAGGACTCTGGCTCGCTCATATTTGGTCATGTAGGGGGTAGTGATCCGCTTCTGGTTCGCCTGCTGCCGCTCTCCCGAGGGGAGGATTTCCACGTTCTCCTGTCCCTCCTGGGGAAAGCAGATCAGTGTGTGCCCACTCCCGAGGCTTCGTGGCGCCGGGAGAGCCCCCCCGAGGCCTCCCCAGCCCCAGCCACCGCCTAGCCGGGCCACAACACAACGCTGCTGTACCGGCAGAGCCTGCCCGAGCCGTCCGGCCTGGTGGCACCCACCTCCTCCGCGTTCTCCAGATCCTCCAGCCCTTCATCCTCCTCCACATCGTCAAAGTCGTCCCCGTCAAAGCTGCGGAAGGAACACGCGTGTCGCACACCGGGACGGGCCGCCCCCACAGCAGGCTGTCCCCAGCCCGAGGTCCCGGGGCGCAACACGCCGCCTCGCCTCGCTTCTCCCTTCCTTCCCTCCCCAACAGCCCCCGCTCTCACTTGTCCTCGTTGTCAGACATCTTGCTTCCCCGCCGCCTTCCTGCCCACAGGAAGTAGAAACAACTTCCGGCGGAAGTACCCCGGCGGCGCGGTTGCCATGGCGACGCGCCGTGGCGCTGCCCACCCGCCCCGTCCCACCTTCTCTGCGCCTCCGTGGGCTCCCGCTATGGAGACACCGGAGCTCCCCGGGACACCGGGATGCGGAGGGAGCCCGGCGGCGGCGGGGGGAACCCGCTACAGCCCGGAGACCCGGGAGTTGCTGAGAGGTAACGAGGAGCGAAGCGGGGGTCCGGCACGGCCCGGCACGGCTGCTCGGCCCCCCCGCACCAGCCCCGCACCGGCGCCGCCCCCCACGGGGTGGGAGTGGGAGAAACAGGAGGGCCCGGTGCTAGTTATGATGTATTGAGCCCCTTCAGGCTGCCCTGTTGATGGCCTCGATGGGTGGACTGTTTGGTGGATGAGGAATTGGCTGGATGGTCGCATCCAGAGGGTAGTGGTCAACGGCTCAATGTTCAGGTGGAGACTATAGAATCATAGGATGGTTAGAGTTGGCAGGGACACCTCCCACCAGACCAGGTTGCTCAAAGCCCCATCCAGCCCGGCCTTGGACACTCCCAGGGATGGGGCAGCCACAACTTCTCGGGGCAACCTGTTCCAGTGTCTGACCACCCTCACAGGAAAGAATTTCTTCCTAATATCTCATCTAAATCTCTTCTCTTCCAATTTAAAACCATTACCCGTTGTCCTATCACTACACAGCAAGATCAGCGACAAATGTTGTCTGTCAGGGGTCACCTTACTCTGGGACCAGTACTGTTCAATATCTTGATCAGCGACATGGACAGTGGGATTGACTGCACCCTCCGAAACTTTGCAGATGATACCAAGCTGAGTGGTGCAGTTGATGCACCTGAGGGACAGGACACCATCCAGAGAGACCTGGACAAGCTCAAGAAATGGGCCCATGTGAACCTCGTGAGGTTCAACAAGGCCAAGTGCAGCGTCCTACAGCTGGNNNGTTGGGCAACCCCCAGTATCAATACAGGCTGTGGGATGCAGGGATTAAGAGCATCCCTGCCGAGAAGGACTTGGGGCTACTGCTGGATGAAAAGCTGAATGTGAGCTGGCAACATGTGCTTGCAGCCCAGAGAGCCAACTGTATCTGGGGCTGTATCAAAAGAAACATGGGCAGCAGGTTGAGGGAGATGATTCTGCCCCTCTACTCCTCTCTGGTGAGACCCCACCTGAGTACTGTGTCCAGCTCTGGAGCCCTCAGCTCGGGAAAGACATGGACCTGGTGGAATGAGTCCAGAGGGCCACAAAGATGATCCTGTGAGGACAGGCTGAGAGAGTTGGGCTTGTTCAGCCTGGAGAAGAGAAGGCTCCGAGTCAGACCTTATCATGGCTTTTCAGTCCTTGAAGGCAACCTACAGGAACAATGGGGACAAGCTTTTTAGCAGGGCTTGTTGAGATAGGACAAGGAGTAATGGCTTTAAATTAAAAGATAGAAGATTCAGACTAGATATAAAGAAGACATTTTTTACAATGAAGGTGATGAAACACTGGCTCAGGTTGCCCAGAGAGGTGGTAGATGCCCTGTCCCTGGAAAGGTTCAAGATTAGGTTGGATGGGGCTCTGAGCAACCTGATCTAGTTGAAGATGTTCCTGCTTGTTGAAGGGGAGGTTAGACTAGATGGCCTTTAAAGGTCCCTTCCAACCCAAACTATTCTGTGATTCTGTTTTTCAGCGATGATGGAGAAGTCAAAGCTGACACATTTCCAGAGGCGGTACCTGATGGACTGTGTAAAACGTGAGTGATGGATGGTGGCCCTCTTGCTCTCCTGCCAGCTGCTGTGCTGTGGTGAAGAGCTTTTGCTGCTCACCATGAGATGTAGGCAGTTTTCCACAGCTTGCTTGGATGAGCAAGTGCTTTGTAACAGCAGCATGGCTGCTGCTGACACATGGGGACGTATGGGGCAAGGTGTCCCTGAGGGTCATCCAGGGAACAAGACACAATGGCGTGACTTGAACCACAGTCTGTCTCATGTCAGCATGTACAAACACCCAGGGTCTTTGCTCATGGTGCTACAGCAGATCAACAGGTAGATCTGCTGGCAGTAGCCCAGGATCATCTGTCTGGGCTTCTCTCTGTCTGACTTACCATTATTTTTGGATTTTCTCCAGGAGGAGATGCCCTGCCGCTCCAGTGCCACCTCATATCCAGCAAAGAGCCAGCGCCTGCAGTGCCTGCTTTGTCTCCAGCAGTTTGTCGGCCCATCAGGCTTTCAGCTAAACCACATCTCCGACCTGCCAAGGTCTGCCAGGCAGGAGATGCCTACACACGAGAGAAATTCAGGCCACAGGCAAGGCGTAAGTCGGCAAACCCCGCTAATAAATGAATTATGCCAGCTGCTCCCTCTCTTCCCCTTCTGTCCATCCTGCCTGCATTCTCGGGAGCTGCAGGGGGTGTCTTAATTGCTCTGTGTCCTCACGCTTTCTGTTTTTAAAGATGCTTTAAAAACGGATCTCTGAGGGAACATCTATTATAAGTGCTCACTGATTTCTGCCTAATGGCTGGGGGGGGGGATAAATGATACGGACTCACACAGTCCTTGCATAAGAAGGGAGGGCTACAGAATTTTCTAGCTTCTAAATGTGAATCAAACCTCTGATGTCAGTTTGGTTGACTCTATGTGCCTGTGCAGTGCTTGCACAGTTCGGTCTGGGGATGGGCTGTCATTAACAGAACGCTTCCTCTGGCGTCATTAGCAGGGAAGCGGTGTGGCCAGGCTGCTCCCTGAGGTGAGAGGCTGATAATAATTTCTTTTCCCTTTGGCATTCACAGGAGATTTGGAAAAGGAAAAGCAAAGGCTCCAAAACATCTTAGCGACAGGGAAGGATGTGGTGGAGTGCAATGTGAAGCAGACACGGGTTCAGACAAAGAAAGAAGAGATACCTGAGCCTGACCGGTTTGAAGAACGTATGTCTCTACGTACCCTGGAGGAAGCCTGGGAATCTGGGCTGGGGTGGCAGGCTGTGTTGCTGGGAACCTGAAGCCCATTGTGGACAAGGCACAAAGCCCAGTTTCCAAGAGGAAGGGCTTGCTGCTGTGACGCTGTGATCCAGCTGTCCTTGCAGAGGTTTGCTGGCAGGTCCAGGCTCCCTGGGCTGCCCGCACAGAACGAACTCTGCTGGCAGGGGAATACCCTGGGGACGTGCAGGGTGCCCTGGGCAGGGAGCCCAGGTACTGCGGGTCCTTTTTCCAGCCAGCATAACTCAACATAGACTAGGACTCTTGCCAGCCTGCCCATAGTTTGGGCTGTTTTCTTTCACTCCCAAGATCAGAGCAGTTACACTAGCAAAGCTTAAATGTTGAGCAGAACTTTTAAGCCGTGATGGATTTTGGCCTGCGGAGTATTCTGGGATGGGTGCCTTGTTCCCTGCTGCAGGGAAGCAAGTATGACTGGCTTCATCCATGCTTTGTATCCTCTAAAACTTGTCACAAACTGAGTGTTGCCCTTGACACATCTGAAATGCTTATGTACTTTGTACTGTGGCAATATTTGGGGACCAGCTGGCTGCAGGTCTGTCCTGCAAAGCAGGAGCTAATGTTCTGTGCCTCTGCTGGTCCTGGGAGCAGAGGTGGTTGTGGTCACTGGGTGCTGCTTTTCAGCTAATGAACCTCAACAGCTTTAAGCAGGCTCTGTCTTCATCACAAACAGGCTAAATTGCCCACATGCAACAGAGAACTGTCTGTACAAAGAAAACTAGAAGGTCACCACTCCTGCAAGCTGGGGCGTGGTAAGAAGGTGGGCAGGGGGGACATTTCTCTTACATAAGGAACTGCTGAGGTACCTTGATGACATGTGCAAGGTGAGTGTTACAGCACACATCGCCCTTCCTTGGCAGGACCACTGTTCAAGCAGAGCTAGGAAATTGGGGGTTCAAATTTAGACAGAAGTATGTTTTCTTGTCTTTTGGCTGAATCATGTTTCCACAGCGTTTTCTTTTATCCATCAGTGGTGAACGAAATTCAGGAGAGGAAGGAGTTTCTGGCAGAGATGGAAGCTCTAGGACAGGGCAAGAAGTATCAAAGTATTGTCCTCACTGAAATCTCACAGGTACGTGAGGGTCCTGGTGGCATTGGCCGTAAGTGTGTGGAGGGAATCCCTAGGGTCAGAGACCTTAAAACAGAGTTTCCTCTGATACCTGAGCAGGGAAGGAGGCGGAGAACCAAGTGTTTCCTTTCATGGCATGGAAAAGGAGTGAATTTGGGGAATGGGGAGGCAGAGGTCTTCAATCCTTTTTTCTGTCTCTGCATGTAAGTTAATCAGGGAAATAGAACCTTTGTCCTTGGGATTGGCAAAAGAAGGAAAAAATAAAAACAAAACAAAACCAAAACTGCCAGCGATTTCCCTGCTCAACCCTTCCCCTTTGTACTTTGCAGAAAATTCGTGAGATGGAGATCGTTGACAAGAAGAGAAGTGAGGAAATGAGAGAGATCATGA
The DNA here is from genome assembly GCA_013400375.1 of Thinocorus orbignyianus. NCBI lineage: Eukaryota > Metazoa > Chordata > Aves > Ciconiiformes > Thinocoridae > Thinocorus > Thinocorus orbignyianus. The sequence continues at coordinate 2,096,318 of VXBW01005540.1, read as the reverse complement.
CAAAAGACTTCCCTGCTGGGGGGAAGTCTTTTTTCCCTGGTAGGAAATCTGATCCTCCGGACTAGGCCAAGGGAAAAAACACAAGTGCAATTTGTTCCCACCTTTTCTTCCCAGACTCTTGGCATCCGAGTCTCCAGGGCTGCTCTGTGCCTGTGCCCGAAGAGGGGGCAGCACCACCTGTTGCCTGAAGCCAGCAGGCAGGAGAGATTTGTACACAAGCTGTTGTAAAATCCTACCCACGCGCTGGATCCCTTCTTGCTCAATGATATTAAATAGATGGAAAACACACAGCAGTGACAACCAGAACGTGACAAAGCAGAGAGGCCTTTCGGCTATGCCACTCCTCAGAGCACAGCAATCCACTGGTAAAAATCCATCTGCCCAGAAGTGGAGGTTTCTCCTGGCATTAGGACGACTCCATGTGTGTTGCGACCCACATTCACGACCCGCTCCTGTCCCCACGGGAATGTCTGTGCTGGCAGACAGCAGCGGGGAGGAAGATGCAGCCGCGTGGCCCTTGCGCAAGCACCAGCCTCCAGCCTGGCTGTGGGGCAGCGTGACTCTGTGCATCAGCAAACTTCTCGGCAGGGAGAGGGGATTTCAGCCCAGCGCCTGCTGCTCTTTGTTGTGAGCTTGCACGTGGTTTTTTGGTTCCTGCAAGCATGGTATGCAGGAGAGCCAGAGGCTTCCCACGCAGCCTGGAAGTGGCCCTTTGCTCCCCTCGTGAACACCTCCCACCTCTGTCCTCCAGCAGGCTACAGCATGATGTCCTGCTGTACCTGTGTAAATCCCAGCATAAAGCCTGCCTCCCAGTTTCCTTCAGATTTCATCATCTGCTTCTTAGCTGTCCTCATCAGCCGCTGCCCAAAGCCAGGCAGCACGCTCTGTCCCTAGGACAGCAAGAGTGCACAAAGGAAGCAGGAACCTAAGCCGTGATGGCTTTTTAAATCCACGGTTTCTTTTATTTCTGTCCAGGTGAATGGAAGTCAGGGAGTTAGTACAGCATAATTTACAAATCAGAGTTCTCTGACCAGGCGCAGGGCCAAGGGGTGTCAGGCTGCAGCGATTCCCCATGGCCTTTGGCAACAGCGAGGCGACAGCAGGCTGTAAAGAGGATTTGTTTCTCCTTGGAGAAAAGTTGTGCTTCGCCATCTCCACCTCCCTGACCACTGCTCCTCACCAGCCTGCCTGGGGCGTGGCAAGAGGGAGATGGTGTCACCAGCACGGGGTTGAACTTGGCATCTCCTGACCGTGGTGGGGGGCCACGCTGGGGTTGAGGAGAGGCTCAGGTCCCTCAGGTTTTTGGGAAATGAGGATCCCTTTCCAGAATGCTACACCAGCCCCCTTGCAAGGCACGGCTCTGTGAGCGTTTTGGCTAAAGCCTGATGGGTTTTCAGAAGGGACGGCGGCAGTTTGCTGGGGGCTGGTTCTGTCTAATTTGCTAATGAGAAGGCATGATGAACAGCTGACCAACCAGACACCCATGAAATGCTAATTCAGACTGATCCAATAATTCAATAAATAGCTCCTCGTCTTAGAGGAGAAAGGCAGGAAACAAAAATGGGAGGAAGAAGGGATGGTTGGGAGAACATCGCCTCCCCCCTTCCCTCCTCCATTCTACACACACGCACGCACACATGACAAATAAAATAAGGGGTTTTAAAAGTTTTAGAGTGGGTTTGAATTCATCTATCAAAGGAGGTGTAAAAAATAACCAGCCAACCCCTGCACACTTTTAAAGTACACACAGATGAAGCTGGGTAAAGGTCAGTTGTGACCTTGCCTCTCTCCCCAGCTGCCCAGGGGTAGCACGGGTAAGCAGGGGCACAGGCTTGGTGTCCCTTGCTGGCACTGAGTCAGTCTTGAGCTTTTCTGCCCTTGCCTGGAAAAGGAATGTTCCTCCCTCCCCTGGAAGGCAGCAGAGTCAGCGGCGTTTAGCAGCAGTAGGGGGGTAAGATGTCCTGAGTAGGGAGAGTGAGCTACGTCCTGGCAGCTGTGCACCGTCCCCTTGGGTCCTCTCAGCCCCGAAACGGAGCCCACCCAGCCCCGGCGCTCGAGGGAGGGGACAGCTCAAAATAAATAGGGCACCAGTTATGTTTTTGGCTGTGGCTCTAGAGCCTTGTGATGCGGGGAGTGTTTTCTTAACATTTTAGTGTAGGCCAGTAAAACTTAAAGAATCCTGATTCTAATGCCAGAGTTTGCTCCCGAAGTTAAAAATGGGACAGGAAGGGGAGAAGAGCGGGTGGGCAGGCAGGCAGGGACGGGCAGGCCCAGTCCCCTCCTGGCAGAGGTCGGAGGCACGTGGAACTGTCACAGTTAGAGCGGGAGAAGGGACGGGGGGCAGTTAGTGCAAGTTTTCCCACAAACACCAAACTCCTTGGCTTGCTTCTCAGTTAATAACAAGGACACGCGATGGGCTGACGCATCCGCAAAGCGAATCCATCCTCTCCCCTTTCCGTTAGCAAGGCTTCCCGGAGGGGATTCAGGCTCCTCCTCAGCCTCAGGAAGGGGAGCGCTTTGGTGGGACACCCTCACTCCGGGCAGAGGGCTGGCGTCTCCCTGGGGAGGCAACTCTGGTGCCTGGGGAGGGAGCTGGGGGAGAGGCAAGGGGAGCAGAGGGAGACGAGCCCCTCATTCCTGGCAGCATCCCAGCTGGATGCTGAGAGCCCAGGGCAGTCGGGCAGCACATTCCCCCTGCTGCTGGTGTTCTGCTCTAGCTTTTCTCCTTGGGCGACTTGTTCTTGGAGTCATGCTTGCTGCCCAGCAGCTTAAGCACCTTCATGGGCTTGAATTTGCCTTTCTTCTTGCTCTCAGTCTCCGTCTCCTTGTGGAATTCTGGGGTTGCAAAGGGAGGTTGTTACTGCGTGATGCTGATGGTTGTGCACACACACACAGCAACAGGGTGAGAGCCACGAATCAAAGCCCTCCACTGTATGCTCACTTCTTTCTGTGATCACAGGGGTGCACAGCACGGCTGCGCTCCAAACTTTAAAAGCCCTAGAGGAAAGGCTCCGGAGTCTACAAAGAACAGATTCAGCCTCTCCTCCTGCACACAGTTTCATGACTGGCTTATGCTGCCCCTCGCTGGGGTCAGCAGTGAAAACATCACTCCAAAAAACCTCCCTGTTTCTTACCTTTCCTTTTAATCATGGCTTCCAACATTTTATCCTCCTCCTCTTCTCTGAAAGAAAGAACGGGAAATAGGTCAGCAATTCAGCCCCGAAAACAGCTGCTGTATTGTTTAAGGCTGGAGAACCTCCTACTTATAAGCCATGGAGGGGCAAATCCATCACTGTCTTGCGAGCATTTGCTACCAGCAGGATAAATCCCATGTGCTGCAAGTCCTGCCCTGTCTTTCCCACACAAGGCATTCAAACAGACAAGAATTGAGAAGCCTGGGAAAGACGTCAGCAACAGGGACATCTTGGGATACCCCCACAAGGCACTCATGTGGCGGTGAGTCAGCCAGGCTACACTTCTCTCCTCCAGCCCACCCCACCCCACTCCTCACTCACTCACCTCTGCCGGTCCTCATCCAGGCAGTTCACAATGGCATTCCTCTGCTCGATGATGGTCACCAGCTCCTGCATCAGCACCTTCTCCCTCCCTCGGTCTTCATCGGTCCAGTCCTTCTCTACCCAGCCAAATGCCAAGGAAAGTCAGGCAATTAAATGACTGAAGGAGCTCTGAAATCCAGAACTTTGGGGCAGAGATCCTCTAGCAAGATCCCCTGCTACCCTGGCGTGCTGCAGGGCCAGCTGGGCTGGTGGTGCTGTGGAGGGAGAGCCCTGTAGGTGGCATCCCATGGGGACAAAAGGAGCCCATCCCTGCACGAGGCTGGGCTCTAAAGTCAGCAGATTGTGCTGTCACCCCTAAAGATCTGTCTCTCTTCACCAGACACCCAGGAGATGACACCCAGGAGGCAACTGCACCCAGAGCAGTGATTTACCTGGCTTGTTGAGGAGGCAACGCAGCTCGTACTCCACGTCTGACTGCCGCTGCTCCAGGTTCTGCTGCTTGAAGCTGCAAGGGAAGAAGGTGCTGCCAGGAACCACTGCAAGGCTCCAGAGAGGCAGAACATCATCCCAAGGTATGGAACGAGCTTGGAAAGTACCAAGATTTATACTATTGAGCCAAAGGGATCCAATCACCAGCAGAGACCAGTCCTGGTTGCTCAAGGCCTTCCCTGGAGGAGATGCTACAGAGGCTTTGGTGACTTGTAGTGGAGTCAATTCTGAGTGTGTTTGGATATACCTGTCTACTTGCCCTCCTCCCCTCCCTTCTCCAGGGAAGGAGGCCATGTGAGGCTCTCCCATGGAAGCACAACTTCAGGAGGGCTCAGACAGGGCTCCCTGCAAGGGTGTTGGTGTCTCCCCACACACTTGCACACACTTACATGTAGATGAGCTCTGACTCGTGGCGCACCAGCATGTGCTTCTCGTGGATGAGCTTGAACCAGTCCACCAGCAGGCTGTCCTCAGGGCTGTCTGCCAAGCAAAGGGACAATTCACAGCCATCCCCAGCCCTGCAAGGTCCCACCACCCTGCAACAGAATGGGCTCTGCTAAGCCAGGAGAGGGGCACTGAGCTAGAGCAAACCTGACCTCAGCCTTTTCCAAAGCCCTAGAGAAACCTTTTCTCTTCTCTCACCTGTTTCCACTCTAGGGACATATCCATGTCCAGGGTATGGCTCCGACCGTTCTTGGAGCCTGACACAGCCCCTTGTGCTCTTTCAACCCCACCATCAGCAGGGAGGAAGTCACCACTGCTGTCTCCTTGGCTGGACACAGGGCCGCCCTACAGTCCTGTCCTGCCCCACACCCACAGACAGACCAGCCCAGCCCACGTACCATTCTCAGCACTGCGAAGTTTTTCCTCCAGGGCCACCCCACGGTGCTCCAGCTGGTCCAGCTGGTGCTCGATGGCATCCATCTCCCCATAGATGTCTTCCTCGGGAATGTACTGATCTGTTTGCACCTGCCAAACCACATGGCAGAGACTTCCATTACCATCAACCTCCTGTTCCCAGGGCTAACCCTAAGGCTGGTCCACACTAACAGGGGCGAGGGGGACAACAGAACACTCCATTTAAGTGTGGATCTGAAATCTCCACCCCACTCTTGGAGTAAAGGTTGCCACCAACAGTGTCTAGCTTAGACACCATCCTTCTCTCCAGCCACAGTGCTGCCATCCCCACCCACATCTGCATCAGCAGGGTGCGTGTACACAGCTATGGCCCTGGGGGAAAGCACAGAGCTGGTTTTTGGCCCCCCTGTTGCTGAGGGCCCTTTTACCTTGCGTTTGATCAGGGGGAAGCCATGACCTGGTGCAGGAGGACGCACTGGCTTGGAGCCCTTGGGAGGTTTCTTCGCAGAGGGAGAGGCGGCAGGTGATGGCTTCCGGTTGAAGGGGTTCTCTTTGCAGGAAGACTGGAGTTGGGGGACAGAAGAGGATACATGAGAGTCCAGGAAAGGGAAGGGATACAGCATCCCAGCAGCTGGGACTGAGCAAACAGGGCAGCCCTAGGGTTTGTCCTGCCCCACATGCCCCTAGAGGAGTAACACAGCTCTGACCTCTACCAGGAGCCAAGCCATGGGGCAAAAACCCACCGTATTCCTGTTTGGCATCAGTTCCCCAGCTTCTCTCTACCAAGCATGCTGAAATGCTTTCCTTCACAGTTCCCTTCCCATCTCCACTGACCACACAACATCCTGCCTCTCCTCCAACACGCGGGGCAGGCAGAGTATCACCATTTAACAAGCACACACCTGAGGCTTGCTTCAGGTGGTCACACACCAAACCCACCTAAAAGAGCAAGCCTGGACTCACGAACCCCACTATGACAGTGATGGATGGGGAAGAAAAGCCGCCTGATCTGAATGGGAGGCAGGTCACCGTCTCACCTTCAGCTGTGGTTTGGGCGAGGAGGGGGTCTTAGGGCTCCCAGCACCTCCATCTGAAGCCAAGAGGATGGGTGTAGGGCTCGCCCCGGCAGGAGGCTTGGGAGGCAGCCGGCTGGGGCTGGTCTTTAAGCTTCCAGTGGAAATACTCCTGCTGGTGTGTGGGGTGCTGGGCTGCACCTCCCCGCTGAAGCTGGCCAGCTCACTGGAGGAGGAGAAGGAGGAGTTGGTAGAGAGGCTGGCTGGGGCAGCAGGACTTTCACCGGAGGAGACGCTGGCCAGTGGCATGTCAGTGCTAGATGTCTTGGTGGCTGTCGGCGTGTGGATGGCGGGCTCGGAAGAGCTTTTGGGAACCGAGGCCTCATCTGCTTCACCCAGCACCTTGGCTGAACTCTCAGAGTTGATGCTTTCGAGGCTGAGGGCTGGAGATGGGGTGGAGGATGATGGCTCGGAGTGCGACAGCCTGGAGACAGGGTGGTGGGCTGCAAAGCAAAGGGAGAGCTCATGGAGGAAGGAAGGGCCGGCCAGGAGAGAAGGAGAGTGGATTATACTGGGGGCAGCTGTGAGCGCAAAGGGAACCACTGTCTGTCTCTCTCCAGAGAGGACAGATGGGACCTTGCAGAGAGAAGGTCTCTCCTGCAAACACTGTGCTCCAGTGGGCAGAGAGGACACGGCTAACACAAGTGCCAGCACAGCCATCCCCACGTAAAGGCCTGGCCTGCCAGGGTGATGCAGAGGTGCCCTGGGAAGGGGGAGCCTCCAAATGCCTGCACAGGAGTTGTGGGGGAGGGATAAGGGGACGGGAGGAAGCTCACCTAATGGGGAAGCACTGGGGGCTCTTGGAGCTGGCCGCTTCTTTGCCTTTGGGCTGCTGTTGGGCGTGATGCCGTACCAGGGGTGGAGAGGCTTGGCAGCAGTCTCGCCCTGCTCCTGCTCAGGCGTGCTCTTTTGGGCGGCAGTACTTTCCTCTTCCTCCTCGTCCTCCTCCTCAAAGGGGTTGTACGGTTTAGGCTCTATGACATCAGGCCTGTTTTCCTCACTCCTGGCTTTCCCCACCCCCTCCCCATCTTCCTCCTCTGAAGTCCTGCTTGGAGTCTCGTGGCCACTGCCTGGGGGAGGAGGGGGAGCTGGTTTCTTCTTGGGCTCTGCTTGCACTAAGGCCATCCATGGCGGGTCCTTGGCTCTTGCAGCAGCTCCAGCACTGGGAGAAGAAAGAGACATAGAGGTGGCAGGGAGCAGAGACAAGCTGGGAGGGTGAGGCACTGCACAGGGACTTCATCCTCAGGGGAAAGGATGGATGGAACAGGAGGTCTCCCATGCAGAAGCAGCTTTCTCAGCCAAGGGCGGCTCTAGTCTTCCCCAGGCTCAAAGTATCTCGTTCTCTCTGGGCAAACCTATGAGCCTGAGGGAAGCTCACCCGAATTTTAGTTTCTGAATATTACAACCTCCATCTGCTCAGCAGTGGTAAAGGCTGGGCTTTACTGGTACAGCTGTTTGTCCCTTCCCAACACCATTCCTACACCCAGCTCTTCTCTCCAGGCTGTGCACGGAACAGGAATTGAGACCAGATACCTCCCCTCCCACAGGGGCTGTCTTTCACCGTGCTGTCCCAGCACTGCAGGGACAGGCCCCCCCAGCAAGCAGCGCTGCTCCTCTGGGGACACAGCCCACAGGAAGCCCACACCACGGCTCAGTGAATCACTGTTCATCAGGCAAGAGTCAGCTTCTGTCCCCAGAGTGGCCAAGAATGAACCAATGCCAGCAGGCTGGGTAAGAGCCCAGGACGTGTAGAGGTTGCAGCCCGGCACTCACAACATCCCTGCACGGGACCTTTCCAGGACAAACCCTCCGTAAGGCAGACAAGCATTCCCTTCTCATGACCCACAAGCAGGGCCATTTCAGAAGACACCTGGCAGTCTGCACATGCCACAGAAATGCCCTTCTGAAGCCCCCAAACTCTTCACAAACCCTAAGAGACAGAGACCCTGGGAGGCACAGACACTGTACTGGACTGGTACCTGTCAGATAAGGAAAGGGACCTGGATCATAGCTTACATCTTCCAAAGAGCAGGGACTGACGGAGGTGGGAGAGGAAACCACAGCTGAGCCATCCCCACAGCCCCACCTCGCTATGGGGTTTGCACATGACCTGTGAACAGAAGAACCTACCGATCGGAGGAGCAGGGTCTCCCTCGGGGTTTTGGGATAGGGGGGTTGAGTTCAGGTACCCTACCTAGAAAGACATAGGGTCAGACTGTCACAACACCAAAAGGACATGAAGAAAGAGGTTAAATCAACACAAGGCATTTCTTACGCCTCTCCCTGCGGAAGGCTGGCTATTCCCACTCTCTGAAGACTTCATAGTGTTTCTCCCACAGTTGGTGGGACATCCAAACATCCCCTTTGCCTTTTTCTCCCCTCCCCACCCCACCCCTGGAGGTGCACCTGGAGAACTGACCTGCCCCCTCTGTCTCCACACTTGTGAAGTGATCTAGCACTGCCAGCTTTCCCTTCCCTCCACGCTGCCAGCACGCTGCTGCGAGCTCCAGAGAATTACAAGGGAGCAGGCAGGCATGAAACCTAGTGCTGCTCTTCCCACTAAAGGGATGTCTGGCAATCGAAGGCTTGGTGATCTAGACTGAGATTTATTCGGAGGCAGAAGGGTGTCGGGCTGCAGAGAAGCAGCATAACTCATCCGACCTGCAGCCAACCACCTCAGCTACTGCAGAAATGGAGGGTAACCGTGCTCTCTTACCGTTCACCATGCCAGGCCCATATTCACTGCCCTCACCCTGGAGAGTGGACCTGGGCCGGGGGACAGGGTGAGAGGTCGGAGGGGAGAGGGCTGCAGCATCCGTGGCCCTTCTCGGGGCAGGGGTGGGCCGTGTGTCTCTGAGCCGTCCATCTAGCGAGCTGGCTTTGTCCTGGGTGAGCACCGTGGGCTTGCTGGGAAGGGGAGGCCTGGGGGGAGTCTGGGAGACGGGCGCCTCGCTGCCTTCATGGCCAAGGGGCGCCGCTGTCTCTGCTTTGCTGGGCACACCGTCCTTCTCCGCTGGGCTGGCTGGCCCCTCTGCAGGCACACGGGTCTCTGCAATGCTCTCCAGGGAGTCACCATCATCCTTCCCCACCTCTGCTCCTGCAGGGGCAACATCCTCGCCCACACCGACAGCCCCAGTTTCAGTTCTTAGCTCTGGCGACCGTTGGTCTGGGCTGGGCCTCCTCTCCGTCTTTCCGCTCATGGCCAGTTTACCACGATGTTGCGTGCAGACGAAAGTCCCTGCCTCTGACCCAGGCTTGTATGAGCCCGGGAGCAGCGTGCTGGAGCACTCCTTACACCTGCCAACCAGAAGAGAGAAGCCCCGTCAGATGAGGGACACCGTTCTGCCCCTCAGGGAAGGCAACACACCTGGGAGATTCTCGCAGGGCTGTGGAGTTAGTTCCCACCCCTGCTACTAAATCCTAGTGTGGTCACGGGGAAGTCACTCAGGAAAGGAGAGGAAGAGAGAAGCATCATAATGCTGCTGGATGAACCCACGGGGAGTTCACAACTCAAATACTGTGTGCATTTGGGTTCCTCCCTCAGCTTGAAAAGGATTTATCAAAAGTGGAAGGGCAACGGCTGGTATTGGGAAAGGGCATGGTTTCCAGAACTAGAAAATTAGAAACCCACAGTTTTCTTGGAAAAGATGAAGCTGCTGGGGAACAGGAGAGAGAGCTCCAAGATCACAGAGGGAGAGGGATCAACCATTCACAGCCATGAAACAGGGAGTATCAACTGGAACTGGGGAGCAGCTAGTTCAGAACCAGCACAGGGAGGCTACAGGCTGCCCTGCAGAAGCTAAGGCAGGTCAAAGAACCGTCAGACACATTTAGGGAAGGGAAACAAATAAAACAACCCCCCAGCCTCTGAGTATTAAATAAAATGATTCAATTTCCAACTCAGGAAATGCCTATGCTGGAGGCTTGAGGAGTAGTCAGGAGAAGCAGTGTACAGGTCTAGCCTGGACTCACAACCACCTTCACTGGTGCTGACCACAGCGCCCACCAGGGTCACGGCATCTGGCTGGAAGGACGAGGGAATGACACAGTCAGGCCATTCTTACCCTCTGCCTTGCCTGTTGAAACTGGGCCAACAGCTTCCCCATCCACCACATCCCCCTGGATCATCCACTCTTTCCCCACTGAGCCTTTGAATCCTCCCTAAGGAAGACCTCCAGGCGCAGGCGTAAAGCGCAGCGCTGGCACCCAGCTCAGCCCTTTTCCACCTGGGAAGAGAGGCGGATGGCACACATGAAAGGGAGCCAAGGGCAAGGGGCTGATCAAGCACTCCCATGAAAACCAAGCATGTTCCTTCTTGTCGGAATACCTGGCGCTCGCAGCAGCTGGCTGCCCTACGCTGCAAGCAGGTAATTTTGTTGAGGAATTCTGCCCTGGGTGTCCAGTTGATTGGGGTTTCCTTTGAAATGGAGAGCAGAAGCGTGAGGACACAGGGGCTCTGGAGAGAAGGGGTATGATGAAACGAAGAGATGGCAAGTTCGGACAAGGGGAGAAAGAGGTTTGTTTTGGTTTTACCTCCGTCAACCCACAGAAAATGCTGCCACGGGACATTCCTGACCTACCAGCACCCACAAATCAGCAGGGGAGAAAAAAAAAACAAAAACCAACACCAACAAAAGGCAAGGAAAGCATAAGAAGGCAAAACACTCAGGATGAAATGACAGGGATGTCACTGTTCAGTCTGAAGGGCCATGGGGTGTGCCAAGGCAGACATGGCACCTCTCTTATTCCTGGTCCATAAGCACTGCTGCACCTGCACCCCAGAGCCCCTGCTTTTGCACAGTTTCAAGATGGGAAGCTTCATGGGCCCCAGCTCAGCTCTCCTCCTGCGACGCTGTTTCTATGACACATCCCCAGCTGGCTTATGCAGGAACTGTTTATCCAGGTGAATGAGAACTCCCGTGTCTTCCCAGTGGCTCAGTATTTCTGTCCTCAGATGCCAGCTGCCCACTTGCCAGCTCTTGTCTTGTGACCCACAGGAGAGATCTCATCCTTTCATCATCGCAGCAGGGAAAGCAAAGTGAAATGATTTCACAGCTGTTGCAGGTAAGGACCTGCACCCGGGGAGTAACCACAGAGCTGCTGACGTCTAATCCCTCATTCCTCTGCTTGGTAACAGTCTGCAGCTCTCCACACGCTGCCCCAGGAGCTCAGCACCACCCCAGGCAGCGTGGGAGCCTGTATATCCAGTTGAGGATGTGGTCTGTAGGATGATGTCCTGGCTTAGACCTCATTGGAAGGTGGTGGCAGGGGTTCCAGGTAGGCAGGTGGTAAAAGAGGCAGAGCATCCTGGTTTATGGAGGTGGGAGAAGCACAAGGGGCTGGGATCCCAAGTCAGTGAAGTGGGAAAGCGCAACACAGCAGGTGAGGCAGGGAGAGTAGGGGAGTCAAGCAGCACAGGGTGGGACACAAGGGGGCTAAAAGGACCTCTTGGACTGACTGGCAGGCAAACAGATCCTCGTCAGTACAACTTTGGGCACTATCATTGATGCTCCGTGCTGCCCAAGGACACAGACACACAAAGACTGGGCACAGCTGGCCACAGATCTCCAGTTTAGCAAGGACTGCAGCCACCCCAGAAGGCCTGGGCAGGACATACCTAAAGCACTGGCGGTGGTAGAGCTTGCCCTCAGCCAGGTAGCGCTGGACCAGATGGACGTGCTGCTGGCAGGCTGCGCAGGTACTGCTGAGCGTGGTGCGCTGGGACTGCTCCGACTGCTCCGAGGGAGCATCGTCCTGAGACACAACGCACAGAGAGCTCAGGATGGGGGTCACGAGCTGCTCCCCAGCCCATGGCTCCTCCAGAGCAGCTGCTCCCTGTGCAAGGCCTGTCACTGAGAGCTTGTGGCACAGCTCTGGGGGTGACAAGGCACATGACAGCTGCCCCTGAGTTCAGAGACAGGCAGACTGCCTCTTCCCAAATTAGAAAGGGCCACTCCCAAAGGTGCCTTGCCCCTATCTCGGGCTGAAGGGCCATGGAAGGGACTAATCTAAACCCCAGGCAGCAGGAACCTGCAAGAGGAACCCTCTCTCTTTGGAAAATGTATGATCCCAGACATCTGCTAAAAACTGAAGCAAAGAAGAAAGAAAAAAGACACCTTTTCTGCTTGTCTAATCCCACATTCCTGTTCTTTCCTCATCTACAGGGTTATCCTCTCATAGGAAAGAGGGTGCTAGTTTCCTGGGTGGCTCAAGGAACCATCTGACACCAAATCTGCCCAACCTCTTGCCTGCCATGGACAAGTTTCAGCCCATGGACTCCCAGAGAGAAAGCACTCTCTCAGCTGGGACCTGCAAGGCACCAAAATCCCAAACAACCCTCCCTCTCCAAAACATACAGGTAACTCCCTGCAAAGATTCATCCCACTGCGATGGGCTCGCTCCCATCTCCTCACCCACGGCACAGGGAGCACTACTGCCTCAGGCCAGCTTCGAATCAAGAAATGAGGTACCTGTGGTGCCGGAGGACTCTCGACCGCAGCCACGGGCTTCTTGTGGGACAGCAGAGGAGGCGAGGAGGCAGCAGCTGAGCGCTTCATAGGCGGAGGGACTCTGGCTGGAGGCAGAAGGCAAGGAGGATCAGGCAGGGAGAGGAGCGGTGACTCACACCACCCATGTCGGGGAAGGGGAGGGGAAAAAAAAAAAAACCCACATCTATTCTTGTGACATAGGACAGGAATTGCCGCTCCCGACACTTCAGTGCCTATTTTAGGTGGAAGAGACAAACACAATCTAATAATGGGCTGGCTGTGGATCCCCTTCTGTGGCCCAGGGACACCAGACTCTCACTGTGATTTGATTTACTCATCAGATGCTGCTTGGTTTCCTTGTAATTGACTCCCTAAGCAATGCTTAAAGCCCAGAGTCTATAGGGTAGCTGCTGATGTATTGTTGTGACCCACTGGGCCCCAGGGCTTCTGGGCTGTCAGCAGGTCTGCCAAGCATCCCTCCCTCATCAGGGCTGCCAATCACACAGCAATCCCCAGCGGGAGTCCTTGGCTGGGAGGCCAGTATCCCTGGAAAAGCATACACACGTGGAAGAGATTTATCTGACGCTGTGGCTAGAGAGCAGAGCAGAGGAGACCTGGAGCCCGCATCTCCACCCAGGAGGGATATCCTGGAAGAGTGGTCTCAGAGCAGCACTCAGCTCAGGTTGCAGTTGCAAGGACAGATGAGCTGATGTGAGACACTCCACCCCGGCCCCCCTCCACTCTCTTTACACTCGCCGATGTGATAAAAATTAGCTGCAGTAGGCAGGCTGCCTATCTAGCTTTCTCCCACATCCGTGTGTTAAAGCAGATGACAAAAGGGCCTGATGAGCACCAGGGGTGGTGGCCCAACCCAAGCAGCAGGAATGCAATGCGGAGGGAGGAGAAACAAGGCGTTCCTCTTTACACAGCCCGAGCTGTTAAATCACTCCCCACCTCTTGTGAAACCTCATCCTACTCCACTCAATGTTCCAGGTCCTTCTCACCAGCAAGAACCAGGAGAGGCAGGTACTTACTACCCACTCCTCCCCCCTGCCATAGGAAGGAGGAAGGACAAGGTAATGCTGGGTTTTCTCTACTCAAGTGGGGCCAAACTGGAAGCCAGAGGGGTGGGAGGACACTCACCTTGGCTGGGGTTGTTGAAATGGTTGTAATACTGAGACACGTAAGTCATGATGCTGAGGCAGTCGGGGACTTTCATGGAGACCATGTCATTGGGATCTAAGAGGGCTGGGATGCCCAGCTCCCGCTCTGCCAATTCAAAGGCCTGCAGGAATAGCAGAGAGAGTTGGTATGGAGAGAAAACTGACAGTCTCTGACAAACAACAGAGAAATAAAGTTGGAAAGACCCTGGGAAAGGTTAAGTAGTAAGCCTATGACACCCCTGACAGACAGAGCCTCCCAGACATGCTGCTTGACTGGAAAAGTGGCATCAGAAGCAAGGGAACAAGCTGCTGCAGCTGCCCTTTCCTCAAAGTCACTACAGCTGGCAGTGCACCTGTAACTCCCACCTGAGGGGTCTTGGCATTCGGCTGCTGCACTGGGACAGGGAGTGTAACCCTCAGGAGGTCTGTTTTCACTGGAAAAACATCCAGTGTTTTATCAACCCTTGAAACAGACCCATCACCACTGCTTCACGCCAGAGCCCAGCACAGAGCTGAAGGGCCGAGGACTGGCAGATAATCCCAGAGATGCAGCCAAACACCAGCTTTATTGAGCAGTAGCTGTGGCCAACCCAAACGGTCACCCCACAGAAACTGTGACCCTGCCCATCCCTTCACGCTCCGAGATGCCACGTCAATCCCTCCCACCACTAACATAGCCAGCTCTGTTCAACAGCCAGCAGCCTGCCGTGCACAGGCCACTTCAGTGCTTTTCTGTGTTGTCAGCGAGCAGAAATGACAAGGACGTTGTGATAAGAAGCACACAGCTCCTACAAGAGCATACACTACTACCTGAAAGGAATTTGGGAAGGAAGAAAATAACTGTTTGAGAGCTTCCCACTTAGTGGTGTACATGGATTGCTGGTTATACACCAGCCACCCCGCTGTTGTGCTGAGGGCAGCGTGACCACAGCGATCCCCGAGGGAAAGGGGATACAAGATTATGGCAGGGACTGAAGAGAAAGAGAGTCAGGAAGGGATGGGAGTAGTGTAGGCACTGAACAGCGAGGTACCAGGCACAGCATGTGGGTCAAGGCTGAGGGTGCCTGGTCTCTGGGGCACGAGATGCTGTGCAGGGTGTGGGATCTAAAGAAAAGTGTGTAGAGAAAGAAATAAAAATGGCTATTTGCAGTAAGTGGGGGTATAAAATGCCCACCGTGGGCATGGGCACCCAGCTCTGCTCAGCCCAGCTTTAAACTGGTTCTCTGGACTGAGCCTTGCTGGTCACAAGACTGCAAGCAGCAGAGAGCAATGACAGACCCCAGCTCAGGCATGAAACCTGCTGCATGGCTCTCAAATGGGAAAAGATAACTGCTAATGGCTGAAAGGGGCCAACTGCTCTAGGAAAGGGCACAGCCAGGACCCAACTGGAGAGCCCTAATCCCGAAAACCCAAACGACTTAGCTCAGCTAAGTGATGGGTGATGGCCCATGTTTCACCACAGACTATCAGATGGAACCTGTGGCAATTAGCTCTTTCTTTCAGCAAATTAACAAGGCTGTTGCTGCTCTGTCCTACTCCTAGCCCCTGGGGTTGGTCATCTTCCCATTCTCCAGTGCCTACTTCTGCTGTTGGCTCCACCTGTCCCAAGAAAGATGGAAATGTTGCAGACCAGCCAAGGTCCAGCACAACCTTCCTCTCCGCTTATGCCTGGAGTAAAACTAGCTTACTGCTTCCATTGCCAGCAGATCTAGAACAGCTGAGGTCAAGAAGCTGTTGCACCATTTTAATCTTCACCTGAGATGTTGTCTTGGAAACTACAAGCATAACCACCTTATTTTCTCTTCAGTTCAGGCTGAAAGCTGATGTTTCAGATTCCTTTGTTTCCAGAGAAGCTTCTGCTTGTTACTTGCAAACACATATTTTTCTTACTCCCTCACCACCATCACGAAGTCCTCCCACAGTATATAACCTCCATCGAGTCATTCTAACATCCCTTCTTCCTTTTGAGTACAGCGTAACAGGGACTTACCAAGCGGTTATTCTCATAGACATCATCCTTGGACAGGGAATCAAAGTCTCTGAAATGAGAAAGCACAAAAAGAGCCACATGAGATGCAGCGGAAGAGTGCCCAAATGCCACCACATGCAGGTTCTCAGGACAGCCAGCCTTCCTGGGGCTTTACAACTCAACGTATAAAACCCTAAATAAACAAAACCTTGGCAAACCAGATTTCGGGTTGAAAAGGGACAAAGAAACCAAAGGGAAATTGTAATAAAAAGGAGAGAGCAAGTCCCAAATGGGTGGTGGTCAGGAAATGAAAATGTTATTCTCCTCTCTCATTACCTGTTTGTTCTGCCCTCATGGTTAAAGGTTGCTGAAATACCAGGGCCGTGTTCCAAATAGCACCATACACCGCTGCATGGTAGGGTGCACATCACCCCAAACTTGCCCCTCCAAGGCCACCAGCGCAACAGCAGGAGGAGGACAGGGAAGCAGATCCCCAGCCTCAATAGAAGGAGCCGCCTGTCCTAGATCTCTCCCTCCCATGAGGGTCCTTATACAACCCCCCCTGCACCACCTTAAGGGATTTGAGGTCATGCCAAGATCTAGGGTGACACAGTGGGTCTTAAACTGCACTTCTGTCCTCGCTTGCCATCCAACACTTGCAGTACACAGCAAACTGCCCTCAGCCACAGCCTTTACAGGAGGCAGGTTGCCAAATCCATGATGCTCAGAGCAGAGAGGAACCCAAGCAGTTCCCAATCTGGGCATGTTTTGACATTTCACTTGTTCCTCTGGATCCCTCTGGGGGATCAAATCAGCCCGGCCACAGGGACTGAGTAGCTGCCTTCATCAAAGGAGCAGAGGATAGAGGGTTAAAGCAGTCCTCAGGTTTTCAATAGAGGGGGAGAAATATAGGAAGGAGTTGGTTGTATGTGTGCGTGGGTATAATGTGTGAAAACAGCATCACGCTAAACTGATTGCAGTTTCTTCCTGCCAAGGATCTCAGCTGCGTTACCAAAAAAACCACCCCTCACACAGCAGCTCAGGGTGCCTGTGAGCTGGATTCATGGAGGAAGACGCAGCCCAGAGAGCTTTATGGTCAGGTAAAGCCACCCCAACAGCCTGGAGAGAGGTGGCAAGGCTTGGGAGACCAATCCAGAAAGACAATTCAGATTAGGTGGGGAAGAGTGTCCCCCTCACCCAAAAGGCGGAGTGCAGGAATCAGGAGAGACAGTGAATCCTCAGCTGTGTGCCCATGGAAAGGGGCTGTGGGAGCCTCCCTTCCTCCTTCCTCCATTCCCCTTTGGATTTTATTGCCTTTTCCTGTAACAGCCAGCCAACTCGCCCCAGCACGGCACCACAAGCCAACCGGCCCCTTCTCGAAGCCCCTCGCGCGCCTTTCCCGATGCTGCAGAGGAAGCCCATGATGGGCTCAGGAAGATTTTCCCAGCTGCCTGTGACACCATAAAATTACACTTCCTCCCTTCAAAAGCAAGGGGCTGCTGGTGCCGTTTCCTCCCAGGCAAACGAAACTGCTGCCACGGGAGCAAAGGTGGCAGAGACTGAGAACACTCAGACACTGGATATTCAGCTCCACATTCAGCACCTTTCTGGAAGCTCAAAGACACATGCACAGAACTCAGCCTGTTCAAAATACTGTCCCTGCCCATGGCAGGGGGGTTGGAACTTGATGATCTTTAAGGTTCCTTCCAACTCTAACAATTCTATGATTCTATGGACTTCTCCCTCTCTACATACTGGTGAGAAAAGGTATCAGCTGCAGCCTTCACTGTACTTTGATGTGAAAACTAGTGGGTTTTTTTTTGTATTTATAACCAGTTTCCACTGGTAGATGCTTTTTCCTTAGGCTTTTTTTTTTTTTTCCTAGAGAACTCCTTTAACCTTGCCTTTTTTTTTCCCTTTTAAAGAAAATACCAGCTTGGGAACACAGGAGCAGCGATGACAGCAAAGTTATATATCAACTGCCCTCTAAACATTCGTGACCTTAATTTTGAATGCCCGGACTTTCAGGATATGGGAGTGGTGCAGCTGGAAGCTTGAAGACTCCTTGGTGGCCTGGGCTGGGATAGTATTTTTTGACAGACAAAACATGATGTTCATTCCACTCTGCCCTGGCAAACCAAAGCCTTTTTAGTAAACCAAGGAAAATCCGCCTGGGAAAGCAGATGTCAGCAGAGAGGATGTGAAGCTCAGGAGGCAACAGGAGGGGCTACTGAGCAGCAAGGGAATACAAGGAGAATGTTCTCCTAATGTAGAATTACAGACTCTCAGCTTTTACTGAGGTACTGAAGTCAAAGAATCATAGAATCATAGAACGGTCAGAGTTGGAAGGGACCTTAAAGATCATCAAGTTCCAACCGCCCTGCCACGGGCAGGGACACCTCTCCCTAGAGCAGGTTGCTCAAAGCCCCATCCAGCCTGGCCTTAAACACTCCCAGGGATGGGGCATCAACAACTTCCCTGGGCAACCTGTTCCAGTGCCTCACCACCCTCACAGGAAAGAACTTCTTCCTAATATTTAATCTAAATCTCCCCTCTTCCAATTTAAATTACCCCTCGTCCTGTCACTACACTTCCTGACAAAGAATCCCTCCCCAGCTCTCCTGTAGCTCCCTTCAGATACTGGAAGGCTGCTATCAGGTCTCCCCGGAGCCTTCTCCAAGCTGAACAGTCCCAGCTCCCTCAGCCTGTCCTCATAGGAGAGGTGCTCCATCCCTCTAATCATCTTGGTGGCCCTGCGCTGGACCTGTTCCAACAGTTCGATGTCCTTTCTATGTTGAGGACTCCAGAACTGGACACAGTACTCCAGGTGGGGTCTCACAAGCGCAGAGTAGAGGGGGAGAAGTCCATTGGTACAATGCCTCAGGGACCACAGTTTATCCTGTTCCTCTCCACAGCATTTTCCAGCTCTCTCTCTCTGAACAAGCCAAAAAGGACCTCGATGGTCTCCACCATCCCACACGCCGCTCTGCTGTGCAGCATCCCCATGGCTCCGGCCACATTCCCTGCACCAACGTGCAACGAGTGTGGCCTCTCAGGCATGGGGGAAAGATACTCCAAGTGTACCTCTTCCCTCTCTACAAACTGCCTCCTCTGCAGAAAGACCAGAACGTGCCATCTTGCAGCCCTGCGACGTGTGGCTACATGTCACATTATTTCCATGCCCTGATCTCAGCAGCCTTTCATCCAGCCCTGCTCAGGCTCCTCATACCAGTCCACGGGATCGGATGGAAGAACAGGCGAGGCTCCGGCCATCCTTGTCAAACAACTGTCTTGACTCAGCAAACGCCAGCGTCGCAGCATATCCTGCAGTAATATTTCCATGCAAATAACATGCCAAGTGCTTACCTAATTAGATACATACAGAGCCACTAAGCACTCCAGGGTTTAGGGCAGCTGCCAGGGAACGCAGCAGACCCAGGGAGGGGGGAAGGGTACGCCGTACGGCTCAAACCAGAGCGAATTCCTGGATTCCTCAAATATAAACCATGAGCACTCTAATGGCAGTGCCTCATAATAAGCCCTTCAGCCCTTTCCTTCTCATCAGGGAAACGCAGGCAGTACATGGGTAGGAACAAATACGATTTGTGATCCTGCCTGTAAGCGAATCCATGGTTCCAGGGACACAAAACAGCGTTTCTAACGCACGGCTCTCAGCTCCTGTTTTCCTCCAGCCTCCATCTCTCTCAGCACTCGAAAGGCATACGCCACGCTCTCTTATCCTTCTTGCCCCTGGATGCCAAGAACCCTGAGCTCCAGGGAGGCGGCAGAAAGATGCTTTTTACTCCACTAAGCTGCGGCAAATGCCTTGTAAACACTAATTTCGTGCTTTAGATTTCTAGAGCACTGAGCAAACAAACTCATTAATCGCCACGGTCCACTGTCAAGTTGGCCTGGATGCTTCCAGCTTAACTGACAAGGGAAAAGAAGAGATTAAATGTCTCGCCTCACGAGCACACAGCCAGGAGCGTAGTCAAAGGCTAAATCCAGGTTTCCCATTTCCCTGATTGGGAGATAAAGACAGTGAAACCAAGCGAGGTGTGTACAGTAGCAGAGCCAGAGACTTTCAGCTTCATGGTTCAACACACAGGTCCTGCAGATGTGCACCTCATCCTTGGCAGCCAGTTCAGGACACCTTTAGCCAGAGTCAGTAGACACCAGGCACTTCCAGTCTACTTAATTCAGGAAAAGACAACCCTAGTGTGTCCAAAAGCTCTGCAGGAGCTGGCACAGAGCTTTACAGGGAGGCATCCCTCCAATGCCACCTCCCTTATCCCAAGGCAATTGTGTTCAAATCAAGGGTCACGCACAAAACTGTCCTCAGCCTCACTTACTCGTTACGGCCTTTCACAACAGGCTCCCCCAGCGTGTCACCTACCAGCACAGCAGCATAAAACGGGGGTGTCCAGGCAGGGTCAGACAAGGAGGACAGACCAACAGCCACCCCAGCAGCAGAATTAACCTTGCCTGATCTGGGTGCTAGGAGAGTGGTGCCACGTAGGTAGAGAAGGGGGGTCCAGCTCAGCTCCTGTATGGATGTGCTCATTCCTCCCCTCTGCAACTCGGGGGGAAGTGAGAAGGAAGCGGGGAAGAAGCCGAATACAGAGGAACTCCAGCCTCCAGGGAGCAGCACCGTTTTCTCACCTGGGCCATGAGAGCCCCACACAAAGGAAGGACCACGCAAGGTCAGAAACGTACTCACAGATCCCTGCCAAGTCCCATTACTGGGCTGACTGAAAGCACTTTAGAAGAAAGGAAGGGCAACCACTTTTTCCCTCCGCCGTCAGGAGATTTACTGCCTCTGATCCGATCTTCCCACTTCCAAATCGGGACAGGCTGAAGAAGCTGGAATCAGATGAAATGATGCTGCTCTTCTGACCACCCTCTGAAAATCCTTCTACGACATGCCATGTCCTTGTAAGGCCCTGGGCTTTGTCTCTACAACACAGCTCGTGCAGGGGACCTATGAAGCACTCAGTTAGGACATCTGCCAGGAGCAGATTTAAGCCCACTGACAAGAGAAGCGTCTGCTGCTTAATGGGATGGTAAATGTGGTTAATGAGAAAGCATCAGCTGGTTTTAGTGGTGTTGGTCGTAAGCTTTTGCTAAACTTCTCCTTTGCAGTTCCCAATCGCTGTGCCATTGACCAAATTAAAAAAAAAAAAATAAATCTAAAAAATTCAGAAACACTGGAGTTGCTGCTGTTCCTCTCCTTGATTACCTCTTCCCACTCCAGCAGCCTTGCGACCAGGAGTTTTCAGAGGATCTATGCTAGATGGTCAGAGTGGGCTACACCACACAGGAGCTGCCAGGACACAAGACCATTTGGCTCCCTCAAGACCCAGAGCGATGCAAAGCCACCATATGTCTCGGTGCCTCCAAAAGCCACACTGAGGGTTTTGGGGCAGCTACCTGGAACACATCAGGCAGCACATTGGTTTCTAGCCTACCTGTTCAGATCCTGCTTGTAAGAACATGGGGCTGTTTGGCCCTCTCATGGCACCACAGCTCCACAGCAACCCTCTACCTGCTAGAAATAGCTTTTTTTGTCACTGTCGTGATAAAAGACCATCCCATGGCCAGCTCGTAAAAGAGGATTTGGTCGATTCAGGCAACCTCAGAGGAAAAATGACCAGCCCTGAGCAGAATGTGACAGGGGACACAACTACCAGGCTTTGCTGACAGGCGAGGAGCGCCTGGAGCATGCTGGAAGCACGGCAAGGTGAGGCAATGCCTACCTGCACTGCGAGGGCCACCAGTGATTAGAGCAGATGGGATGTAAATTCCCAGCGGCGCTGGGGCAGGCAGGGTTATGGCAGCAGGTCGGGGCAGATTCCTCCCAGCTGCTCAGCCAGTTTCTCCAGCCTGACACCGTGCCCCCAAGCAAGCCCAAACTCACCGTCTGCCTCTTTATACTCACGTTCTCCATCAGAGCCACCCTGTGAAAGGGAGGTGGACAGAAGAACCTCAGCTCCAGCCATTTGCTGGGGGGAAGCTAGCAAGGCTTGACATCCTTACTGGTATTTGCCACCTCCTGCTTTCTCTACAGCATCCACAGCACACAAGCTGGAAGCAAATGCAAGAAGCAACCTGGTCCAGGGCTCTGCATGTTTCAGACTGGTTGGCTCTGGCCATCAGGAATGTCCCTGTGCCAGTAGGACTCTGGCTCTGGGGAAATGGGAATGCCCACCTCTCGCAAAGGTGAAACATCCCCAGTGCCCAGCTGCCAACATCATGCCTCCTGCCTGGCCTGCAGCACTCCCAGGGGGGTGTACAGCAGCACACTGGCCCCAGGCTGGACCTAGCCTACCTCCATGCTCTCCTCTGCCTTAACCTTAACAGGTCTGCAAGCCCGGGTCAGAAGGTTGCTCACTGAAACATAGAATCATTGAATTGTCTGGGTCGGAAGGGACCTTTCAGATCATCAAGTCCAACCATCAACCTAACACCAACAGAAACCATCACTAAACCGCATCCCTCAGCGCCACATCTACCTGTCTTTTAAATACCTCCAGAGACAACGATTCCACCACTTCCCCAAGCAGCCTGTTCCAATGCTTGATAACCCTTTTGGTGTATAATTTTCTTTTCTAGTACCCAGTCTAAACCTCCCCTGGTAGAAGTTGACACTGTTGAACCCCACCTCGCCACAACCTCCTTTCAGGTAGTCACAGAGAGCGATCAGGTCTCCCCTCAGCCCCCTTTTCTCCAGGGTGAAGAACCCCAGCTCCCTCAGCTGCTCCTCACAAGTCTTCTTCTCCAGACCCCTCACCAGACTCACTGCCTTCCTCCGGATTCGCTCTGGAATCACGGCATCCTTCGTTCCAGTACCCGATTACTTCAGAAAGCGATTTCAGAAAGCTCTCTGCCCCTCAACCCCCACAACCTCCAGGCACAGGGAGACCCTGTCCCTCCCTGCCAGCTACCTCCAGCCCTTCCCCAGGGCACCTCCTACCCCCCGGACCCCCGAGAGC
>VXBW01005540.1:2052658-2073379 GCA_013400375.1 Thinocorus orbignyianus | reverse complement strand
TCCCTGGAAGTGTTCCAGGCCAGGGTGGATGGGGCTTTGAGCAACCTGCTCTAGTGGGAAACATCCCTGCCTACAGCAGGGGTGTTGAAACTTGATGATCTTTAAGGTCCCTTCCAACTCCAACCATTCTATGATTCAAGGAAGACCAAGTTCTCAGAAAAAAGCCTCAAACAAGAGTTGCAGCCTCTTTTTTCCCCCCACATTAAGACCCTGAAGGATCCAGGGAAAGACTGCAAGCAGGAACTGACAGAACAGTTGGGGCTGAAATTAAGTTTAAGCTCATCTTAAAAAAAAAACCCCAAACCATCATCAGGCAACCTCATTTCTGGATCCTTAGATGTAGGTAGAAGCAGTTCTCAGCTGCCCTGGGACATGGAAACATCAGGCAGCGGAGCACGTGTGGGATGCAGGTGGCTCCCACGGTAGGCACAGGGCCAGGGAGGGCTTTGAAGACGAGGACACTGGGGAGTTGCAGGCAGCACTGCGCAGGAAGCCCTGGAAAAGCGGAGGAAGGCGGCGATACAATCTCAGGAACCCACAACATCGAGGAGATGGGTTGTCACGAGAGCTGGCTTGCATGCTCAGTGCGATGGACTGACAAGGAGGGGGAGAAAGCGTGCTATTTAGCCTTAGTTTGTTCCGCTAAACATCATTTTTCATTTTAAATTAGGCAAAGGAGAGGCAATAGCTACCTCTGTGGAAGATCAACCCATCACAGAGGTGTTGAGCTTAGCACTGGCAGACTCAAACCAGCAGACATCCTCTCTATTTTGTTATTTTTTTAAAAAATGAGCTCTATATTCCTTTCTCCAGCCAGATCTCATGCTTAGCACCCTCCTTCCTCTATTCCACTGTTTCATTTTATCACCCTGTGGCCCTAGCACAAGTGGAAAATACATTCTCCTGGAATGGCTTGTGCAGCCTCCCCCTGAGAAGCTGTGGTGTAAATCACTGGTAAAGCTGCTATATAGAGAAAAAGGAAATGAAGCATTGTCTCTGTTTTGTAGCGACCAAGCTGGCTGGTCTGCCTGATCAGATCTGCCTGACAGCATCTTCCTGAGGTATCTCCTAAGGGAGAGCAGGATCAGGGATGTTTTCTTGACTGTCTTCTCCAGTGTCCATAACTACACTGTCTCCCTTCATAACTGCAGGTCAGAGACGGAGCCAACAGCCTCGTGCTGTGGCTCCCTCCCGTAACTGTTTTGGCCAGAACTGCCCAAGAACACTTCCACTAACCGAACCCTGCTGCAGCAGGCAAGGCTGGAGCTGCAACAACCCCCACCCCCCACTGCAGAATGCCTTCTCCAGCTCTTGTTGATGCTGCTGAAGGGCCCTGCATTCCTCGAGCTTCAAGCAGTGCCAGGCACCGCGGCTGGCTGAGCCCATCTTTCTGCCCTGTTGAGAGAGCTGCAAGCTCTTCCTGGCTCAGTGCCACCAAGTGCCAGTCCCTCTCAGTCCTGGGACCAGGCGCTGAGCCAGGCAGACTGGTGGATGGTCTCCGTGCATCCTCTGGAAGCCGCCCTGGCAGACACAAACACAAGCAGCAGCATATTCACCTACCTGAGAACAGCCTGTGACCCTTGAAGGGTTTAAAATTATATATATATACACATGCATTAAGCCTCTAACTCCAATTTGCCGATTAACAGATCAAAAATGAACCAAATCCCAGTAATGCACTGGATTCCTTTGCTGTGCTAAGAACTAGAACTGATTATGGAAATACTGCCCTGGATTCCTTTGCTGTGTTAGGAACTAGAAGTGATTATGGAAATATTGCCCTGCAAGAGGTTTTTCTGCTGTACATCACATCTATCCTCACACACGTCCTGTGAAAGACTTAGGCTTTGAGTAACAAGGGAGTAGGAGGAAAGCGGCTGTTGACAGCTACGCTCACTGTGCCGCTGTTGGTAAGTACACACAAACAAAACTGCCAGCCTTATAAAGGAGCAGATTCTCTTGGTATCAACCCAGCTCCCGTGGGCTGCTGCAATGCAGTAGCATCATAGTCCTTTGATTTCTTTAATGATACGGCTGCCTCAAACCCTTCAGAACTGGAAGCAGTAAATCCTTGGCAGGGCTAACAGACAGGCTGAGAGAGCTGGGACTGTTCAGCCTGGAGAAGGCTCCGGGGAGACCTGATAGCAGCCTTCCAGTATCTGAAGGGAGCTACAGGAGAGCTGGGGAGGGACTCTTTGTCAGGAAGCGTAGTGACAGGACGAGGGGTAATGGTTTTAAATTGGAAGAGGGGAGATTTAGATTGGATATTAGGAAGTTCTTTCCTGTGAAGTTGGTGAGGCACTGGAACAGGTTGCCCAGGGAAGTTGTTGATGCCCCATCCCTGGAAGTGTTTAAGGCCAGACTGGATGGGGCTTTGAGCAACCTGCTCTGGGGAGAGGTGTCCCTGCCCATGGCAGGGGGGTTGGAACTTGATGATCTTTAAGGTCCCTTCCAACTCTAACCCTTCTATGATTCTATGAACAGTCACAGCCCAGAGACCAGCAGGACCTGCCCGTTTCACCTTACTCTGTGCTGCCTGTACCCTGCCTGCCTGAGTTACTCAACTTTGTGATGGGAAACAGTTTACCTTTGAGCAGTATCTAGGACGCCAGACACTCGACCCTCTTTAAAACACAGCTTCTAACCCAACAAAGGGTAATTAATCCTGAGTTCTAAACAGATTCACATAGGAAACCAAGCTGGACTGCCAGGACTCCTCTCTTGGTGGGAAGGAATGAGGGAGGGGTACAAAGAGGCAGATGGTACATACACGAGGCATGCTTTGTGTAGTTTTGCTATCACACATGCAGGTTGTTCACTTGCACCTGTTTCTACCACTCAAACATCTCACTATTTAAGGATAGCCTGCAAAAGGAGAGAGGAGACAGGGTGTGGAGGGTAGATGAGAAGGGATTAATTCTTTGCATTCCCTTCCCTGATACTTACAGGTCTTTGATTCCCCTTTATAGGGCCAGATTTCAACTGCTTTTTCTAGTTCAAGGCACTGCAAGTTTGCCTTTAAGAATCCAAAGTGGCTGGAGAGCTGAAAAAATTAGCATTTAAAGGGCTTTTGCAAATTAAACGCCCTCAGGGAGTTTTCTGGAGAAACTGAACTCCATTAAACAAAGGGCCAGGACTCTGGCATCACTTGCACTGAAATAAAACACAACCTCCGACAAGGGCATCTCATCAGATGGCCAAAGTTAATACTGGTTGAATGTTTACAAAAATCCTCCCCCTGCCTTTAAAAACTTGTCAATCCACTTTGGAGCATTTCTACTGCAGAGCAACTCTTAAAAAAAGCGGTGGGGAGGCAAAAGTACCTTCTAGGCACAGAACCTTTTATGAAAGCAGCTACAGCTCAGGTTTATTCAATGTGAGCAGCAAGAGCTAAAAGGAATAACATTATTTTGCATCTCTTTCCATAACCTGTGGAAACACTGGGAAAGAGCTCATTTTCTCCCTGTTCATCATCCCACAGTCTTCCCTGTTTGCTGCATGCAGTGCCTTCGCAGAGCATGGAGAGAGATCTGCTCCCCACCGCTACCTGCAACGGCACGAACCAGAGACAGCATCAACCAACAGCAGATGCCCACGTCTTCAGATGCAATCATATTCTTCCACAGAGGAAAAATAAATGAGTACGTCAGGTACTGACTGAACGGTCACCAGGAAAATTCCACTCATTTATTAGATGTCTTGTCCTTTGTAGGACAGTTTGAGCCAAACGAGTCTGCTTATTTAAGTACAAAAAGCTTTCAGAGCCACAGGAGATTCCAGAAATGCCAGAACCCTGAGCTCCCCTCCCTCACCACCAAGAGAATAATCTCTCCCACCCACTTCTCTGTTCAGACGGATCACTGCATCCACAGAAGTTTCAGGGTCTCTGTCCCATCTTCTTCAGGGTTCGATTCAGCTGGAATTAGAGAAAGCAAAGGTCAGAAGAATACACAATGACTGACATATGCTACTGTGCCCCTCAGCAGCCTTTATCCAATGCCTCTGCTCCTTCCTCTCCAACTCTCTGACAAAAAGAGCTCTTATACCAAGGGAACTAGTAAAACTCCCCCTTCCTCTCCAACACAGAAGAGGAAGATGTGAGGAGAAGAGGGTGCAAACTCCAAGCAGTGCTACTGCAATCCAGTATTGCTCAAATCTCCAGGTCAGGATTTGGCTGCCTAAGTTTTCAGTGTCCAGCAGCCTCTGTCAGGAGAGAGGAGCAGTGACAGAATGTCACCTCCTGCCTGAGCACAAAATTGAAGTCGTCTGTGCTCCAGGAATCTTCAAGGCCACTTTCTAGAGTTGTAGTTATGAGGGCAGAGCTATGGTTTTGGTTGTGTTACTGACAGCAACACCACAATTATCTAGAGACAATGGAGTCAGTGCTCTTGGACAGTAAAACCGTCCCCCTCTTCCACTGTGGCTCAAATGAGAACTTCTCACACAAAACCGTATCGTTCTTCAAAGGCCAGCACCTGCTGCTTAAACTACCTGCCTTCACCCAGTGCCTTGAAGAGCTGGGACTCACCCCAGGAAGGCATCACACAGCTGTCTCACCGAGCACATCTCCTGCAGGGCCTGCACAGCCCAGTGCTCGCCCCACTTTTCCTACAGAGCTTCACTGCTCTCTGCCCTCACCTCCTCAAACTTGTGGATCTGGCGGATGAAGAAGTCTCCGTAGCGTCGAGCAACCTTTGTGTCTGCGATGTGAATCATGTCCTGGGGAGGGAATAGCACACGGTCAGGAAAAAGAACTGTGCTAGCAGGGAGACAGCAGACACTGCCAAAGAAGCAACCAAAGGGTCTTCACTCCAGCCCTGATTCAGCACGACACATACCTGAACTGTGCTAGTCCCACAGCAATCGTTCAGTTCTCTGTGGGCTGCCTTCCCTATCCCTTTGCCTGGGATGGGTCCTAAATTCACAATATATTTATTTTCCACATTCTTGCATGCTCTGTTTTTGTCAATCTGACAGTCCCAATCCTAATTCACGCTCTGCTTTCCTCTACCAGCAGCTAAGAGCTGGGCTATCTACCAGGAGAGCTAGGCTGAGACTTCGCAAGAAAAGGTCTGCTCTAAGGACCAATCTGTTATTTCTAGCAGGAAACCTAATGGTTACTGTGATCCTCTTTGAAAATGAAGTCCTAAAAGACTCTTTGCTATGCTTCCTGCTGCCCAGAGCTCCAGAGGCAGGATGGTGACAGGATCATACCCTGTGTTTAGACTCCTCCTAGAGCAGGCAGCGTTAAATGCTGCTCCAGTGAAAAATGGACCTGTAACATGACCAAGGAAGATCCCCCCTTTGTCAAGCAAAGAAGAGATGTGGAGGAGACCTACAAAGCTGACAATCCCACCTGACATACTGGCAGCACTACCTGTCACCCAGCTCTCACCTCCCAAGAACAGTGACAAACAGTTCCCTGGGTCCTGAGGAAGATACTTAGCACCTTTGTTCCCTCAGTACGACAACTCCCAAAGCTGCCTGCTATACTTGACCACTGTTCATCCACTGATGCTTCTATCAAGTGGGACTACAGCTTCACTGTGGGCAGCCAAACCCTTCATATGGCAAAGGAAGGGATGTTTCCCACAGACTAGAGCAAAACCAGGTGCTCCCACTTCCAGAATTCCCCAAGCAAAGGAATTTTCTAGTCAGCAAGGGGCAGATACCAACCTTGTCAATGTAGAAGTCGACCTCAGAGGCAGACTGGAACTCCCCATCCAGGGCAGATATGCCACTGGTCCATACCAGGTTCTTCATCTTGTGCTTGAAGACAAGCAGTTGGATACGAAACTCCTGCTCTGTGAGGTCTAGGAAGCCAGCCAGCTTGGCCACAGGCATGGTGGTGTAGAGCTTGAGGAAGCTACGGATGGTGGAGAGCTGGGCCTGCTGCTGAACCTCATCAGCAAAGACCTTGAGCTGCTGCAGAAAGGGCTCCTTGTGGTAGTTGGGGTGCACGTTGTCATAATTGGGCACCACGGGGGACAGGAACTTGGGGCAGGCGTAACTGAAGAGCTCCTCGTAGACCTGTGCATCGCCCTTCTGCATCCGCAGCATCTTGTCCCCATATTTCTCTCGCAGCTGCAAGTGGATGCTCTCATCTATCCGCATGGGGTACATGGTGAGGGCAATGGCCAGGAGCGCGTGCATCTGCTCGTTCTGCTTGTTAATCTGGAGACAGAGAGGAGAACCTCTTAGACTGCCATGATGCTCAGGCCTTATGGTGTCACAGGGGGCTGGGAGTTGTGTTTTTCACAAATAAAGACCCTTCACCCAGAGCACTCGTGGTCCTAATGCTCAAGGGAGGACAGCACAAAGCAGCAGTGCCCCTGGGCACAGCAGACAATGTCATATCAGGGCTCCCATCAATGAGAGAGGTCTCAACAAGAGTAAAGTACAGAGTGAATGTATCCAGAGCCACAGAGAACCTGGATATCCAGAGCAGGTTTGACTGCTTTGGTGCAGAAAAATGCAGAGAAGGGAAGGTCAGACAGTTTAACAGCCACCTCCTGACAAAGGACAGTTATCAGGGAGGCCAGTGAAGAACAGACTGAGGGAAGATTTATCTGAGTGTGGGATGAAACAGACATACCAAATTTTTGAAGCGTCATGGAATTAAGAATGGCAGGATTTGGCTAGTTAGTTTGTAGTTAGAAATGAATCATAAGGATGAAGAGCAGACACCAGCAGCAGGGAGTAAAACTGACACCAGAGACAGCTTAGGCAGAGAGAGACAAGCTTTTTTTCAGCCATGGTGAGTCAAACAGCCTGCAAATGGTTATTTGATAGTGGAAATATCTCCAATAATGACAGTAACCTGAAATGCAGGACTGGGCTTGAAGAAGCATCAAAAGTACCAGCTGATATTCATTAACAACAGTGTGCAAAGACAGCAAACGGAGCCAGGGCAACTGCATGGTGAACAACCAAAGGAACAAGTAACGCAGCTAAGAGAAAGTCCTGCAAATATGTCAAAGGAGATCAAAGGATTCCCAGTCACCACCAGCAGCACATTCCAGGAAAACAAGGCTGAACTCTTAGATGTGGGTTATAAGGTGACAGAGAAGGGGTGGGAAAGAAGACAGCAGCCTCTTCTTTTGAGAATCCTAGACTTATTCTATCTCTTACCATCTCATACTTGTAGGTTGTCCTCTGAAACATGCTCTTGGTCCTCTGGATGTAGAGGAGGATGTTGGCAAAGACACGGATGGCATCCTGGTAACGCCGCATCATAAGATACGCAAAGCCCACGTAGTAATAGGTGGTCACCTGGCACTCGGGCACCCGGGAGTACATGCTCTTTGGAGGAAGAATCAACACACTATGTTAGAGGGGAGACAACCACCTTTGATCCAAACAGCTCACTACTCAGAATTTATCCATCTCAGCCTTCACTCCCAACCCAAATAAAGAAAGAAGTTTAATTCAGGATACGAAACCTTCCACCCATCCCTGCAGCAGCTTCCTCACTGTTTACTAGATCATCCCATTTCCTACGTTTTCCAGTTTCAGCTTCCTGCAAGCATGGGACTCTTACACTGTGCCTAATACTGCTTTGCTTGGTTCCCTTTCCTCCTATTTCACTTCACACCCTGTGCCAGACAGCACACACAGAGACCTGTGGAAAGGCCCTGTTGCAGCTGGACTTTTGTTAGCTAAAGCCAGGGCAAATGCATGCAAGGTGGGAATGGGTACAGTGAAAATGAGTCAAAAATAGAAGAATGAGCCATTGACCAAGGTGGGAACGATGTGTTTCAGCTACCTATCACTGCACCACCTCTTACAGTTCAAATACTATTCCCTATAACAACATTGCACAACACAGCAAACTTCCTGAAAAACTAGGCATTTGTGCTGCAACAGCATCAGGCATTACCATATGGCTTGGTTTCGTGCCAAAGCTCCAGATGTGTAACGCGCACATGTGGAACGGGACACTCCTGCCAGCAAACTTCCAAACTCCTGATGACTCCAACAGTCACAAACTCAGTATTCCTCAGTGGGAATATTCATTACAGCAATCTTTCACTAGCATGTTTGAACAGAGGCATTTGGAAAACCGCAACGGAAGGTTTAAAACGTGTTGTATTACCTTCTTGTTGAGCTCGATGTTCTCCAGAACCTTGATTGCTTGGTAGTAATCCCCCAGCAGAGAGTGGAGGCGCAGCAGCCCAACCAGGCTGAAATAGCCCAGCATCTTGTAGAGGGAGTGGCGACCGTATTCCCCAGCCACGCTCTCAGGATCACCTAGAAAAAAACAGGAGCAATGATGCCTTCCTCCAAGGAAGTGGGTTCTGCTTCCACACATCCATGTTTGAAGGCAAAAGGAGCAAAACCTCAACTGCAATCACTGGCATTTCTCATGGAAGGGACCTCTTCCCAACAGAATCTCTTCCTGCTCAATCCACCCACTGATTAAGGGTTTGATCCAGCTCCCAGACAAAGCTAAGAGAGCTCAGTCAAATCAAAGCAGTGTCACAGACACCAGCCTTGTTTGGTGCCACCCAGCTAGCTCACCTCCACTTGTGTAGACCTCCAGCTGACGGTTGATGTTGGATTTGTCCACTAGAGAGTGCAGCACGTTAAGGACACTGTGGACGTTCCAGATCTTGGGGTTGGAACGGAGGAAATCAATTTCCTCTTCAGACTTCTTGGCTGTCTTGCAGCGGTACTGGCTGAAAGACTGGAACTACAGGAAAAAGGAGAGATTCAATGACGAAAAGCTAGTTTGGAGACGTTCAGCTCAGTGCACTAAGCTCACAAGTTGATCACAAAGGCATTGCAATAAGCTACAAGTTGCACGTAACACAGTTTTATCTGAGGTCACCTGGCAATTAAAACAACAAATTAAACCATCATCAAAGCACACAGGGAAAATCTGATATAATGTTGACACAATCTGAAGGAAAAGGCTAAAAAACAGAGTGGAGAAGGATCTCTTAGAGGATTAGAAATTTGCTGTATGAACAATTAGCAAAGAGAATGACAAGGTCCTAAGGTGTATCTGCATATACACATTTTTTTTCTACATATGCACACATCCCTTCTCGATATAAGCCTGACGAGACTGTGCTTGAATTCCAAGAAACTCTGTAATAAGAAGTTAAGGAAAAAGGAATCTATAATAGAA
Source organism: Thinocorus orbignyianus (assembly GCA_013400375.1). NCBI lineage: Eukaryota > Metazoa > Chordata > Aves > Ciconiiformes > Thinocoridae > Thinocorus > Thinocorus orbignyianus. The sequence continues at coordinate 2,064,246 of VXBW01005540.1, read as the reverse complement.
AAAAACCCAACAAAACCCAGTAGCATTTGAGGTGAGTGCATTTGATAATGCACTCAGAAAAGGGAAAAATATTTTCTGATGTCGAGATCCTAGACCACAGGCTTCAAATCAGGTCAGCAATCTCTCTGTGGAAGTATAAAGGCCCTACTGACTAAGAAATACAAAACTAAAATAAAACCATAGAACACAATAACATAGAACATTGATTTGAACAATCATCTTAATAAGGTCTTGGTGATTATAGCAATTTCTGTGATTTTTGCTTTGCACAAATCAGGCAGAAAAGGTGAGTTAAGAAAAAAAATAATCCCCTAAGCAGCAACTGAAACAGGGACCAGTAGAAGCCCAGGACTTCCCTAAGAGTCCTGTGACTTAAAAATCTGTACATTTACAACCACTTTGTCTACCTGGTGACCCAGGAATAACAGCGCTCACCAAATTTTTTTGGCCTGTAATGATACAAAGATGTAGGAGATGGAAAATGCACAGTGTTTATAGAGGCAAAGCCACCCCAGAATGTCCCACAGTCATGTACCTGGTATATGAACTCATCAATGATATCCCACAGCCACTGGTTGGGCAGCTCCAGAGGAGCAGGACCATCAGCATCTGCAGAAGAACAGAGGTAATAGATGCAATTAGTACCAGAACTGGATGAACAAACAAATTAAAGAACACAAGAATTTCCCTGAAGTGGGAGATGCAGCAGCAGATGAATAAATCTTCCAGCAGGGCAGTGATACAGCTTCAGTGACCTCAGCTGCCTTCACTTTTAAAGAACACGAGGGTGTATGGGAAAATCTGCAGAGCATGACTGCTCAGCAGCAGTGGTTCTCAGAAGCTCCACAGATTGTAGGAGTTCATCCTAAATGATCTGTTATCCACAAGAAGTCCGACAGGGAGTCACAAACACTAAAATTTGTTCCAAGGGGAGCCAACAACAGCAAACAGTTGTGAAACACTGCAAGTTCTCTCTCACAGCTCCATTTTGCTTTGTTAATAAACACTGGTGAAGCAGTTCTCAGTAAGACAGAAAGCTAAATAAGTTTTAACCTTTACAGTATTTCAGAAAACACTAGAAACTACTTGCACTTTTTGTGGGTTTATATACATGGATGTAAAGTGCTCTTCATCCAACAACCTCAAACACATGGAAAGTTCAAAGACTACTTCTCCCTGTAAGAGCTGTAAACAAACACGTTCCAGTTCTTCTGACCCTTTTCCCGGCTTTGCTCTCTACACCCACTCTCCCTCTCCAAAATCTCCCAATCAGAAACGAATTGCAGCAACTCACTGAGGATGTAGTTGAAGAGATTGCAGTAGTTGTAATAGGACTCAAACCTCTGTTCCAGCGTGGGGCCCCCCTGCAACGAGAAGTCAGTTCAGTCTGTTTAAACGTGTCAGGAGCCAGTTTACGGGCAGCAGCATATGAAGGACAGTAGATAGTTACAGGGGTAGAGGGTTTATTTCACAAATACTAGAACCAACATTCAACCAGCACCACCCAGACCACCTGAAATTGTATCATTGTCCCACAGAACATGAATGACTTTTCATATATAGGTGACTTCTTCCAAGATGACCACACATTCAAATCTTCTGTGAATTGGATGCATTAACCTTGTTTGTTCTGCTCTCTGCTCTCCAGACTTAAGAGCTTCCCATCTCCTTCAACAGCTTTCCTTCCTTCTACCCTCACAAGAGGCCTTAATAGATTGACAGTTCTGCTTCTAGACAGTATTTCTAAATTCTTTGAAAGAATACTACAAATGTAGTAAGGAAATCAATTCTTCCTAGAATCATCTTCCTCTCCATTAACAGCACAACTCAAGAAGCCGGTCTCTCCTGTTACAGTCTGACTCAGGTTAATACAGCAGCCTTTTAAAAGTCTCAATTTCTCCACCCTCTGGTCCATGCCAAAACTGCAATTATTATTCATTTACCCTATGTGTCACACGCCTGTTCAGCTTCTTTCCTTAAACAACCAAGTACTATTGTGATTTTCTCAGTGTCTTCAAATTAGCTTACGAAAAACAAAGGAAAAAAAAAAAAAGGAAAAAAGAAGTGGGGTTTACAGGAGAGCTGGGGAGGAACTCTTTGTCAGGAAGTCTTGTGACAGGACGAGGGGTAATGGTTTTAAATTGGAAGAGGGGAGATTGAGATTAGATATTAGGAAGAAGTTCTTTCCTGTGAGGGTGGTGAGGCACTGGAACAGGTTGCCCAGGGAAGCTGTGGCTGCCCCATCCCTGGAAGTGTTCAAGGCCAGGCTGGATGGGGCTTTGAGCAACCTGCTCTAGGGAGAGGTGTCCCTGCCCATGGCAGGGGCGTTGGAACTAGATCATCTTTAAGGTCCCTTCCAACTCTAACCATTCTATGATTCTATGATTTTGGTTTGGTTTACAGACCAATCTTCCTTTCATTTCCTTCTCCCATACCCTTTACAGTGCCCATGTTTCCCCCACCGCAAGGCACTCTGACTCCATGTTTCTTTAATCACAAATAATGCACCCTCCTCTTTTAAACCCCCTCTCACACACCTGCCCATCTGAAGAAAGAGCCACCAAGAAGCACACCAAACCAACTGATCTATAGGACTTGCAAATAAAGTCTCATCAAGGAAAAAAAAAAAAAAAATCAGTTCCCTCCCAACACCTCCTTCTTCTCTAACTCGCTAACATTTGGTGTCAGTAATAAACTTTTACAAAATAGTCACCTGAAAACTCAGACCAGGTTTTCTTACACATATAAGCTGCCAGGGAAACCATCACGCTCATTACAATCCAACCTGAAGAGACACTTAATGAGCCTCAGAAAGAGAATCAAGTCTTTCTTGCTTTTCAACAACCAGAGCATCCTTATTAAAGTAACAAAAGGCAAGAATAAGGCTTCCCTAAAAGCAACTTGACTTATAGCTCAGAAACCTCTCCAATCCTGTCTTGCAAGAACTATGGAAGCACTGAGGCTGGGACAGCCATAAAATTTGGCAAGTTTTATGACCTGGTGAAGCCAGTGCACAGTCGACAGAAAGACACAGGACAAGGACTCACGCTGACTTTGGCGTAGATGTGCCTGTAATACAGCTCCTTGTACAAGATGAGGAAAACAGCATCTGGAAAAACATGACAGAGTTTGACATTAGCAAGACACAGGGCCTGGGCAACTGGATCTCTCGGATACACAAGTGGTGCTGCTCCTGCTACAGTAATAAAGGGAGACCCAAAAGGATAATTCCTTCAGTTTTCACTTCTTGCCAGGCATCTACTGAAGGTGTTACCAGAGTGAACAACGATGACATACTCAGGTGGCAGCAATACTGTGCACCTGCTCATTCATGTGTCAAAAGTAACTTAGTTCCTTCTTCCTCTGACAAGCAAAGAGAAATTAAGAGACTTACCGTTTCCAACCTGAGGGGCGATAGCCTCAGCCTCTGGCCATGGAGTATTCTTAAAAAACCTTTCTGTCAGCTTTGTCCAGCTGAAAGATAAACACACATGTGATATTATAAACCAATTCTCAGTATAAAAGTGTTGGAGTCAGAGATCACAATATATAGGCCTTGGCCTTTGTGAAAGTAGAACACCATCACCATCCCCTTTTAGTAAGTCCAGTGTTCAAGCAAAGAATGAAAATGGCAAACTAAGCCATCAAATTATTTAATTTATCTCTGAAATATGGAACAGATGTGTATGCTACTTCTGCATTCCCCTTATGGTAAGCTAACTCAGCTACAAGCAAGAGTGGGAGTATCTGTAAGAACAGACATAACAATTGCACCTCACAGCTCCCTGTTAACCACCTAACTAGCCCTACTAAGGTCACATTTTGTTACCTCCTTGCCTTGTTAGGGACAAGACTGGTATTTTCTTTCAGACAGGTGACAACTCACTTAGACTTCTGTTAGATTAATGGCCTGTTTTTTCCCCCAGTGATCAAATCAAATCTCATGCTGTATTTTGGAGAAAGCTCAGGTTGGGAATAAGACCTTTCCTTCCAAAACAGGTTGCACTTCCATTACAGTTTAAAGAGTGATCCCCCTTGTGGGAAGAACAGCTTTGCACCTGTTTTCATAGATGTCCTGGATCTCGTACACCTTCTGGTCAATAACATCACTGGAAACACGGCTGGCCTGGAGCTCGTACACCTTCTGGTCAATGAGATCTGACACCGTCTTGTGGAAATACTGAATGAAGTTCTTGATCACTTCGGGGATCACCTGGTAGGTCTGTTGCTCGTACTGCCGCTCGTAGGCCAGGTCTTGCTTCGGGTCTCCTGAGGTGGGAAAGGGGAGCGGTGAGGTGGCTTTCCTAGGCCCTCACCCAGGCCTACAGACCCAGCCGGTTCCCAGCAGGCCCCGAGGGCCGAGCACGGTGGGGCGGCCGAGGCCTGCACTCACCCGTGTGCATGTCATAGTCGTTGGAGTAGGCGTAGGGGTCGTAGGCGCCCTGTGGAGAGAAGGAGGCAGCCAGTCACCCCCGCACGACCCCGACCCGACTCCCTCCGGTTCCCCCCCGCCGCCCCGGGGCCCGCAGCCCGCACCTCGTTGTCGTAGTCTTCCCCCGGGTAGGCCATGGCGGCAGCGCGGCAGGGAAAGGCCTCCAGGCGGCAACGCCGGGCCGGAAGAGAGGGGGTGGGACTAAGGGCGGAAAGGGCTGAGGCGGCGGACAGAAGGCTCTGCCCTCTTCCACTGGTTAAAACAACTGTCTGTCTTCAGCTGTCAGGCCTGCGATTGGCTTGCTGCGGCACGCCCCTCTCTTTGATGGGATAACCGCCTGCCTGTCAGCCCTTGCTGGGCACCGCCTCCTCCACCCATCTCGCCTTCCTTCTCCCCTCTCCCTCGCACTCCCCATTGGCTGCACCCGCGGGGCGCGGCGCCTTNCGGAGCCGGAGCCGGAGCCGGGGGCCGGGTTGACTCTGGGACCGGCGGCCGACGCCCCCCTGGGCTACCTGCACGTCGTGTGGCAGCGGGAGGAGCCTGCGGGCAAGATCCCGGCCCGCCGCCTGCGCAGGGCCGCCCGCCTCCACCGCCGGCTGGGGCCTACGGGGAAGGAGAGTCACGGTGAGCGGGGAGCGGCGGGGAGCGCCTCCCCCCGGGGACGGCACAGCGTACGGCCGTGCTGCCGCCGGGTGGAAAGGAGGCGGTGAAGCTTTGGCTTTCCCCGGTGCGGGGCCTCGGGAAGGAGGTCGGATCCCTCGGGAAGGCGCCTTTGCTCCTGCCCAGGGGAGGGTGTCCATCAGGAATGGGGGAGCCCGTAGCCGGCCTCAGGAGGAGGCAAGGAAAGCCCTTCTTATCTGGCATCTTCCCCTTCTCTGAGTTGAGCCAGCTCCAGGGCCCTGCACCTGGTCTCAGGCAGCAGGATGAGATGTCTGGGTAGGGAAACTCTCCTTTTTTCCTCTGTGCTTTCCAGTGATGGCTTTCTTTTCTCCATAGCTCTGAAAAGGCTGCGTGAAGCTGCCAATAGCAACGACTTGGACACAGGTAAGACTTCTGCCGGTCCTATTGCAAACCTGTTTCTGGAAAGCCAGTTTTGTTGAGAACCTTCATTTCAGGAGAGGAGGGTGCAGATAGTTTGCAGCCATGGTGCTTTAGATGTTACAAATCTAGAAACTTGAGCCTTGTTACTTTGTCTGAGCAGAGCGAGGCTGGCTATAAAACTCACTTTTTCACTACGTCTGTTTCATAGCATTAATTTTCCAGCTGCCTCAAGCTAAATCAACATTGCACTACTCCAGCTTTTTGTTGATGTGTAATGTCTGCCCAGTTGTAAGCAGCAAGAGAGTAGTGTTGTGGTAAACTGGAAAAGTTAGGATTATCTAAGTCATACCCTGTGTGATGAGACAGTGTGACCCAAGAGATCAGCACCAGAACTAGTGCTGGACTCTGCCTCTCACAGCGACTTCAGAGAAGGCTCCTGGCCTGTCTGTGACTCCCTTTACCTCTCTGTACTGTCGGTTAGGTGGGGTTTGGTATGAAGTGTCCAACAGCAGTGTTGGCATATATTATCTGCCTCTGATCATTGTCCTTTCTTAGACTATACTGTCCCTTCAGCTGTGCTGACTTAACTCTTCGTTGGGACACTCAGTGAATAGAATTGGAAACTGCTGGACTGGTTTGACTTGTAGGAACTCCCAGTATATCATGATGGGGGTTTGTCTGGCATGCTTCACCCTTTGGCTCCACAATACAGCTGGTTTCAGGAACCGATGGATAAAGTTCATCTGTGAGCTCTGTCAGTACAGAAAGGCTTGGCTTCAGTCACCAAGTCAAGAGGAAAAATGAAAGAATCAGGCTTTATGGAAGTCTTGGTTTCAGTCCATCTTAGAGTGCTACACCTGTATTTGATACACAGCTTCCCCTGTTTACAGTTTACAGTCCTACTGTGTTTGTGTGCTCTGCAACTTCAGGAAGTGTCTGATGATGAGTTTATTCTGCATCAACATGTAAAAATGTTTGCTCTTTCTTGTGGTGGCACTGGGTGTGGGAGAGTTTGTGTCATTTCCTACTCGCTGCAGTGAAGGACTAGGTAAAGCATTCTCCATTAATGGTTTTCACTGGTGGCATTGTCAGCCTCCCTGTCTTTTTTCTGGACTATTGAATGTTCCCCATTAATGCCACTTCCATCTTTTCAAGTGTTCCTTTCACTTCTCTGCCACGCTTAAAGCAGCAGGTGTACAGGAAGAAATTCAGATGTGGCTATAACTTGATCTCTGGAAGCTGAGACAAACGGTGACTTTCAGTAGTCTGAGCTGTCTAGTTTCTTGTCTCCAGTGTTGGTCAGCGTTGACTGTTGCAGGTTGTGCTATTAAAGACCTCAAAATACAGTGAATCTGTCAGTATTTTTAACAGCTGCAGAATAAGCTTTGTTTTACACATCCATTAGTATATCAGGATAATCTTAAAACAGCAGGAGTTTCAGCCCATACAGGTGCCCTTGCATGTGTTGCTGTAGATGATGCTTTTATGTCCCTAATCTTCTCAGACTTTACTGATCTCTTTGCCTTTGTTATACCCAGTACTGGAAAGTCATGCTAGTTTCTCTGTCTTTATGCATGAGCAGATTTTTTCCTTCTTATCTGAGAAAAGAAGACAGTTCAGGTTATAAGAAGTGCCAGTGGTGGCATTGAAGAAGTAGCTGGGTATAAAAGCAGGGAGAACAAGCGTGAGGAGATGATGGTGTGGCTGCTTGGGCTGTTCCCTACCTTGCTTCTCCTCAGGTACTTTTGCTGTTGGCAGGTTGGTGTACTCACCTACCTGCTTCCCTATCAGTAGCTGCCATTAGTGTGGAAAAAACCTAGGAGTATGAGATGAATCTAGGAAGGGGCATCTTCAAAACAGGTGTGGAGAGGTGGCTTTTCTCACTGCATGTAGTTACGCTGTGAAACTTCTCACCATGGGTTCACGTTGATGTGAAAAATATACACAGGTTCAGAAAACAACCATGCAAACCTCTACAGAAAGTCCATGGAGGGCCAGTAAGCACAGGATGGCTTGGGAATTGTCTGAGATGCAGCTGACTAAAGGCTGTGAGAGTTAGCCCTGCATCCTTGCCATCTTTTTCTATTCTTCTGTAGGCATTTGCTGCTGATTGTCCTAGGAGCTTGAACATCTGGCTAGATGGATCCTTAGCCTGAGCTGTTACAGCTGTTGGCTTATATTTTGTGGCAGCACACGGAAGGTGGTGAAGGCTGTAGGATACACTGACCAGGCTGGTTCTGCTGAACCAGGATGCTCACTGGAGCTGGTTCAAGACCAGTTGACTTGACAGCTGGCAGAGTCTGTATCTAACCACAGAAGAGCAGGTAGCACTACCCATTGCTGATCAGGTGCCCCATCAGCTTACCTGCTTTCTTCTCTTCTCCTTGGCACTGTCAGTGCAGCAACTCCTGGAGGATGGAGCTGACCCCTGTGCCGCAGATGACAAAGGACGGACAGCCCTGCACTTTGCCTCCTGCAACGGCAACGATCACATCGGTGAGTGGGTGAGGGAGTTCTGTCATCCAGATTCTCTGTGGTGCAGATTTTGAAGGATGCTCTTTATTTTGGTTCAGTGTGTGACAGAGATTGACGTTTTCCCTGTGTTTTGTGACAAAGTTGCCAGCTGAACTCTGGCTCCAGGGCTTGCTGTGTGCCCCTGCTGAAGGGGGAGCAGCAGCTCCTGCTTTAGGGCTGTACTGGTTCAGAAGGATGTTGTTAGTCCCAGTTCTTTCCCCTCGGGGAGTCCAGGGCAATGACACTGCCTGGCTTTCTGCATGGCTGCACAAATCTCTGTCCCCTCTTTCTGAGAGGTAGTCGATGAGCTGAACAGCAGCAGCCCTAAGGCAGCCTGAGGGCTGACATGTGGACCTGTGGCCCACGTGGGTCTGACCTGTGGGGCAAAGGGAATGGGCTTATGTGGCTCTGTTTCCTTGTTTCCAGTGCAACTGCTTCTGGACCACGGGGCCGACCCGAACCAGAGAGACGGGCTGGGAAACACCCCCTTGCACCTGGGTAAGTGTCACACAGATGGGCTTTGCATGCAGAGAGGTGAGGTGAACGCTGCCTTGCATTTCTTTCCTCCCAACTTTCTTCTTCCCTGTCCATCACAGTACACATCCTCAGCTTTAAGGACATAGGAGGGACTCTGCATTTCATTAGCTTCACTCCTTGTGAAGGTTTAAGGGTCGGAGGTAGAGAAAAATCCATTTCCCTCCCTCTGCCAGCCCCAAGGAGCTGAGAGCAGAGCAACTACCTGGGCTTGAGCATGATGTTACCCTCAACAGTTGTGCTGTTCCTTTCTGTCATGGCAAAGAGCCATTTAGGGAGCAGCAAACTCCATGCTTGAGCCGAAACTCCGTTGTTGTTTGCTAGTACCTCTGAGCTGTGTGTCCTGTGTTTTCCCTCCCCAGCTGCCTGCACGAACCACGTTCCTGTCATCACCACACTGCTGCGCGGAGGTAACATTTCCTCTATAACAGTTACAGCTTGTCCCTTTCCTGCCCTGCCCCTGTTGATACTTCCCAGGGACACCAAACCTTGAAGACAGACCTCACTTTCTGTCCTTGCTCATCCACCTTGCAGGGGCCAGAGTTGATGCCTTGGACCGAGCTGGCAGAACCCCGCTGCACCTCGCTAAATCAAAGCTAAACATCCTGCAGGAAGGACTCTCCCACAGCCTGGAGGCCGTACGCCTTGAAGTGAAACAGGTAAAAGGAACAGTCCCCTCAGCTGGTAAGGGGGTGCAGCCCCTGGCAGTCTCCTGCACTTGTCTGCAGGCTCTTAGCTGCTCTGAGTAGAGTTTGACTTTTTCCTTCTGTTTTCAGAGACCTTCCTTTTTCCCAGCCGCTGCTCTGAATTTTTTCAGGACCTCTCTTGGCTCTGGTAGGCCAAGGATGCATTGAATGTCTTAGTTCTCAGACTGTATGGAGCACTCTCTTTTCTTCAACCACCGTGTAACACAGATGCCTTCCGGCAAGAGAGGGACCACAGCATGGGGTTGTAGCCATGGTGTGCACATTCCAACAGGGACTCTGCATTCCTGGCACAGCCTGCCCTGCTCCGATACTTGGAGGCATGGAGTGGGAAAGCAGTCACAGGGCTACGTCACAAATGTACGAGGTGTGGGCCTTGCTTCAGGACCCATATAGGAGCCACAGGAATTTTCATCCTCAGTACACAAGCACGTCCTGCCAGAGTGAGAAATCCCTGCTTCTCACAGAGAGGGAGGCTAGCCTGCCATGAGGAAAAGCTTGGTGCTTTCAGGGCCAGACCTTGTGCTGCTTCACCCGGACCTATTTCTCTTCCCTATTCTTCAACAAGGCACAGGGGTCGTGACTAGTCTGTGGCTGATTGATGCCTCTGGTGACTCACTAGGCTCTGATGCTGCCATTAGTGCTCCCTGGTTGCTTTGTGTGTGTTCTTCTCTCTGGGCCATGTACTCTGCCATGTACTGCAGCGTCAAGGCTGTGCTTGGCAATTTAACTTTTCTGTAGAAAAAAATCCCAGCCTGGTGCATCTGTCTGATGTTTGCCTCTCGTGCCTGTTGGTTTCAGATTATCCAGATGTTGCGGGAATACCTGGAGCGTCTGGGGAGGCATGAGCAAAAGGAACAGCTGGATGACCTCTGCTCCAGGTTACAGATGACTAGCACGAAGGAGGAGGTAGGCAGCGTTGAGCTACTGTGACTCACCTGCTCATGTTATGACGTGTGTTCAGGAGAACCTTGCATGAGCAAGGTGACGTTGAAGAGATAGTTATGGAAGTGTTTTTGCTCAAATTTGGTATAGTAGGCAAGTTATCATATAACTTGTAGTACTCCTTTGGGTTGGAATTCAAAATGCAGCCCTGCCTGGCAGCTCAGCAGAGAAGGTGTTTGTTTTTTTTCCTACAAAGGATTAGCCCTTAGAAACAGGCTTAGAGGAAACAGCCCTGATACCATTGTTGAGTTATGGGTAATGCAGCAACATGCTTCAGTTTTAAGGACTGGCTAAATCATGTGAGGTGGAGGTCAAGCATCAACCTCCTGGGGTGTGGGGAAACTCACAGAATCATAGAATGGTTAGAGCTGGAAGAGACCTTAAAGATCATCGAGTTCCAACCCCTCTGCCATGGGCAGGGACATCTCCCACTAGAGCAGGTTGCTCCAAGCCCCATCCAGCCTGATCTTGAACGCTTCCAGGGATGGGGCATCCACAACTTCCCTGGGCAACCTGTTCCAGTGTCTCACCACCCTCACAGCAAAGAATTTCTTCCTAATATCTAATCTAAATCTCCCCTCTTTCAATTTAAAACCATTACCCCTCGTCTGATTGCTACACTCCCTGACAAAGAGTCCCTCTCCAGCTCTCCTGGAGCTCCCTTCAGATCATGGAAGGCTGCTCTAAGGTCTCCCTAGAGCCCTCTCTCAACAGCCCCAGCTCTCTCAGCTTGTCTTCGTAGGAGAGGTTCTCCAGCCCTCTGATCATTTTAGTGGCCCTCTGCTGGACCTGTTCCAACAGATCCATGTCCTTCCTGTGTTGAGGACTGCAAAACTGGACATGGTATTCCAGGTGTGATCTCACAAGAGCAGAGTGGCAGAATCAAAGCTCCCATTGCTTTAGATTAGGACTTATTTGATCATGAGGACAGGAGCCCTTCTCCACAATTGTGGGACCAAAGAGATCCCAGTATAGGCTCAGCATGGGCATTACTGGAGTCCTGGTGTAGGGGTGGTCCCTGCTGCATGGGGTGGTCCCTTCCGTGGTGGTGGGTGACTGCACATCTGCATTCCTTTGCCTAACAGCCAACTGTGTTCTGTCAGGTGGATGAGGTTACAGACCTCTTGGCCAGCTTCACATCGCTCAGCCTGCAGATGCAGAAGATGGAGAAGAGGTAAAGGGCTTCCGAGTCATCTTCCTGATGCAGCAGAAGAACCCTCAGTGAGAAGAAGAGGAAGCTGAAGCTTGCTTCCCATGTTGCTGAATGAACATTGCTACCAGTGACTGTTCCTACCAGTGGTGGTGCTCAGACTGTCCCTGTGGGTGCTGCCACAGCTGCCTCATGGGCAGGCAGCAGGCTTTGGACAACAGAGTGCTGCAGCTGAGACTTTTTGGGACAAAAAAGAGCTGCTTTTTTT
>VXBW01005540.1:2038609-2052645 GCA_013400375.1 Thinocorus orbignyianus | reverse complement strand
TTTTAAAAATTTTAATTTTCTTTTTTTAATCAGATGGGCTGGTACTGAATAGGATGCCCCTTCCTGAGATACTCTGCCTTCTCCTGAGCACTTCAGTTTGACGTAGGTGGTGGCTGATGCCATGTGTGGTCAACCAGCCCTCACTGGTGCACTCAGCAGCTGGCCAACGTGACAGAAACGCTTGGAACAGTCACCTTTAGCCACCTCCACAGTACTCAGTTGCATGGGGGAGAGAGTGGATGCCTTGGACAACAGAAAGCTTTGTGCTGTGAGCAGAACACGCACTTAATTTTGCATGCTAGCAGCTGCGCAAACACACTGCCTTGAGAAACACCCACCCAGACTTAATCCTGACCTTCCCTGGAGCCTGCGGCCGGAGAGCAGGGAATCTGCCTGGTTACAGAGTGGATACAAAGCTTTTAATCACCCGGCTAACGGCTTTCACTGGGTTTTTAAATCAAGGCTGCAAGTGAGTGCTTAAATACTGCAGTGAAACGCTTGCAAAAAGTAGCGGGTTAGGGAGCTGGCAGCTCAGAGCTGCCCGAGGCAGGTTTGGGGGGCGAGTTACTCCTGGTGCAGTTTTGTGTAGACATCTACACCTTGTGGGAACAGGCACCCAAACTGACTTTGGTGTTTTTTCTGTTGCTGTCGGTCTTGGATGAGAGGTCCATTTGCAGTAGTAGGTGGTGTGTACTCAGCTGTATTGTGGGGCTGGATGGAGGTTGGATTTATGGCTCCCTCAGCAGCACCAAACCCAGAGCTGACCCGTAACTCTTGCTGCTCGAGGAGAAGTGCTGCTCCAGGACCTTAACTGCAACCTGAGGAACGAGTTATGACCTCTGCTGGGAGCCTGACGTAGTGCAGCTATGAAGGATGCAGGGAGTTGCCCTTGCTCATCTCTTGCTTCTGCCCTGCTGTGGTTAGTAATGAAGATGTAGATAGCTTTGTTTGAGAGCAGGATCCAGAAAATCTTGTAGATAAGGTGCAAATAGCAGCAGGGTGACAATAACATGCCCAGTAACAATCCGAGTTCCCACCTGTGTCCCACACGCTGTGCTGGTAGTGATACCCATCCCACAGCTTGCCAGTCGCTGGTGTGGAAGTACCTGTTTTTGGGATTCAGCTTAGCCATGCAACAGCCACAGTTTGGAGCATTCTTCAGAGACCTTCAGGTCAAGTGTGTTCTCTAATATCTAACCCCTCGTATGGGAAAAGGCTCCGTGGTGGTTTGGCTGGAGCTGTCACTGTGAATCCTGATAGTGCATTACGGTGTGCTGGATGGGAAGGATACCGAGGGGGTGGGAGACAATCTGACTTTTTTTTGTAATTTGAACTTCAATAAAATCCTGCCAGCCTTTCCAGACTCCTCAGCCAAGTTCTCTCTTATTTTTTTTCAGAGCAGTTCATTACTCTTTCTTTACGTATGTTCCAGGCCCCAGGCGCAGCACCAGGCTCGGTAACTGCTGCTCTGATGCCCGGTGCTGAAATTAGAAGTGACAACATGAAGTTGTTTGAATTCAAACACCAGGCTGTTTGCAGGTGGAAGTACACGGTTGCTGACTCACCTTAACTCCCACAGCCAAGAAATCCGAACTTCCAATCTGCGAAACCATGCAAGTAGAGGAAGGAGAATCTCCATGGAATTGGTTCAGGATGGAGGATGGGATGTTTTGCAAAGAGGAGAAGCAGCCTTGCCCAACCTGCCCTCCTGCATCAGCGTGGAGTTGGTGGGGAGAAGGTGGCTGAAGAGACAGCAGACAGATGAGGGGCTGGGGAGAGACATCTGGGCAGGGCAGGGAATTTCCAGAGTGGTCCACATGTGAGGAGCAGGTGACCTTTGTGTCTGGCCTTTACTTGTTTCTTCACAGCCTGGTCTTGGTGTCCACATACACCCATCTCTCAGCGCTTCTGCACTCAACAGCCTTGTTGCTGAGGAGACCATTAAAATGCTCAAAGAGCAGGTGGCTTAAATGCTCAAAGAGCAGGTGGCTTAAATGCTCTTTATCGTTGCAGTTACCTTCGCTGCTGATGTCCGGCTTGGAAGCTTCCCTCAAAACCAGGAGTACATCTAGCTGGGACTCAGAGCCAAGCTTTCAGCCTGAGTGCACTTGATGGTGTTGTCTGCAGCTCTCCAGGTCTTTGTCTTGCCCGTTTTTTGCTGGAATTTTTCCATAACTGCTCCTGAGCGTGGGCTCGGAGGGGAATGGTGGGGGTGGTGCAGCAACTCGCTGCTTTTGCAGCGCTGCTTCCTCCGTGGGAGGCGCTGGCAGCCCCCTGGAGACCTGCACGGTGAGCTGAAGGCAAACAAAACCAGCAGGCTTACAGGAAGTTTTGCAGCTGCTTTAGCGTTCACACCAAGTAAGAGAGAGAAAAAGGGGCATCTGGTTTTCCAGGGGAGAAATCACTGTGGTGAGTTCTGCTTTCCTGCCTCAGGACGCCGAGAGCCACGTCGCACGTTTGGCACTGGAGTGAGAAAAATTTTAGGTGTCTTTGTGCCAGCTGGCCGTGCCAAAGCCTTGACTGTCCTGCCACGCTCAGCAGCTGTATCTCAAAAGTGAGTTGGGTGCTGGGGGAGGGAAAGAAGGAAAGAAAAGGTTCCAGGGGAGGAGGAGAGTGTGGCTTCACTCTGTGCCGAGAGCTGCTCACTGGCACTGTTTGCTTTTTCTCCTGCTCCTGGCCTAGAGTCTCTCGCCTCTTCCAGCAGCTTTTCCCCCTGCCCTTGCATCCCAGGCCACAGACTTCCCTGCGTGACCCAAAGGCGTGAGGCTGGTGGCAGCTTTTCTGCCTATTCCAGATGTGCCTCCAACAGTAACAGAGAGTGGAAACAACAACCCTTTGATATTTATTTTGACATTAAACTCAATCCAACCTCCCCATTTCCCTTGTGCTACACAATCAAACGCACCTCCTGGGTCGCTTTCCCAAGCAGTGGTGCATCCCCTTCCTTGGGGCCACAATGTCAGCCAGGACTTGACCCAGGGTCCTGCCTGCTCCGTTAGCTTGGCTTCCAAATATGCTCCATTTCCCCTCCTCGGTTCAGAGCTGAATCCGCAGCCATGGAACCCAGCAGCAGCAGCCTCCCTGGCTCTGCAGCTGCTGCTGTGCTGCAAGATGCCTCCAAAACCAGCCAGGGTTGAGGTTTTGGCTCATCCAAGCAAGACTGAAAACCTGCTTGTGTCTCACTGAGGACCCACTGCAGAAGCAACAGCCCCGAACGAGGCTGCGTGGATGCTGTTAAGCAAAGGGCCTTCCTCCGACGCAGCCACCCACCCGTGCAAGCCGACAAGGAGTGCCCGCCGCAGTATGTGCAAACATCAAGGATCTGTTCCACTCTTCAGCAGCTGAAATAATTAAACTCCAGGGTATCGAGCCAACATCTGAACCCCATTACTTCCTCCACCTTTGCTTTTCTAGCAGACTCCAGATCCGTCATTATAATTATCTGCGCTGCTAAAGAAGCCCCCGTGAAGCATCCCTGGCAAACCTCCCACCCTTTCATCTGCTTCCTCCACTCATCCCGTGAGCCAGACAGATCTCCTCCGTCATGGAAAGGTACTTGAGGAAAAATGTCGCCTTTGTGCACTGTGCCTGGCCAGTGTGTGGGAGGGCAGCTCAGGGCCCACAGGGTGACAAGGTGGAAGAGCCATCAATTTTGATTAGGAAGCTGATAAAGGAGATATGGCAGATAGCATTCCTCAAGGCTTCTCTGGAAGCTCCGAGAGGAAAAGCGAGCGCATGGTTGTTGGAAGAATTAAAACCATCAGCTGGCACTCTGCTGAGGCTTGTCATGGATTAGGAACCAGCAGCTAAAACCAAAATCAAATGAGGAGAATTCCCTATAGTTGATAGTGCTATATGCTCCTGACACACCGTTACCTCTTTGGCCTTGCCACGGGGTGCATTTGCAATTCTGTCCTAGATATTTGCAGAGTGTCCATACAAGGTCCTGTTCCCAGGAGCACAAGGACAGTACTTGAACCCCTCTTGCCCTGCCAGGGCATTAGGAGACATCTTTGTAAGTAAGACCTTACCCTAAGCTTCTGCCTCCTCCAGCCACACATATCTGTGGAGAGGGGAAACCCCCACCAGCAGCTGCCAGACTTGCACAGGAGCTTCTTGGTACCTGAGTCTGACACCTCCCAGCGGCGTCAGGTTCATGTCATGCGTGCTGGCGAGATGTCCAGCCACCAGAACTGATGCACAACCAGCAGGACTGAGTTGTTTTGCAGAAAGAAGCTATGCCTGGCTTGTGGGGGAGCTGGCACTGGCCACTGGTCGCAAAGCCCCAACCTGCCCTCTCCTCTCCCATCCCCCGTGCCTCGTGCCAGCTCCCGATGCGGCTGCGCTCAGCTGGTGTGGCAAACTGGCCTCTGCAGGGTTAAAGCCCAGTGTTGGCAAATAGAAAAGAAAATATAAGCAAGAAGTCATTAATTAAGAGGAGAAGCTGGGAGTGGAGACCACAGTATGCTAATCAGTCTGGAGAAGAGGCTGCGTGGAAAGCAGCAATCAAGCTCCTTCAGCTTTAATTAAACTCTGCTCCTTATCAAGGACATGACACCTTTTCTTCACCTCTGCTTTCAAGATGTGAAACCAGTTGGAGTGTGTACACAGCTACAGGGCAGCCTTTCTGGCTCCAGAGCTTCTCCAAGCCAGGCTCAGCATCCGCCTTTTCCTCTCACGTGCTCCCCAAAATTGGGGATTAACACCAAGCAGAGCTTAGGGATAGGAACCAGGGCTGCAGACGCTTGCCACGCTAAATGCACCTTCTCCCCCAGGTTTCCCCCCCGTCTGCTCTGTCCTGTTTCATTTAGACCTCACCCCAACGCGCAGCAGTCACTCCTGACATGATCCACTCCCTTTGCAAGCCCGGACCAGGTAGGGCAAGACCAGGAACAAGCAACAGCCTGGCCACCAGCAGGCAAGAACAGGCAGCGTCCGGCTGTGCTGCGTCACCGCTCCTGGCAGCCGTTCCCTCTTCCCTCCAATCCTTTGGGCTGTGAAGTGGGGTCTCAGTCCCAGAAATGATGCAGATGGTAGATACTCATGTTACCTGGAGGCTACTTGCGGCCAAGCAAGCTGGCCACCAGCCATGGCATCACATGCAAAGGGCGGCTTCCAGGACGAGAAGGTGGGTGAAGCAGACTGGGCACGTTGCCGAATGGCATTGGAGACAGAGGAGGGGAGCTGGAGGAATCAGAAACAGGGATAGGAGACAAAGGAGGCTCAAGGTGCAGAGAGCAGCATCAAACACTTGGGTGGAAATAGAAAAACAATTCCCAGCACAGCTCTTCAGCTGGTCTCTACACAGGGAAAGTGGTGTCCTTGGAGCTGAGCTCTAGTGAGGTGTGCAACAGCTTCAGCGAGGGCTAGA
Organism: Thinocorus orbignyianus; assembly: GCA_013400375.1. Lineage (NCBI taxonomy): Eukaryota > Metazoa > Chordata > Aves > Ciconiiformes > Thinocoridae > Thinocorus > Thinocorus orbignyianus. The sequence goes on along the minus strand of VXBW01005540.1, from coordinate 2,047,274 downwards.
AATACCACGTCGCCTGGGAATTTGAAGAGCGGGCAGGACAAAGCAATAAGGGAAAATTTACACAAGCAGAAGCAGGGGATGGAAAGAAGAGAAATAAGGGCAGACTTGTGGCTCTGCTCATGCACGCCGCAGATCTGCAAATCTGCATGGGAACAAGGAAGGACACTGGTGGCTTCTGCAGCCTGTGCTGGGCTCAGGACACCATGGATGTTTTCCTCCTGATGGGGCTGCGTAATCTCCAACAACTTCATGTTTGGTGCAGGCTCATGTTGGCAATTTGCTCTCAATGATCAGGGGACTGGCATATTGGCATGCTGGCTGGGGGTCCCCTGCACTACCTCCCTCAGTTTTAAGTAGCTAGGAAGTGAGCAGTGGGGTCCCTGCAAGTTTCCAGTTTACGGAGTCTACTGAAGCACCCAGTCCTTGTGTCTCTGCCTGGGAAGTCAACCTTTGCTGCCAGAAATATCTCCGTGCATGTGCTGGCTGTGGGCAGTTGAGCAGAGGAAAACAAACTGCCATGAAAAGAGACCCATCTGCCCCGTTGAAGGCAAGCGTGTTCACTCTGAAACCTACTGCTGCCATGATGACCTGTAGCTGCTTCCCACATTCATCGCAGAAGTCTGGAGCGTCCCACAATGTGCTTTCACTAAGTGCTTTCTGCCAAGCTTTACCTCTTTCATCTGCTCTTAGGGAATTATGGGTGAAGACCTGCTTCATGTTAGGAGTTACACACTCAGGAGCCACGCAGCACTAATTAAACACCGTATGTAATTACGAAAAATGAGGGCTGTTGCAATCATGTAAAGTTTACTGTAAATATTGAGCTAGGATGGTGGTAGGGCCAACAGTTTGCAGCTGAGGCATCCCAGGCGTGGCTGCAGGATGACAGAGGAGGTTGCTGAGGAACTCTGTGGGGCTTGAGCTTGGTTTGACAGGTCTGAATGAGCGAGCTCATCTCTTTTGCTGCCAACTGAAAACCACCTCAGTGGGGATAAGGTCTGGGCCTGGTGATCCTGGCCTCTTCTGGAGGAAAATGAAGCCCCTGGGATAGAGTCAGGAAGTGCGATGTTGATAGAGATTTCTCCCTTGCCTCTCACCATGGAGGTACTTCCACAAGCTGGTCTCTTTCCCCTACTTAGGGATTGCCCGGCCAGTAAAAGGAGCCCCTTTACCCCCCTTCCAGTCTCTCAGGTGACTTGTCTTTTTCCCTGTCCTAGGGCTTCTTTCTGGGCTTGTCCTACAGCATCACCAAAAGCTCCCAAGCCATGGGACTGATGCTCAGGGGCTACACCAGTGCTGTCAAAGGCAGCAGGATCTGTCCCGCTTGCACTCAGGAGCCAGGTGGCACCACAGAGTTCGTGTCCCTGGGGCAAAGCTGTCTCCTCCCTGAAGAGGATGGCCTCTGGTGGGGGAGTGATTGTCTGGGGTATGGAACTTGGCACACAGCAGGGAAGCTGAGTAGCCCACACAATCCCTCTCCCCTGCTGTCATGACTATGTGACAAAACTGGAGCTGTGTGGAGCCAGCCACATGCTTGGGTCTAGGTCTGCCATGGACACCATGGTAAATGGTGGCATTGCAGCAATGCAAGTCCCACTGGCTCCCTCCCTCCCTCCCATGCATGCTAGACCGATCAAGGGCCTCGCTTGGATGATGTTTTTGGGCTTCTCTGGCAGCCTGACAATGCAGAGAAATGCTGGAGAAAGTTACCGTGGGGCTGGGGTCCAGTGTGGCCCAATGATGCTCACCCCAGCTCTGGAGCAGCATGACATGGCTGGGCAGGGGAGAAGGTGAGAAGGCTCCTGCTGACACATAGGTGCTCTGCCACCACATTGCTTCCCACCTCCCTTGTGTCCCCTCATCCTCCCTTCAGCCCTCTGCTTCTAACCCCTCACTTTGTCCTACTTTTTTACCCCTGCTTTTTGCCCCTGTGGGTGGCTCCCACTCTGCCCCACACATCTATCATTTAGAATCACAGAATCATAGAATAGTTAGAGTTGGAAGGGTCCTTAAAGATCATCAAGTTCCAACCCCCCTGCCATGGGCAGGGACACATCCCTCCAAAGCAGGTTGCTCAAAGCCCCATCCAGCCTGGCCTTGAACACTTCCAGGGATGGGGCAGCCATAGCTTCTCCGGGCAACCTGTTCCAGTGCCTCACCATCCTCACAGGAAAGAACTTCTTCCTAATATCTAATCTAAATCTCTCCTCTTCCAATTTAAAATCGAATTTACATTGCCCCCTCCACCAATCCTCTCACCATCCCTCCTTTTCCCTCTCTCTGCTTCCATCTCCCTCTCTTGTGACTTTCTCGTGAACGTCAACAGTGCAGGCTCCACCTTAAAGCCCTCGGCTTAGTTTCTTCTGTACAATTCTGCAGTGTCTGCAAAGGCAAATAAACCAAATTACTCCCTGCTAGTGACTTAGAAGCATCAGGCTGTGATCAGATGGCTCCCACAGACTCCACCGCCTCCAGCCCAAGCTGCCGAGCCCCGCGCCAGGCAGAGATTCTATCCAGCACACAGCAAACACAGCAGGTGAAGGAAATCACCGGGGTTTATTCAGGTCAAGCAGGGTAGAAATTGCAGCACCTTCTGTTGGTTGAGATTTTTGTCCCACTACGCCATCCCTGTGGTGCTTCCCTTCCTTCCCATGGTCAGGCCAGAGGGGATGGCTGCTCCTGCTGAAAGATGTCACTGAGCTGCTGCCATAACCAGAGGCTCCTCCATGGCTGCTCAGGACAGCAGGGGACAGAGCAGGGGAAAGGTTTGCTCTGAGGCAGACATGGACCTGTGTTCTAAGACAGACAGTGGCTGTCTTAGAAGATGTCCCAACTCACTGAGCAGTGTCGGCCTCACAGTCTTCTAGAAAACCTCTCCACGGGGTAGAAAGGGGCACTGAGGAGAGAGAATTGAACTGAGTGCATGTGGGTCTGCCTCTTTTTCTGCCTCACTGCGCTGTCACCTGGCTCCTCAACTCATTTTGCAGCTTAGCTACTTTCTTCTGCTCTGGTGACAGCCATCAGTTCACTCACAATCATCACCATCACATAGAAAGCACTGTCTGGCCACGTCAGTAGGTGACACACACGGGGCTAATGTCAATGCATAATGTCACTGCTCAGAGAGCAACAGGTCCTTCAGCTGCAGAAGGAGGGGATGAAACTCCACATAGGAAGGAAAGATCAAAGAGGAGGCGGCAAACCCTCAGGAGCTTGCAAAACGCAAACAGAAAGTAAGCAGCAGGATGAATCAGGTAGAACAACAACACAGTGGAAAGAGAAGCTACTGGGTTTGTTTAGGAAGAACTGGGGATGGGTATCAGGAAATATTTCTGACCCACGAGTGGCATTACTGGGACAGTGGGACAGTTTCCTGCAGGATCGACTTGCAAGAGCTCAAGCCAGGGGAGAGGACTCTAGGAAACGTCATCCAGAAAGTAATTCTGGTGTGGCATAAATCATTTGCGTGTGACTAGTGATTGCCACAGGGTTTGCATCATCGAGCTGTTGGCACAGAGTTCCTTGCACCTGGGGCAGTGCGGCAAAGACCCTCTGATCTGAATGCAGGGGCTAGGGAAAAGCATGGGGGTGGACCAGGCCTACCCTCGGACCATGGGAAAAGGACATGTGGGTGGGGGACAGCATTTTACCGCTCGGGGATGGGCACAGTTCCCCAGCCCTGCCAGGGAGAGAGGCTGCCAGCCACCCTCTTGACACTACGGTCCCCATGCCCTTTCTTGGGTACCCTTCCCACCCATGCTCAGATGCGCTCTTAACAGCCTGGATCTCCTACCAGGATGTTTTCATTTTGGCTGCCTCCTTCTTAGACTTTCAAGGTGCTGCACAAAACGAGCAAATTAGGAGGTTGAGAAATGGAGGCCTCAAAACCTGTTGCAGGAATACCACGCAGGTCACTTGGCATCACATTAACATGTTCCTCCACTCCACATTTCCATGGGTGGATTGTGCCATTCTCGTACGAATACTGTGGCCAGGGAGCGAAGGTGAGTGGGGACAATGGGTTAACCACTGCTGCAGGAGGTTTTGGTGGCTGTGCTGTGTCCATTCCCCTCAGTCTCGTGGTATTCTGCCCATTGGGAATGGAGTGGTTACTCACAGGCTGAAAAACAAGCTTCTTCATTTTGCTCATCTGTAATGAACAGTCAGAAACTCCTCAGTTCCTCTTGTAGGGGTCATGGCCAGGGGATGGCCAGCTATTGCCAAACTTTCCTCCTCCAGCAGCTCCTTCTGCACAGAGACCATGGCATCTTGTAGCTGGTGAGTCTGTGCTCTGGTATCATGACTCGCACCTTCAGGGTCCCTCTTTTTTATGTTCTCTCCTGGGACCTGGCTCAGCTCAGTCTTGCCTCCATAGAAACCTCTGGTGCTGCTGGTGAAACCTTTGCCCACATGGACCATGTGGACTTTCTTTCCAACTCTCTTCTTCTTCTTCCTGGTCTTGTTCTGGAAGAAGATGCAAGTGAAGACCTGCTTGAAACGCTTGCGGAAATGCTTGGAGATGAGGGCGTAGACAATGGGGTTGAGGCAGGAGTTGGCATACGAAAGGCAGTGGGAAGCCAGGCGGCACACGTAAGTGGCTCGGTTGAAGGGGAAGTGGCCAAACCAGAAGCACAGGATGACCAGGTGGTGGGGCAGCCAGCAGAGGCAGAACAGGATGGCCACAGCCACGATCATCTTGGTGACCTTACACTTGGCCTTCCGGGACTCCGAGATCCTTTCTATGGGGTCTATGGAGGTCCACAGGAACTTGATGGTTCTGGCGTATGCCAGGCTCACCACAATCACGGGCAGAAGGTATCCAAAGACAAATGTAAGGATGTCCAGAATCTTTCGGCGCTGGTCCTCCCAGACAGGGACGCAGATGGGCACCCTGTGGTAATGGACAATCTGGTAGTAGCTGAGATATGGCCCTGCAAAGAGCAGCGACAGTGACCAGATTGCTACAATGGCCACTCCTGCATTTCGAGAAGTGCGGAGATCCCGGGACTTCAGTGGATAGCGAATAGCCAGGTACCTGGTAGGAAGGGGAAGGAGAAGGGGAGACAAAACACAGCATGCGTGAGATGAGATATCTCTCCTGCCCTGTGGAGTTCCCATCTGTGCACCCTACCCATGCAGCCAGCCATCCCTCCCTCTCCTCAACTCTTGGGAGGGAGGGTTAGGTTAATTCACACAGACATCAGTGTGATCCCAACAGTGGGTCCGGGGTCCTCATCGCCCATGCTGCTGTGCTAGCTCGAGAAGGGCAAGCAGCATGCCTCTTGAACCAGGGAAGAGGACAGGACCAGGACCCAGAGGGCTCCCTCTTTCTCCTCTGATGCGTTGCTGCCCTGGGGCTTGGTTTTGCACAGTGGACACCAAGCCTCAGCATATGCCTGCACTCCTTCTTCTCAAGCAAGGGCTAGGTAACCAGACCAAGAGCTTGGCTTGGTGCTGAGAGAGGGTGCAATGAGATGGGGAGGCTGGCTTTGCTGGCCTTGCCTCTGGGGAGACACTACCTACTTCCTACAGGACTCTCAACAGCGTAAGGACTGGCCTTTCTCCCACTCCTTAGTTCAGGGGTAGCAAACACGTTGTCCCTGAGGCTGAGGGACTCACAGGGGAGGGGACACTTGCCTGTCAACGGAGACGGCGGCCAGCGTGAAGCTGCTGGCATACATGGTGAGGTAGATCAGGAAATGCACAGCCTTGCAGGCAAAGGCCCCAAACAGCCACCCATCCAGGGTGTAAATGGTGGCCTGGAAGGGGACGCAGCAGATGATGAAGCACAGGTCAGCCATGGCCAGGTTAAGGATGAAGAGGTTGGTGGTATTGTACTTGATCTGTCTGTTCCGCAGCAGCACAGCCAGCACCAGCCCGTTCCCCACAGTACCCAGGAGGAAGATGAGGGAGAAGATGACGGGCACGATAATCCCTGCGGCTCGCAGCTCTGGGCTGTTAGAGGAGGTGTTCCAGCCTCCTGGCATCTCCCCATCTGATTGTGGGGACCTGTGAGGGAAGAAGGGGAGACACATCACCCGTGTAGGGCTGTAGGCAAGCAGGTGCTGCTTGGTGTTGACCACTGGGGCCACCAGAGCTCCAGCCCTAAAATGCCTGATCACTGCCTTTGTCTGATACTCACGTTTCTCTGAGAAACATCAATCCCAACCAGCCTGTTAAACGATGACATCAAGATCCTCACGACGTCACTGGCAAGAATACTGCTGGGATCAGTCAGCCCACATCTGCAGGGCTCGAGTGGAGATGAAGCCCCTTTCTCCTGCCTGCATTCACATCCCCACCACGGCACCGCCTGTACTCCCAGCTCCCCGAACCCCCCCTGCCCTGCCGCCTGCCCTCCCCTACATTCCTCCTACAATCCCAAAGCCACTAAACCTCTTGGGATTGCTTGCTTCAGCAAGTCTAAATGCTGGCTGGTGTTCAACAAGGCTCGGGCTAGAGGCCATGGGGAAGGGGGATCTCGTGGGCTGCGGGTGGTCCTGGCAGTCTCACCCCAAAGCTGCACTGCCTCCAGTCCAGCAGCAGGGACACTGATGCCTGGATGACACCCCACCACACTCCCGCTCCAGTGGAGCACCTTAAACTGGGATTACCTACACCCCGAATCTGGCTGGCCCTTGCTCCCTTTGCAGTAGTTGTGCTCCACAGAGGAGAGGTGGCTTGGGGCAGCTCTTCCTGATGTGAAGAGGCTGGTGGCAGGCTGGATGGTGTTGGAAAATGTGGAGAAAATGTGGGAAGACCTCGGAGCTGCCTGAAACACAATACGATGATCGTTGTGAAGGACTGACTGTAATTATTACTGCAGCACAAGGTGTTGTGATTTATGGCAAAACTTCCTCCAGCCCTCAGTAACGACGCGCTCAGGCAGGGAGCACCAACAGCCTGTCTCCTAATGAGCCTTTTCTGTGTTGTGCTATCATTAGAATAAATTGTCCTTCGCTGAGCAGCAACCAAGATGGAAAGACACTGCTATCTAGCAACTGTTGACACGCAATTAACTCATTTTTTTGGGTCATGCAAGCTCCTTTGCCCCACGCTCCCCCATCCCTTGGATCACGCCACTTCTTCCCAGCAGCCACTCTGTATCGCGCTGAAAGGTTGTCCCTGCCTCCCTGCCTCTAAAGTCCCCTCTGTCCTACTGGTAACTATCTGGATCCTCCCTCCTGGCCCCGTGGGATCTCCTCACACGAGGAGATCCAGTTGCCCCCTGGACACACACTCACGTGTAGGTAGAGTGGCATCTCTTGGGACTGTTGTGTCCCTGCTCAGGCAGCCCAAGGCCACCGCTTGCTTGGGAAGCCAGCACTCACCTCTGTAAGGAAAGGGCCTGCAGCTTCACGGCTTGCTCAGTGGAGACCTCCCATCCAGCCCGGGCAGCGGCAATGAGGAGGAGAAAGGAGACTGAAGAGTTTGTCCGGGCTGCCACCCCCTGCTCACTGCCAGCTCTGCTCTCTCTTCTGTCTCCCACACTCGTCTCTCTCCTTCTGGAGCTCCTCTCTCTCTCTCTGTCTCCCCCTTTTCCCTCCCTCTGCTCTAGCTGTTGATCCATTGATCTCTGGGTTTTTTTTTTTCCCCTCTCTCTGAGGTTGGGTTTGGAGTTAACTCCTCTCTGCCCAGCCTTCACACGGGCTGAGACGCTCCCCGCTCCAGTGAGGAGAGGGCAGCTGAAGAAGTCTGTGCTCTCTGGGGGGGAAGATGGAGGGGGACAGGGTCCCATGGACCCCAGGAGGCCCTGCAGGCACCCCTTGATGCAGTGTTCAGGATGTGTTGTCCAGCACAGCCACGGAATGTGAATATCCCACCACAGTGAGCCTGGACCCTGGATACGGGTCTAAACCCTAGCAATTAATTGCTATTACTAGCTGTTATTAATTGATTGTTAGTAGCACGGCACAGAGCAGATCGAGTCTCTCCCACAATGTCTCATCCAGCGAAGAAGGGGAAAGCAGGTTTTGGTTTCCACCCAGCCTCTGGATGGGGGTCTGCCCTCCACCAACACTGCCACGACACTGCAGTATGGGGAGGGGGGACAAGCCACCAGGGAGGCCATCTCCAGAGGTTCAGCTCCCTCACTGCTGCCCGGGACAGCATGTACAGTGGCTGATGTGCTGAGAGGGGACAGTGACACACGCAGCCCTCCTGCCCTGCCACCGTGTCCACCCCCACGATGGGACCTGTCCTTTGTGGGCTTCCAGGTTCACTGGAGCCGAGCACAGCTGGACCCGAAGGGTCCCAGCAAAGAGAAGGTCCCGGACGCCTCTTCCAACGATGGAGCGGGATGTGGAGGAGGAGGCACCGACCCCTTCACCTCGACGGGAATCCCGATGCCGCCGTCTGCGGCACCCCTTGNGCCCCGGTGCGCCCCTACAGCCTCTCCCTCTCCCCGGAGGATTACCGCTACTCCCCAAAACCCCGCCACCTCCGGCCGGGGCGGCTGCGGCGGCTGCTGGGCTCGGCTTTCGACCCCTTCTGGATGGCCACCGAGGAGCCCCGGGACCGCAACGGGAGCGCCCCGGGGAGGGAGAACCTGGAGCCCCTCAGCCGGGACCTGGCGGAGGGGGCCGGGCGGTACCGCCGCAAGCTGCTGCGGGAGGCGGAGGGGCTGGAGCTGCCCAACCTGTTGCCCCCCGCCCCCGGCCTGCCC
>VXBW01005540.1:2007243-2038155 GCA_013400375.1 Thinocorus orbignyianus | reverse complement strand
GCTGCGGCAGTGGCTGGTGGAGCGGGCCGCCTGCCGTCTCACCTCCTCCTGGGTTGACCTGGGACCCGTCTTCTGGCCCCGCTGGGTTCGCCACACCGCCTGCGACACCGGACCCCCCGGCTGCTCCTGGCCCCCCGGCATGACCTGCCGCCCCGCACAGCTCACCCACATCAAGCTGCTGGCCTGGCACTGCTGGGCCCCCCAGGCACCCGGACCCCCGCACTGCGCCTGGAGGCAGATCCCCTACCCCGTGGTGGCCGCCTGCAGGTGCTCCTGCCGCTGAGGGGGGTCCCATGGAGGGACCCCCTGCTCTGCACCTGTTCCTGCAGCCAAAATGGCCCAAGAAGCCAGCCAGCGGCCACCCAGAGGCACCCCCCAGTGCTGGGGGGTAGGTGGGGGAAGGTCCCAGCTGGAGAAATAAACCACCAGAAGAAAGCGGGGAGCGCCTCTGGCATTGCTGTTTCTCATCAAAGACCCTGGGCAATGGGGGAGGGTGGGACACTGAGCTGCTTCGCCCCACAACTGCCAGCACAGGGAGGTTGCGACGGCGGGGGGCCCTTGCGTGGCACTTATCTCCAGTGAAGGATGCGGGGTGGGAAAATCACAGCACCCCATAGCAGGTTCAGACCTCATTTCCACTGGCCCCAGTGGGGCTTGGTCTGAGCTGGGGTATCCCAGGCAGAGAGAAAGGACAGAGGGACACCAGCTGGGAAGGGTGAGGGGGAGGTGGATCACACAGCAGGGTAGAGAGGGGCTGGAGGGCATCAGTAGGAAGGGGGGCAGGTTTGGGGCTGTGAGAGGGCAGCCTGGTGAGGGTTATTGGGCCAGGCAGGTGGAGGAATTGTGGGGGCAGTGGGGACTCGGGGCTGGAAGCATCCATGGGGCTGGGTATCTATGGAAAGGGGATGGGACAGGACATTTCCTTACTTGGAGGTACAACAGGAGAGATACAGGGTTTCAACACCCACCCCACACGAGGGAGAGGGTAAGCAGCTGTGGGCTGAGGGGACCCGGATAATCAGCACAGGGATCAGGGGTGGGTCAGTGAGCCTGGGGTGGGAAGAACATCCTCAAAAAGTACCCTCTCCCTCTGCATCCCACCCAGCAAAAAGCCCTCTGCTTTTTGGGCTAAAAGCTGCCAAGGGCTGCGGATCAGACCTAGGTTGGGAAGCCTTGATGAAATAAAACTGCCGGAGGCTTTGCCTGGGAATGCAATATTAACACGGCGCCCGCAGCCCACGGGCGCTGCATTATTCATTTGCAGAGTGCCCCTACCTGACCCTCCTGCTTCCCCCGGGCTCCAGCACTCACCGCACCGCCGTGCACACCGCAGTCTGCTGCAGGGTTTGGCCTTGAAGCAGGGGCAGGCGCAGCCAGAGCAGGGGTTAGATGCCGAGGGACCCGAGGGAGACGGAGGAGAAAGGGAGGTCAGGGTGCCTGGGGAGGAGAGGAGCAGGAGGAAGAAGAGGGAGAAGCACATGTGTGCATGCAAGAGCAAGCGTGTGCATTGCAGGGGAAGGGAGGCTGCTGCTGCTGCTGCTGCTCCTGCTTGTGGCTGAGCAGCGAGATGTCTGTACGACCGAGGAAGGATTTGAAAGCTGGAGCAGGGTTAAACTGCTTGGGCTGGCTGCCCTGAGGGCAGCAGGCACAGGTACAGGTGGGCAAGTAGCAGGGGTAGCAAGGGGTGTAGGAGGATCAGGCTCCAACTGCAGTGATTCCCTGGAGGGACCCAAACGCCCTGTACGAGGGTCCGTCTGGCTGAAGCTTTATCTCCTCCAGGCTGCAAGAAGCACCTGAGCGCAGCTCCCTACCCTTTCCCCAAAATACTGCACCTTGATAAAGGGTGAGGGGGTCTACAGCACCGTGAAGGCCCGGCCTCACACGGAGGGAACTCCACATCATACTTTATCAGTGGTCTGAGTTCAGGTCCCCGTGGAGATGGAAAATTAAGTAAAATTGGCACACAGTTAGGCTACCAGATGCTCTGACAAGGTCTGGCAGCAGCCCCATGGAAAATACATTTCTCCCCTGCCCTCTGTAGCAAGGAGAGCACCGCAGCCCTGGATTAACTTCTGTATTCCCCAGCAGCTGGCTCTGCTTCAGGTCAGACACGTTATCGCCCTCGTAGCTTGCTCCCTGGCTGCCTAACAGCAGGTAGTGTTTTCTAAGCAGGTCTCTGCTCCAGCACCCAAGCCCAGCACAGGAGTATTTCGGCTGGAGACCGTCTGTCCCCAGCTGCAGGCAGCTGGCACTCAGTTCAGCACGTGGGCAGATGGCAGGAGACACATGATGTCTCATCTGGAGCAGAACCGATGCAAACAAAGCAATCCTGAGAGATGCTCAGGACCCACTTGTACTTGCTTGAGCGCTAAATAGCCAGCCCAGCACAGCTCAGAGGAACAAATCCAGAGATCCCAGCCTGCTGTGTGTTCTCTGCCTTGTGAAAATTGCAGCTGATGAGGAAAATTACAGGTTTCTGTCACCTGCTCTGCCCTCACCCTTAGCCCCAGGCAGACACAGGCCTTCTTGCCAAGTTACTGGCCTCTGCCAGCTTGGCTTGCCTACTGCCTGATGGCTTTTCTGGGGGCAAGATGCAACTTCCAGAGCAAGTTTGGGAGTGCTGCAGCAATGGGCAAATCCTTAGAACTGGCCCTGGTGACCAAGTAAGCCTCACACCCAACACCTCAGGATGGGAAGGGGTGAAACAAGGACCAGAGCTTTGGCCAGCTCACGCCCCTTCCCAAACCAGCACAGGTTGCCAAGGGCTTGGGAACTGTCCCTGTCTCAGTGGGGAATTACAAGAGGCAGATCTGCCAGGGTGATGCTCCTGTATCTACAGGAGAGGTGGAGGAAGCAGGTGTCCTCAGGCATACCAGCAAGGAGACTGCAGGAGCTGCAGCATTTCAGTGCCTGGACTGAAGCTTCAGGGAAGACACAGCAGAGTGTCCGGTCACAGCAAGAGAGGATGAGGATGGGCTGCAGCTCCAGGATGAGCAAACAAGAGCCGGACAAATACCTGCTGCACTGCAGGACACCTTTAATGACACAAGAGCTGGTTGCCAGCACTGCTGCCAGCACGCTGCCACAGTCACAGCTTCCCACATGCGGCGATGTCTCGAGACCCGGTCCTGCTTTCGGCAGTGTGCTGCCCAAACCTCTTCCCCCGGCACAGGCACTTGGTCACGGGCAAGAAGGGCGCCAGAGGAGATGTTTGCTGCTGGCCCCTCAAGGCAACGCTCCGTGCTTCCGTCCCACCTCAGTGAAGGCTTCCACACAGCGGTCGATGTCCTCATCACTGTGCACGGCTGAGATCTGGACCCGGATGCGGGCCTTTCCCTTGGGGACCACGGGGTAGCTGAAGCCAATGACATAAATGCCTGGGGAGGAAACACAGGGAGAGTCAGAGCTGGCTGGGGGCAGGCTGAGGTGGTTTAGATCCTTTTTAGATCCTCCCTCCCTCCCTCTCAGTAACCATTTCCAGGCTTCATGGTTTTCAGTTGGCATCTGCTCCCAAGCATGGACTAGCAATGGAAATATGATGGGGCTAGTGATGTGAATAAAGTCCAGCATGACAGGGTAAAAGGGCTAATGTAAACCCACTCCCCGAAGGGAAAGAAGGTTAAACCAGCAACATCTGTGGGAGACCACAAGGAAATTTGCCAATGGAGAGTACAGAAAAAACAGACTTCATGCAGGAACAGCCTCTGGAGGATGGATGGTGGTGGTACCACCACCAGCTGCTCCTTCCTTTAAGGCATGTGTCTGCATCCAGAGCTCCCTCCACGGTTCACCTCTGTTCAGCATGTCCTCAGCCATCACTGAAGCCAGCCGAGCATCCCCAAGCATCACAGGACAGATGGGGTGGTCTTTCCCTGAGATGGTGAAGCCAGCTGCCGTCATCTTGCTTCTGAACCTGATAGAAAGAACGAGAAGGTGAGTAAAACCTCATCGCCCCCATCCTTGGGGACTGCTGCCTTGCTTTTCCCTGGGAGCCCCTGCGTCTCCTCTGTGGGGAAGGGATGTCTCTTTTTTGGAATGATCTTTTGCCATTTCCTGCTCAGTGACAGGGGAACTGCAGCTGCTCGAGGGGCAGATGTGTCCCAGCTCAGAGAGCATCCAGCTGTGACACATATGCCCGCACATCTGTCTGACACACAGAGGCACATCCTGTGATTTCCCCTGAGCCCTCCCCAGCCACGACTTGCAAACTGCCTTCAAAGCTACCACCAGGAAGGTGAATAAACACACATGGACAACTCGTTCCTAATGAACATCTCCCCCCTGCTCCCACCCCAACATGACACCCCTCACCGTTGGGTCTTGGCAGCCATGGACTGTGCAATAGCATTGCTCTCCATGAGGAGGTCCAGGGCCTTGGATGCACAGCCCACCACGGCGGGGGGCAGGCTGTTGGAGAAGAGATATGGGCGGGAACGCTGGCGGAGCAAATCGATGAGGGGTTTGGGGCCGGTTGTGTACCCGCCTGCGGATGGAGGACAGAGAAATGGACAAGGCACCCCCAGGTGACCTGTTCAGAGCGGAGTCCCTCAGTAAAGTCAACCTTTCACCTACAGCAGGAATTTTAGTACAAACCAGGCCTCAAAATAACAGCTGATGCCTTTTACCAAGAATTTCCACCTTGACCCCAAAAGCAAATGCATAGCAAAGATGACAGGCAAAAGGGGCACATGGCAGGACCTCCTTCGGCCCCTCAGAAGGGTCCCAAACTGAGCCTCATGCCACCAGTAGAAGAGGAGAACATGCATTTGTTGCTCTGTCATTAGACAGAGGAAGGAAACACCAAAGCGATGCTGAGAAGCTCTTTAGAGCATGGAGGTCCTTCAACATGGAAATGCCTTCACCTGCAGCTCCTCCAAGAGCTTTTCCTAAGGTGGAGTTGATGATGGTGACTTTGTCCATCACTCCCAGGAGCTCATCGGTCCCCCTGTAGAAAAAAGATTATCATGGTATCAGCTGTGCCAGCACACACCAGAGAAGCTGCTCTACAGCTGATGTCTCAAGGGAAACAAAACACCACCAGCCAGGTCTCTGGTGTCCCCCCTTCTGGTAACGGAAGAACACCCCTCTGTGCTAGTTCAGCCCCAACTGTTAACTTGCCCTTCTCCTCCAGAAAGGCTGAGCTGGGATGTCCAGAGGTAAGAGCATAGATTCTTCATTCCTTACAAATGGGAGAGCACTCAGACTTCCTTCACAGCAGTTTAATAGTTCAAAGAGAGCACTAGATGTAGATATAAGGTCTTGTACGTGCCTCAGATACACCACACCGTTAGCACACACCAGGGAAAAACAGTTGCTTGGCCAGAGCAGCCAGTGTCCTCTAAGGTAGGCTGTGCACATCACTGGTGTGCTGCCCTAAATGCACACAGGCCTAAAGCAAGGTCTACACTAGTGGAATCAACCAGACATGGCAAATGTGCTCTGCAGCTTCACGTCCACCAGCCCAAAGAGGCAGGAGAAGGCACGGCCACTCAGCTGTTGGCTCTCTTGAAACAGCATGGCAGACAGCGTTCACACTGAAAACACAGTGTTGCATCAAATTTGCACTGAAACTAGCACAACTGACAGGGAACTCAGTAACTGTTTCCCCTTCCTCAAGCCCTTGTGCACTTAGAGACCTCAGCACAGTCACTCATTTTTGCAGTCAGTGCGACCACAGAACCCGCTGGGACAGAGTGACAAGGTCTACCTCAGCTCACAGGATGGCTACCGTGCGCCAAGGAAGGAAGATTACGAGACAAACCAATCATCCTGTGATATCTTCCTTATCAAGCTTAAATTTGAGAAAGCTCAGTGCAGCTACAGGATCTGGAATATATTAAGGCTCATCACAATCATCTCTCTTCTTAGTGATGAAGTGGCATAAGGAGGCATAAGAGGAGCAGCACGCCTTCTCTTGAAAAAACACCTCTTGCACCATCATTTTGATCCAGGGTGAAACAGTTGCCATGGCCATGGTGAGAAACAGAGGCAAGTTCTCTTGCTTAGTTCCCACTTCCCACCCATTTCCATTTGATGTGGACTTGCCAGCTTCCCACAGGAGATCTGCCTATAGAGGAGAGAGCTGGGAGCTTATCAGAATGCAAATTTATTTTTTTTTCAGAGATGACTTTCTCCGCTTGTCATCTCCTGCACCAGCCTCCCATTGGAGAAAGAACCCGTTGCTCACTCCTCCGAGTGTTATCTCACATGGGTTGTCTCACCTTCCAGTAGAATGGGAGCAGGAAAGTCCACGCAGTGGAGTGCTTGTGACCCACATGCCCAAAAAAACCCCAAGCATGTGAAGCACCTGTTCTAAGCAAAAACCTGCAGTGAGTGCACTGCTAGGTACCTGGAGGATCTCCAGGGATGGAGGAAAAAGCTGCCCTGAAGGAATTAATCAAAGCTAACTCCACAAAACCTCCAAGACCCAAACATTTGAAAGTGATGGCTGAGAGGAGAAGGATTCGGAAGTCAGGAAGTCCAACTGTTTACCAGGGAAGGCAGATGAGATGGTCACACCGTCCCTTACACACAGAGAAGCAGCTGTTACACTGGGATGGGTCGTGGTTGAAATAGCTCCCTTCAAATCCTTCAAGTGTCCCAAAGGTGGGATGCGAAGACTTCAAGAAGCGGTGCCACCAGCAGTCCCCCCACAAAAATACGTTAGTCATCAGCACCTTTGGCCTTGCTTCAGAGGTAGTCAGGGTCAGGGAGAAACAGCTACTCACCGGCCATTGGGTCCCAGGAAGCCCGTGGCATGGCATTCATCAATGAAGACCAGGGCGTTATACTTCTCAGCCAGCTGGCAGATCTCCCTCAGGGGTGCAATGTCACCATCCATGGAGAAGGCACCATCAGTGGCCACCAGCCGCAGGCGATGCTTCTGTGGGAGGGAGAGCAGCATCCTCAGGGGTGAAGATGTCACCCTGAGGAGAGGGGCTAGCAGAGGAGACCAGAACGTAGTCCAACTCCTGTAGAGAGTGGATGTATCTAACTGAGACAGGGGGCTTGCTCTGCAACCAGCTGCTTCGCCACCTTGTCCATCCATGCCTACCTGTGCCTGTAGGCAAAAATGGTGCCTATTGCATGGAAAAAGGCAGAGCTCACCCTTTGGGGCTGGTTAGTGCACAGGTAGAACAGCCAAGTGAGCACCCTCACGTTGGGGTGGGAGCAGATCTCCATACCTGGGCGTCCTGCAGCTTGGCCTCCAGGTCCTGCATGTCCATGTGCTTGTAGCGGTACTTGTTCGCCTTGCACAGGCGGATCCCATCGATGATGGAGGCATGGTTCAACTCATCTGACAGCACTGCGTCCTCCGGGGTAAGCAGGGCCTGGCCACACCAAACAGAAAGGATCATCCTTTGCTCTGGGGTGCCACCTCGACAAGATCTTCCAGCCCCTCTCAGCATGGAGAACAAGGCTGCATTTCATTGCAGCTGCCACGTCTCTCCTGGCAATGTTAAACTTTCTATTTTCCTTCCCAGCCACCTTGTAACTTGAATTCCTTAGGCCAGAGACTTGTTGGCGTTCTTCTGAGCTCAAAACTTCCCTCCCCTTCCATAGGAAGCCTGAGAGATCCCCCCTTTCTCCTGCTTACACTTCAAGGGGCAGCACAGACTTCCCAGGAGCCCTCCCCAAAAGCCAGGGCTGGCTGGGAAAGCAGGAGGTGAGGACTGTTTAAACAGCTCCACGTGGCAACCCCAGTCCAAGGGCACCAAGCCAGGGTCCTCCACCACCAGTCACTGCCACCTTCTCTGCAGCACAGAGCTCGCACCAGAGACTGTGGAAGGCACGGCAGGCACATCATCATCATCACCTCCCTCCTCCACACACAACAGGAGGAAAGCCCTACCAACCTCAAAGATACCAGCGTTGGCATCAAAGCAGCTGGCGTAGAGAATGGCATCTTCCCGCTGGTGGAAACGTGCGATCTTCTCCTCCAGGTCCTTGTGTATGCTCTAAAAAGAGAGAGCATCATCAGCAGGGCAGCACAAGTTCTTGCTTGCCTGCTAGGGAGGAAACAGGCAAGTTTTATCCACAAAAAGGTGTGTGTGTGCATGGGAGAAGTTAGCTGTGTTCAGAAGGTGTTTGCAGACGAGGCCCTAAAATGCAATTATGGGTTTGGGCAGCAAAAGAGCAGCAGGGGAACTCCAAGCTCCCCACCCCCAGCGGAGCAGCTCCGAGTTTTCTCTGCGTTTCACCAGCTGGGGCTCTGAAAGGTCTCACAGAGGGACAAACCCCCGGGTGGGTTTGGCAGAGCCGACTCAAGTCAGGCTCGCTGTAATTTTGACCCTTAAGTGAGAGGAAAAAGACATTCATTTTCTCAGTTTGGAGTGAGAGGTGGGGGTGTGTGTGTGCTCCTTTCCTTGCTCTCTGCGGGGTTGTAATGGTTTAAATGGGTGTATTTCCAGATCTGTGGCAAGCAGGGACTTAGCAGGATTTTTTTTTTTCAATTTTTTTTTTTCCACCCAGCCATGGGCACCTTAGCCCTGTGCCCAGAAGGAAGGTTGAGTGGAACCCCTGAGAAAGGCTGCCCTGGAGCTCGGGA
This sequence comes from Thinocorus orbignyianus, assembly GCA_013400375.1. Lineage (NCBI taxonomy): Eukaryota > Metazoa > Chordata > Aves > Ciconiiformes > Thinocoridae > Thinocorus > Thinocorus orbignyianus. The sequence goes on along the minus strand of VXBW01005540.1, from coordinate 2,029,607 downwards.
TGGCACGGGATGGGACAGGACGAGGGGATTCTATAAGATGGGACGGGACAAGATGGGACAGGGGTAGATGGTTGGACTCGATGGCTCCAAAGGTCTCTTCCAACCTAGATGATTCCACGATCCTATGAGACAGCAAGGGATGGGACGAGACAGGACGGGATGGGATCAGACAGGATAGGATGGGATCAGACAGGACGCTGCCCCGGTACCTGGGTACCGCAGATGAAGCGGACAGAGCTGAGCCCAGCACCGAACTTCTCCAGAGCCTCCACAGCAGCACGGATCACCTCGGGGTGGCTGGAGAGCCCCAGGTAGTTGTTGGCGCAGAAGTTGAGGATCCCTGGAAGGGAGACAAANTGGGGGTCCTGTGGTCATTGTCCACCTGGACTTTGGTGAGGCCTTTGGTACCGTCCCCCTGCGACCTTCTCCTGGAGAAGCTGTTGAATCATGGCACACACTTCCAGAGGAACCTACTCCCATCCCTGCTTCCCGCTACAAAATTGCTTGCGGAGCAGCATGGGAGGATGGACCAAGGTGGAGATTCTATGGCCAAACTCTGTGGTGACACAGCAGTGGTCCTACAGAACCCATAAACTGCTTCCTTGTTACCCCGAGCCAAGGGTCTGTCACATTTGGACAAAACGCTCTATACCAAAGAGTTTAGATGCCCCCAAACCAGGTGATTTGGGATCCTTGGGAGGCGTTTGTGGCCACCTCATTCAGGTGATTTAAGAACTGTTGGGGGGGGTGTGTGTCATGTAGAGTCATGGAATCATAGAATAATTGAGGTTGGAAGGGACCTTTAAATGTTATAGAATCACAGAATTAATGATATGGGGTTGGAAGGGACCTCTGGAGAACATCTAGACCAACCCCCGTGCCAAAGCAGGTCCTCCTAGAGCAGGTTGCACAGGTTGCCCACCACAGGGGTTAATGAACCAAGGGTCTATAGGACTTGGGTTCATCCATCTGAAGTGACCAAGAATCCTTTGGTCTGAGAGATTTAGGGCTTATTAGCTAGAGGAGGTTAGGTACTGGAGCCCGACGAATTTGAGCACCTTTAGCTGAAGGGGTTTGTGACCCACAGGTCCACTGGGTTTAGACACAAAGAGCCCAGCTGGATCAGGCATCTCCGTCCTCCACTACAGCTGATTGGGGATCTGTGGCCAGAGTGATTTAGACCCCTCACATCCAGGAGGATTAGGTACCAGGCTCTTGAAAGGGGTTTAAGGTCTTCAGCCTAGGTGGTCTGGGAGCCTTTGGTCCAAGGATGTCAGAGACAAGAGCCCAAAGGGATTAGGTGCTTCCAGCCCAAGGATTTCAGTAGCCTGGACTACGTGATTTGGGATCCTCAGCAGCTAAAATGTTCAGGCACCATCTGCCCAAGTGATTTAGGAACATAAGGCTAATGGATCTGGGAGCTACCATGCGGTAGGGTGAAGATCCTGGACCCACAAGGTTATGCACAGCAAGCCCAAGGGGGCTGGGCACCCACAGTCCGCAGGATTTTGAAGCTCCTGGCCAAGGTTGTTGGGGATCCTGGTATCCAGGTAACTTAGATGTCTCTAGCCAAGGGGGATTAGGTGCCTCCTGTGTGAGGCTCAGACTCTGCCAAGCAGTGGGGCCAGCCCACAGGATCCCTGCCAGCCCCGGCCACCAGAGCCGCCCAGCCCTGCCAGAGGAGGGAGGTGCTGGGAGGGGACAGGTGAGGGCTGGAGGTGTGTCAGTCCCTGCTGGGCACAAAGCCAGAGTCCTGTGGTGACATCGGGGCTGCCCTGGCCGCCTACCCCAACCTCCCTGCAGAGATGCCCACTGCTGCTCTCCTGCTCTTCCTCCCCAAGGAGCAAAGCTGCCCATAGCCGTGTCTGTCCCTCCTCCCCAGGGATCAACCAACCCCTTCCTGCTTGCTGGACACCTCCAGCTCCTTGAAAGCAAACGTGGACAGACCTTGGTGCGGCTCCATCTCCTCCCTCGTCCCGTGCTTGCCCCAAGACTCCCCCTGTGGTGTCTCCGCAGGCAGGCAATGGGCAGCTGGTTATCTCCAGCACCAGCCAGACCTGGGACCCAGCAGCCCAGCACACTTCGCCTCGGCCCCGTGGTGGGGACCTGGGGTGGCAGAGGAGGGAGCGTGGAGCCCTTTTTCCTCCTCCCAGGAAGGCTGTGTCTCTCGCAGCTGAATGTTCCAGCTTTCCCTCTGACACAGGCAGAGTCTTTATCTTCCCCCCAGCAAAGACACAACCCCCCCGGGAGCCGGGGCGAGATCAGAAATTGAAACCCTGTAGGACCTCAACAGACACACGGAGTCACCGTCACCCTCAACGCAGAATAAGCATAAAAAGAAAGAAACAACAGACACACGCAAGAAATTTCTGAGACATCGAAATAAAAACCCAGACCAATAACTCTTAAAAACTGGAACTCTCCGTACCAAAGATGTTCCTTTTTTACTTTCATTAACTGCCTTGTTTTAGCTATTTCCAGACAGGAATAGATCGATTCTTTATAAAATGCAATAGAAGGGGGTAAAAATAAAGGCAAAAGCTATTTACAGAAACCAAAGGGGAGAGCACTGAAACGCCTCTGGACTTCTCACTTCTTCTTGGGTGATTTCCGGGCACTGGACTTGGCTCTGGGTTTCGACCGCTTTGCCTTCTTGGGCTTGGGTGACTTCAGCGACTTGACCTTAAAAGTCTTTGTCGTCTTGGCTTTCTTTGGGCTGGACCTTGACTTCTTCCTGGCTTTCCTGGCGGCAGACTTGGGCTTCTTTGCCGGCGACCTGGCTTTCCGGGGCCTCGCTGCTTTCCGGGGCGAGGTGGATCTCCTGGCCGCCTTCTTCTTCTTCTTCTTCTTCCTGGCCGGAGATTTCTTCGCCTTGGTGGCCTTGGCCAGGCGGAAAGAGCCGGAGGCGCCGACCCCTTTGGCTTGCTTAAGGACGCCGGCGGCGAGGAGGCGGCGGATGGCGAGCCTGATCTGGACACCCGCGTTGGGTCCCACCTTGTAGTGGCTCTTCACGTACTTCTGGATGGTCTGGCGAGAGGAGCCGCCGCGGCTCTTGTCAGCTCGGATGGCCGCCGCGATCATGTCCGAATATTTTGGGTGGGCGGCCGGTCTCCGCGCAGACTTGGCCCGCTTGGGTTTGGCTGCTGGAGCCGGGAGTGGGATGGGGCTGTCCGTCATGGTGGGAGCTTCGTCCCGGGATGCCCCGTTATCCAGCAGGAAGCCTGACCCGGGCCGGGCCGGGACCCCCGCCCCCGCGCGGGGCGAGGCTGGGGGNGTGGCAGCCTCCCGCCCGCCGATCCGGCGGATCCAGGCGGGGATGGAGCCTCCCCCGACGCAGGGATGCTCCTGCCGCCGCCGCTGCCGCCGCCACCGGCTGCATTTAAAGGAGCGGAGCGGACCGCGGGGAGGACTGCCCCGGGCGCGCCATCCCGCCCTCCCGCCCTGTCGGTGTCCCCGTGTGTCCCCCGCCACGCCCCGGGAGCCCGCCCGGCTGGGACAGTGAGGGACGTCGGGGGATGAGGATGGGACACCTTGGGGGAAAATAGTAGGATAAGGATGGATACTGGGAGGATGCTGGGTGGGGACAAGGAGAGACACTGGGGGACAAGGGAAGGATGCTGGAAGGGACAGCAGTGGGACAAGAAGGAGCAGTTGGGAGGACACAGGAGCGCAGGGAAGGACGTTGAAGGGGGGGCATGGAGGAGATGAGGAGAAGCACTTGGGGATATTGGAGAGACAAGGAGAGACAAGGCAGGGACACTTGGAGCAAGGTCAGGACACAAGGAGGGACATTTATGGGGACACAAGGAGGGACATAGTGAGAAACATCAGGGAACACAGGGGAGGACATTAGGGGACACTGGGGGACACACCAAGGAGAAAAGGGGGATAACTGGGGTCACAACAGGCTTGGCAGCAGCCCCCCACAGCCCAATGCCCCACTTCTCTGCCTGCTTTGCCCCCCAGCCAGCTGCTTTGGGGACATCAGCTCAGCCCTCGTGTGTGTGTGGCAGGGGTCACAAATAGCAGCCGGTCCCCGTTTTGAGGGGAGACACTAGTCTTTGTGAGGGGATGGAGCAGGAACATGCACCAGCGACAATCAGCAGCCCTTCCCCAGCTGTGGACACAGTCGGCTGCTCCTGGGAGATTAAACGTAGCCACTATCATCATCTCACCCGTAGCATTTAGATGTTTTCCCCTTTATTTTTTTTAAAAAAAACAGAGGGGTGCCCCCCGCCTGATGCCCACCGAGGTGCCATGTGGTGCTTGGAGGTGAACCCCAGCACCCCCAAATCCCTTGCTGCTTCAGCAGGGCGTTAAAATACACAGCAAACATCTTCCTCTGACCTCCATGCACCCTGGATGCCTGGGTGTGTGTGTGTGTGAAAACCACCAGCATATATAAAAATAGATACAGATGTGTAAACATAAATAAATGTAAATATAGAAATAATAGAAGAAATGGAAACAGAAATAATAGAATCATAGAATGGTTAGAGTTGAAAAGGGTCTTAAAGATCATGGAGTTCCAACCCCCCTGCCATGGGCAGGGACACCTCCCTCCAGAGCAGGTTGCTCAAAGCCCCATCCAGCCTGGCCTTGAGCACTCCCAGGGATGGGGCATCCACAGCTTCTCTGGGCAACCTAATATAAGAAATAGAAGTAAAAAATAGAAATATTTGATGCTCCCTTCCCAACATCCACACGTACTATGTGAGGGTGTAGTGTCCCTGCCCTGGGAGGAGGCACTGGGCCCTCTGATGCTTCTCCAGGGGTGGCAAGAGCACATCCCAGCGAGGGCATCCCCTTGTGCCCCCCTCCCCAGGGCAGCTCTTTCACATGCCCGGCTTCATTTGGGGAGGGGGATGAGTTCGCTCCACCTGCAACCCACTCCATTTTATTAAAAGCAAAGAGCTCCTAATTGCAGAGGGGGAATGACCATCATCTCACCTCCCTGGGGGGTTGTTTTTCCCTTAAAATCCGATGAATACATCACTTTCCATCCCATATGGGATACAAGCTCTGGTGGCCTTCACCCAACGCTTTGACAGCTTGGGCCGGCCAAGGAACTGCTCGTTTTTCCTAACTGGGAATAAACCGCCATCGCCGGCTGCTGGCACGTAGGCAGAGCCGGGCGCGGGCAGATAAGACACCATCTACTTTTATTTGCATCCAAATTTTTAACCGTCAGAAGCGGCGCGCTGGGAGCCCGGGCTCCGAGGCTGGACTCGGAGCAGGGGTGTCAGCATCATCCCTGAGCTCCCACGCCTGGCACGGTGCCGTGGGCTGACCGCAGAGCCTCCAGCCTTAAAAACCATTATCGGGGCAGCGCAGTGGTGGGGAGGCAAAGAGGTTTTTTTGGGGGAGGAGGTCAGATGCTTCACCTAACTTTAGCCAGCTGAAAATTAGGGGTCTAATCTCAGCCGGTCACCTGGGCAGCTCCTGCAGCCGAGCCGGGCTGCTCAGCCTCCTCCGGCGGGTGCCGCTGCTGGCGAGCAAACACCCTCTCCCATCTCCGTGGAGGTTCTCACCTGCTTTTTTTATCCATATCAGCTCCCTAACTTTTAGACAGTCAAAACAGGGAGAACACCCCGTGCTCCCCAAGGTGGAGGGAAGGCGGTCACAGCTCATCAGGCTGCTGCTGACCTTACATATTGGGTGGGGGGAGGGCAGATCCTGGCTAAGGTAACCCCCTAAATGTTCCCACTTGATACTGGAAAGCCCCCTTTGAACCTTGGACTGTTGTACCAATACATCCTTAACACCAACCGGCCAGGCTTCCCCTAGGGGAAAACTGGGATGCCAGTGCTGGAGTTGGGATGTAGTCGATGCAGGGCAGTGCAGACCCCACTGCCTCTGGGAAGCAGGGTCCACATGGAGGTGGGGGCTCATCCATAAGGAAAAATTGTTCCCGTGGGCCACCCACCACCCCATGCCTGGCTCGGGCTCGTTCTTGGTCACAGGAACCTGCCACCATGCCCAGGGTGGGGTGGGTTACCCCCTGCACCCCCTTTTCTCCTCAAGGAGAGCTGCCCAACCGCTCCAAGCCTCCTGTTTCTGGCATTAGTCAGCAGGGATTGGGAAATCCAGCTTCTCCGACAAACCCCAGAACCTGGCAGAGGAATCCTCTCCCTAATCCCATTTACCTTCTCCTCCCTTCCCACGCTGCATTCAACCAGACCCCCTGGGGATTTATGCTCTTCCAGCTGCAGATTTCATCTTAAATTGTCAAACTGCATCCACTGTGGACGTGCCACGGCTCCACCGGGACACAGCCCCTGCCTTGTAGGGGCAGGATGGCCTCTCACTGCCATCCAAGGGCATTGAGGCACTTCTGGTGACCAATGCCAGAGACAACATCTTGCTTTACCTCTTTTCCATTTCCACAGAGGCTCAGAACACCCAGCAGTGGGGTTTGGCCGTGCTGGCACTCAGTTCCACATGCTTTGCTGTTTTCTTTATTGGCAAAACTGGGAAACTGGCTGAATTTCCAGTTGTGCTCATCAGAGCTTCAGCCCCGAGCCCTGAGTTGTGCAACACCAGTGCGGTCAGCCCAGTACAAAGCCGCCCAGCTGGGCTGCTGCTAACGGCAGAGCGGGCTTTAACGATGCCAATAAAAGGCAAAATGGCATTGCCTCTGCCTGCTGCACCAATTGCCACCGTTTTAAAAGATTTACAAGGTGGTTTTTAAGGGAAAGATCCTCAGGCGAGCAGGCACATTGGATCTCACGCAACCAGGGTGCGGGTTTTCCCTGTGCTTGAGGTTGGGACATTTCTCACAGCCATAACCTGGCTGAAAGCAAGTGGAATGGGGCACGGGCATGGTTTTGGGGTGCTTTCTGGGCTCTGCTGGCCACCATGCCCGTCACCCGCCGGCATTTCAGTCGCTTCCCTTCCCTGCCCCTCTCCCCCCCACACCCAGCCATCCTGCAGCCAGGAGATAGGGACGCAGGGATGACAGGGAGACCGTATCGCCCCGACACAGGCGAGATGGGGCCACCTGATTAACGCTGTGACGGTTTGGGAGGCAGCAGACCCCCGTCACCCCGGGATGACGGGATGCTCCCGCTCGGCCAGAGGCTGATCTGCAGCCACAGAGCCTGGGGGAGGGGCGGCCCGACAGCATGTCAGACACCCACACATTGCACCCGCGCTTCTGCCACACGTTTATCGGGGCCAACAGCCCCAAGTCAGGAAGGTTAGAAAAAAAAAACCAACAAACAACAAACCACCACCACGCCAGCAAACCAACCCAAACAAACAGGAGACACCGAGCCCCTCAGGGAAAGGGCAGGCAAGCTGCACGCACCCACAGCCTCTGGGTCACCCCTCACTCACCCTCTCCTTGCCCCCAGTGCCCCACTTTTGGGGGGTTTCTCCCCTAGGAGTAGGTATGAGCGCACAGACTGTTGTTTTAACTTTGTTTTTTTCTTAAAACCATACATGAATCCCTCAGTTTGCAACACCATACCCTGAACCCCATTTTTTTTCCTCCTGTCTTGGTTCCTACCACTCCTTCATGGCAAGACCATCTCCCTGCAGCCTGGAAGCAGTCAACCTGAGTTGCTCTGTCCCTTCTTTCCTTTCCACCTCCTATCACCGGCACATCAAATGCTTGCCCTGTCCCAAACTCGATGGCCACCGGCCAGGTCCTGCTGGGAGGTGGAAGGAAAAGCCTGGACCTTGGTCAGGGCAGGGACGGGAGGTTTGGGAGGCAGGAGGCCAAGCACCAGCAAGAGCGAGCCCTGGCTCTGCACGGGAGCAATGGGGAGCTGGTTGCTGAGCTCAGTGCCCGGCCTCTTGCACCATCCACTGGGTTGCTCAAGGGCCTTTTACATGTGACAGCAGCCTGCAACCCTGTTTTACCAGAATTTGTGACTTACGAAGCGGTTTGCCTGACCGAGGGAAAGCAGTCACCACAGCCGTGCCCCATGGAGGAGCAGATCTACGTGTGCCCTCACCCCCTTGCTCCAGGGGCCACAGACAACACAAGGTTTTCACACACCAGGTGAAGGTGTGCTGCCCTACCTCACTGCAGCTGCCACCACGTCCTTGCACCCTGCTCCCATCCCTACATCCCACAGTACTCCGGCCTCCCAGTCACCTCCATTCAAGTGTCCTCCTTGACCCCTTTTGTCTTCCCTGCTTCAGAGGGTGCCTCCAGCCCTGGCATGAGCCTACAATTAGGACTCTTCTGTAATTGCCAGCAGCCTCCCTGCGTAGCAACAATTCGTGTTTACATTGGCATGAGGCTGAATGAGGAATGGTCACCTCCATCCTGCCAAAAAAGCAATGCACTTCATCCAAAAACAGGAGGAGGAAAGTCTTTGAGATCCCTTTGATCTCGCCCAGGATCTACATATACTGCTTACTATGCCAATAACTTGCAGTGTCCTCCCTACCCAATACTATGTTTACTAATACAGTCCAGAGTCAGCTCTTTCTCTGTGGGGCGGAGGGTGCAGGTGGGATTTTTAGAGTGGTGTGGTGAAGCAGATTATTTCATCCTCAAACTCAAAGGTAGAGCAGAACGCTGGCTAACAGCACTGCAGAGATCTTCTTGCTCTCTGGCCAGGGAGGGGGAGTTCCTGCTGCTTTCCCTCCCCAAATCCAGAGGGAGAGAGGAAAAGGGTCAGGATGCCCCAAAATTGCACAGGAACCTGGAGAAATGACACTTCCCCCACTGCCACATTGGGTTAGGGACACATTCCTCTCAACAACCACATTTTTCTCAGCGAAAGGGGAAGATTTTATTAAGTTAAAATTGGAAGGGCACAGCAGAGCAGCAGCAGCTGCCACCTTGGGGGAGGTTGGCTCCAGCAGGTTCAGTAGCAGCCTCACAGCTCCTCTTTCTTGGAAAGGAGAGACCCTATGGCTCTGGGCTCCTGCCAACGTGGGTTCTTGAAGGACAGTCACGGAGAGAGCTTGATCATGCAGACTCTTGCCAGGGTCTCTTCTTTCAAAAGTCCCAGGCAAGCATGTCCATGGCAGACTGCCCCGGCGGCTCCCTCCTATGGCTTGCATGTCTTCCGCGCAGGTCCCTGGGGGTGGCACGGGGAGGGTGGAGTGTGGTCCTCACCATACATCCTAGGGGGGTGGTGGAGATATTTGGAAGAGAGGGAATATGTGCCGAAGGTGGCTGTGTGGCCAGGAGCAATGGGGCTGGGGAAGGGGGGAAAAACAGATTCTCTTTTTCAGGTTAGAAAATGCTGGTGACGTAGTAAAAGATTTTCCCCCTCCTCTTCCCCTTCTTCCTGGGGGGGAAAAATTCCTCTATAAAATATACTTTTCACATATAAAATCCTGAAGAAGGTGCATGTAAGGAGCCAGTCCAAACAATGTGCTCAGGTACACAGGCAGAAGGGGTTCATCAAAAAAGCTCTGGGAGGGGAGTGAGGAGGCTGGGGGCTGGGAGGGATTCCTTGCAAGGCGATAACGGATGGGATTCCATCTCCCCCTCCCTGCAAGTGAGGAATGGAGCAAATACAAAACAAGAACAGATAAACAAATGAAGAGCAGACCTAGAGAAAGACAAAACCAGGAATGGTTTAGAAAGACTCCAGTGACAGAAGAAATGCCACCCATTCTGAGAAGGCAGATTTTAAGCCTAAAGTTTCAGCACTGAGTGGAGCAGGAGGAACCAGCAGCTTCCATCCCCCCATCAAAGCAGGGCAGTCGGTGTCAGCCACCTGTACCCATCTGTGGCTTTAAAGCCAGGCTGGATGGGGCTTTGAGCAGCCTGGTCTAGTGAGAGGTGTCCCTGCCCATGGCAGGGGGGTTGGAACTCGATGATCTTTAAGGTTCCTTCCAACCCAAACCATTCTGTGATTCTATGATCCTAAGGGACACCACAGCATCCCCCGTGCTCACCGTTACTTGTCAACACTGTTGCACAGTGACTCCTTCTCCTGCAGAGCTGCCATGGCCAGGCGCAGGTGCTCCTTCAGCTGCTCAATCTCTCGCTCCGAGCGCACCTTAATGTGATTCAACTCTGCATAGACATCTTGGTACTTCCCTGAGGCAAATCTCTTATCCTGCCGGGGGAGGGAGAAAGGGTCAGCAGGTTTTAGGGCTGATATTAGGGAAGGGGGTAGCATGGCGAGCCTGGCAGGAGAAGGGCCAGCAAGTGAGGAGGGGAGAGCTAGCCCCGGGTTTGAAGTCCATCCCAATCTGTGTCACACAGAAGCCATTCAGAAGAGCGTGGAGGTAGCACTTCCCAAGCCTCGGGCCAGGGAGGAAGGCTGAGTCACTGGTTCCACAACAGCAGGAATTTGCAGCATCAGATTGAGGGGGTGATATGGGCTTTACTATGACCCGTATGAGTTTGGGGCAGAAATATGGGGAAAATATACCCTACCAGAGATGCAGGCTGTATAAAGGGCTGGTCCCTGCCACTTATACAGCAAAAAGCATAAGTGAGGAAGTTATAAACTCCTGGAGCACCACTGAATCTCAAAGCCTCTTGCAGGTTCCCCTTTGGCAGGGGTCTTTGAAAATCCCTCTGAAGGTGCTGCTGCCAGCGGAGGGAGCAGCACACCCAGCAATGGTGCACAAGGAAACACGTCGGCCCAGTGAGGGGACAACTCGGGGACAGAGCTGGCTGGAGAAGCGGAGCGCCAGGCAGACTTTATCTGGGCTTCCCACCTGGGAAAGAAAGGCTCCTGCCTCGTCCATGCTTACATGTACGTACATCTGGGGGAACCAGCAGCAAAGTCTCTGTGATAATCCCTTTGTACAAGATAAGTCTCTGCCAGCCCGCGCTCCTGGGACCACATGGTTGCTATGTGCTCGGGCGGGAACGAGGAGCACAGGTGACAAGAGGGTTTGGCTTGAGCCATCAAACCCAGCTGAAACCTGCTGACATACAGCCCTGGTGCTTCCCCCCGCTTCCTTCTCCTCTCCTGCTACTTTCCCAACAGCTTCCAGGAAACACCAACCTTTTGCATCATCTGCAGCTCCTCCCGGAGGCACTGCACCTCTTTCTTTACGTACTGAAGCTCGTTCTCCTTCACCCGCAGCATCACCTAGGCAGGAGCCAGGGGAGAGGAACCAGAGGTGACTCAAGAGCCACCGCCTCGGAAAGGCCAGCGAGCCCTGGCGCAAGCGCGGCGCTGGAAAAGGAAGGAAGGGCCAGGAGGGCCGGGGCAGGAAGCGCCGTGAGCGCCCCGGGAGAGTGGCAGAGGGGAAGCTTGCGTACCTCCTTCCTGCACCGGCCCCATCCGGCACCCCCCTCCCACCAGCTCCAAGCCAAAAATCACCACAAGGAGGAGATTTCTGGCGTGGGTTGGGGATGGAGGCGATGGGGGACCCGCATACCTCCAGCTCACAGGAGCTCCGCTCGTTGTTGTGCGGAGAGCGGTCCCCAGAGCTCCGCGATGAAATAAAGCTTCGCAGCTTCCCAATCTCGTCAGAGAGGCGGGTCTTCAGCTCCTGCAGGAAAGAAAGAAAGATGTCAGGGTAGTCGTGGCATGGGTCTTTCTGCTGTCCTGACTGCTCCACCTTCATGCCAGCCCTGTCCCAGCTTAGAGACCTCCTTGTGACACCCCCCCCACCCATAGGCAACGGTGACTCCTACAACCAGCAGCAAGAATGCACTTGCTGTATTTAACACCATAGTTAAGACAGACCCTTAATTATTTATTTTTTTCCCCTCTTTCTCATCAAAATACCAGGGAAGAAATACGAACAAATAAGGGAATTTTAACAGAGGGGCTGTGCCCTGCGAGGGAGGAACATGCTCCATGATCTCTGCTGGTAAGAAAAGCCATTCTCTTGCCTGGTTTTTCCTCAGGAGATCCTTCCCCTCCTGCTGACAGCGCAGCAGAGTCTGCTCCCGCTCCTCTGCCTTCTGGGTGAGCTCCCCGATTTCCAGGCACTTTTGGGAGTACTGCTCGGAAAGCACCTGCAGCTCACGCTTCAGGGACTCCACGTCCAACCTGTCAAAGAGGCACCAGCTCATCGCTGCCCCGCAACCCTCACTGGCCCCTGGACACCAGCAGTGTCTTCACCCTTGCCACAGGCAGCTCTGCCCACATCAGCACAAAGCAGTGTCCCCTGTGGATCAAGGTTTCAGTTCCCACCCTCCTGCACACAAATGTGGCACTTCTAGGGGCTTCAAACCATGGAGAAGAAATGGAGGAGCTTTCCATAAAGAAAATTGGAAGAGGGGAGATTTAGATTAGATATTAGGAAGAAGTTCTTTCCTGTGAGGGTGGTGAGGCACTGGAACAGGTTGCCCAGGGAAGTTGTTGATGCCCCATCCCTGGGAGTGTTCAAAGCCAGGCTGGATGGGGCTTTGAGCAACCTGCTCTAGGGAGAGGTGTCCCTGCCCATGGCAGAGGGGTTGGAACTTGATGATCCTTAAGGTCCCTTCCGACTCTAACCATTCTATGATTCCATGACTCTACGAAAATAAAGGGAAGAAGCTACAGAGAAAACAGATGTGCTATAGGGAAAGCAGCCAAGCCCTACAGCTTGCCCTACAGCTCCCGCAGTCACCACTGGGTACCCACCACCCCCAGGGAGAGAACTAGGGAGGCAGCAGCGGGGACAGCTGTGGGCTACAGCCACAGATGGGGTGCTGTGACACCAGCACAGGGCAGCAGCATTGGGCAAGGGGAGCAGGAGAGGCGTTTTCTTACTGGTGCTGCTTCTGGAGGGCATCTGAGACCGAGCCGCACTGCTGGAAGCTTCGTGTCCTACCCAGCTCCTTATTCATCTCCTCCCGGTGGGCTTTCTTCAGTGCCTCAATGGCTGTGGAGGGAGAGATGAGGGATCAGACTGTGCCAATTCCGGCACGTCTTGGGGAAGACATGGGAAGCCAGGAAACCAGCTGAGCTCTTGCTGTTGCAGGCTCCCAAATCTGTCTTCACAAGCTCCCCTTCTACTCTTGGGGCATCCCCCACTTTCTCCATGCCCCAGAATCATCCTGATGCACCAGGCACTGCCAAGGAGACTAACACAGAGCAGCACAGGAGCTCCCTGCCACCTCTGCCAGTCCAGCCTGCCTACAAGAAAGTGCTGAGCATCAGCATCACACGAGCAGTGTGGCTCACATGACTGGGATGACTGGTTTCTCGCAGTAGACATTTGGGATTGGTGGGAGGGACCCATCCAAGCAGAGGCATGGCTTGCTGTTCACTCCTACCTGCTGCTGTTGCTGCAGCTTCTTCTGCCAGGAGCCGCTCCTTCTCCTGCCGCAGCCGCTCCAGCTCCCGCTGGTGGTGCCTCTGGAGCTCCTCCATCACTTGCTGGTGGGATGACTCCATCTCGGCCAGGCTGCGCTCGCAGGCCTCCTGCATGCGAGGGAAAGGAGGGGTGAGAGACTCCAAGGCCTAGGCATGCAGGGGCTCGGGCCAGGACAGGCATCTGGCCAGGCTAACCTTTGCCTTTGCAAACCTCACTCAAGTCCAAGACCATTTTGAGAGAAGCAAGACTGCTTCAGAAGGAAAAGATCATCCTAGGAAAGTGAGGCGGCACTTTTATGACTGAGCACAACCACCTGACAGGGCCGTGCATCTTGCAACACTCCTGTGCTTTGTAGAGGGTGCAATGCTCCTCCTACACTTCTTAAAACTGAAGCAGCAAGGCAGGAACATCCCTTTTGGGCTCAGGGCTGTGAATAATGTGCCTGACACTCCAGCCCAAACCCTTCCACCTGGCTGCACTGCCTGGCTGGAGGAGATCAATAGCAGGAACTACATCCCGGGATCTGCCTTTTAAATTAAGCAGCATCCCCTGGAATCAATGAAAACTGAGCCTCTTCTCCTGAAAAGCGACACCCTATGCTAACCTGCAGCCTGACAGAGGCTGCCAAAGAGCCCTCCCCAAAGCCTAATGATTAGGGATTCTCCTCACACAGCTCGACCTCCTTTCTCACAGCTCTGAGACCAAGGGGATGGTTCTTTCAACACCGAGCACTACGGTTAAGTGGTGTTACAACAAGGCAAAACAGTTCTCACCTCCATGACCATCTGGAAGTTTCCCCTCCAGATGCTGGTAGCACTGCCCCAAGGATTTTTTCACCACCAAACTGTGGCAGAGTATTATTTGGAAAGGCCAAGGCCTCTAAGCCATCAGCAGAGAGCCAGGAAGACATCGTGTCCCCCAACAGCCCCTTGCTGTCCCCTTTCTCTCCCCAGCACTAAGGTGAAGGCTGATACAAAGGGCGCTGCAACATGTGGGAATGCAAGCGCTTGCTGGCTGCTCTTCCCTACTGAGACAAGAGAAGTTGGGAAGCTCCACAGATCAGCCAAACGAGAGAGATCAATTTGATAATCTGCCCACAGGCTGGCTGCAAACCTCAGCAGGCTGAGAAAGAACAAGCCCTTTGGGGAAAGGCCAAATTTAGCCTCAGACACGAAACGCTGACCTTCTGAGCCAAACCATTAGGAAGATAAGGTGCCATTCCTCCCTACTCCTTTTGCTTTTCTTTTGAGCCTGCTAACCGGCTGGGCTGGGTGCCACGGGACTTGTGGGCTTCTTTATCTGGGCTAGGTATGGTCAACCCACTGCAACGGGTTTCGCCAGCCCCAGTTTCCTTCCCCCTCGGTGTCTTTTGACATGTACAGCACATCCTGAAATCCCCACAGCAGGGTGGATTGGCAGCCTCCCCCCAGGAAACCCCTGCGGGATGTGACCTCGCTTGCTTTGGATGAGTCCGCAGAGGGGGGAAATAAATAAACGAAGAGAAGAGGGGCCGCAGCGTGAGCAAACTCTGCTTTGCAGGCTTTCCCACGTGCTGTCTCAGGAAACGAACAGACTGTGCTGTCAAAGTGACCTTCAGCGCTCAGGCAGCTCTGGCAGGGACAGGAGATCCACAGAGCCTGACGGACTGCTTTCAACTGGGATTTGGGAGCCCCTGCTAGCAAGAACCAGATGTGGTGAGCTGCAAACTGCTGGGGAACATGCGGGCGGCTTGGCAGAGAGCTGCTGACCCACTCCCAAACTGGGGGACGGCTCTTCCCAGCTGCCTCGGCCAGCATTGCACCCACACACAAAGCAGCACACAGACCCCACACCTCTCCCCTAACATTCCTTCTCCTCCTCCTCATTTATAGTCTGGCCCCTTTAAGGCCAGGCAGTACACACCAGCCTTTATGTAATTAACATTGATTACAAGGGAGCCCAGTAAGGATCACCATGGCAACCCAATGATTAGCAATACCTGCTTGGCAATGAGCCGAGTCCCAGCATTTCCCGGTTTGGGACTGGGAGTGACCCCAGGACCCCCTGCTCACCTGTGAGATGTACCCCCGAGGCACATGGCTGTCTCCCCGGGATTTTGATGCCTCCTGAAGGCTCTCGTTTCGGGCCCGGCAGGACTCCAGCTGAGCCCGCAGTGACTGGACCTGCACCAGGGAGGGGAGAGAGACGCTCAGCCAGAGGTAGAAAAGTGCTGCGACCCAACTGATCTGCCACTTCTAAACCTCAGGATTAGGGATTGGGAAGACCATGCATGGCCAGTGGGAATGTCATTCCTGCTTCTCACAGGAATGGCAGCCTGACACAGGACCAAACCAGCACGGCCAGAGCCAGCCTAGTAAGTATTAGCAAAAAAAGAAGATATCCCAACTTCCAGAAGCAGATCTGTGCTGGAGGAAACCACTGCTGCACATATAGCTGGGATGGCAAAAAAGAGCACGGCTCCTTTCAAAGGCTGTTTGGTGAAATGCTTGCACGCTTGAGAACAGCCAGAGAAGACAGATGCAGTCCTTGGAAACACAGACTCCACACAAGCAGTACCACCAACTAACTTATTCTGGACCAAAATGTGGCCTGGGAAACCTCTCCAGGCATGCAAGAGCAGGTCTCCAGCCTCACATTACCTAGCTGCAAAAGCCCCCATGCACTCAAGGAGTGGCACATGGAGCCAGAAGAAATTAACATCTCCCTGCACCTCTGCCTTGCTCTTCTGCAGAGCCTCCTGCTCAAGGGACCACACTAAGAAGCCACCAGAATCCCAGTTTCAGAGAGGAGGGATGCTCTTACCTCCTTTTTCAGCGCCTCATTGGTTTCTCCATGGCCACCCTTGCTCTGGTTCAGCAGTGCTGTCAAGGGCACCCGTCGTGTGTCCTTCAAGGGCAGGTGCTCCAGCTCCAGCCACTTCTTCTCTATCTCCTCATTCAGCCGCATCCGCTGGTCCTCTGAAAGCGGAGGAGTGGGGGGGCCCAGCTCCCCTGTCTTGCGGGAAGAGTCCCCCACCATGCCATCACTATTTGGGACCCTGCCATCAGGGGTCTCAAACCATTTCCGCCTCTCCTCTGAACGGACGGCCAGATCCCGCTCCAGCTCCTCCTGCTTGGGAGGTCGGTCGGAGATCCTCAAGCTCCCTCTCGTCCTCTGCGGGGACCCCTGGTTCCCGGGGTCCTGTGGCAAGGGAGACAGCTCCACGTAGTCAAAGGCATGGCGTTGCCCGTCTGCCTTCCAGTTACTGCCCTTCGAGTTGCCCTCAGAGCCTGAGCCCGGCCGCTGCTGCTCCTCTGTCCGGAGCGAGCCCTTCTGTGGGACACAGTTACGGAAGGAGTTTTCCTTATCGCAGTCAGAGAGCCTGAAAGCAGAGTGGTGGTGGTGACTGGTGAAGGAGCAGCACTGTGTGGGAAAGGATGCTGACGGAGGAACTGCCAACTGCCCAGGGCTCAGCCCAGCCCTATAAAATCCCACTGAGTGTAGGGCTGGACCTGCAGCATCCCATCCCTCAGGAAAACTGGGTCCCTCATGGGCCAGGAAGGATTCACCCCCCATTCCGGCTACATGGTCAGTGAAACTAGGCTAAACTGAGGTAGCAAGGCAAAAAGTGGCTGCAAGAGCAGGAGCCATCAGGCTCTCATCCCTGCCTGTCTCCAGGCCATGTTCAGGAGGAGCAGAGGGCAGGGAGACTACTGGGTGGCCAGGGCTGATCTGGGAGCCATCAGATTTCTAGAGGAACCTTCCTGGTCCCTGTCTGCTTGGGTAGAGGGGCAGCAAGATGGGGAAGAGCAAAATCAGCATGGAGCATCTCTTACTTGGTAACATCTGGAGCGCTGACTGGGCGCACGTTCTTCCTCAGGGCCTCGATCCAGTTGCGCCGGATACCTGAGGTCATTGCTGACAGGGTGAAGACAGCATCCTTCGTCTGCAACGAGGAGGCAACAGAGGCTCTGTCAGCGCCTGGTGGAAGTTCAGGCAGGTCCCACTCACTCCCCAAGACCCTGCCAGGCACCAACTTGCAAGGGTGGTGGACAGTGCTAGAGAGGCCACCTGCTGTCTCATGGACTCGGGGTCAGGTGGAGGGGTGGGAGTGGGGATGTGCTCTCTGCAGGGAAGTCTGTTACACATCCTTCCTAAGACAACCTCCAAGCAAAGACAAAAGAATCTTTGCTGGCACCTTGGCCAAATATGAGCTGATGCAACCCAGCCATTCTGGTGCTGGGAGCTGGGCACCAGCAGGAGGCCACAGGGTAACCCAGACCACAAAGCGCACAACCCTGCACACCCACAGAAGAAACAGGGTTTTGTGCTGTCTCAGCAGCTCTCCCCCCCTGGAACACCAAGTAGCCAAGGACAGGATTGTACTGGGGCCAGATCCAGGGTACAGGTTGTTACTCCGAGCATGGTCAGCCAGGCTACACCAAGATCTGCAGCACTCACCACTCCCTCCCTGCAGCTCTAGAGAAGCTGCCTTGGCCAACAGGTCAAGCAAACACTCCTGGTGTTTAACTTGGCTCCTGGGTTGCCTCCAGCACAGCCTTCCACCAGTCCTCCAAAGCCTCCTCCTCCTCCTCCCTCCTTTGCCAGGCAGGTAGCACTTGTGCCCCCAAGCACTGCCAGCCATGTGTCACCAATGAGCCTTGCTGGGCTACCGTCCTGGCACAAGGTTTGCACAGCTTGAGTCTCAGCACCTTGGCACTGGCAGGAAGCACACGTTGCCACCAAGTGTCCCTTGGTGCCAGACACTTACGTGTATTTGGAAGCCATAGTTGCGCTGCACCGCGAACTCCGTCACATCCGTGCAGGAGCGGAGGTCAATTTCTCCATCAAGGTCATCAGCCTGCAAGCACAGCCACCCACCAGGACATCAGTACAAGCCCAGCTTTGACAAAGCCCATCACCCGCTGGCACCTTCAGACACCCACCCTCTTCGCCACCCCTCAGCAAAGAGCAGCTTGCAACCTCCACTGCCTGTTGTCAAGCGGAGAAGCTCCTGCTTCTTCCAGGAGCCCACCGGTCATGCCAGGGCTGGACTCCTCACCCCCCTGGCCACATGCACAGGGTGGGGAAGGACAAGAGGGCTGGAGAAAGGCTGGCCACGCTTACCTCCTCCGCATTTGAGTCCCGGTAATACCTCAGGCTCGAGTCGGTCAGCACAAACCAATGTTTCTTCCACTGCAGGCAGATCGAGCAGGGAGAGGGAAGGGAAAAGACAGGAGGGAGATGGATAGGAAGTTACCAGGAGAAGCATAGGAACAGGGAGGGATGCTCTGCACTGCGACCTCTTCCCCCCTTTCTTCCCCCTCCTCTATGTCCCTTCCAGCTCCCCCTCGCACCCCTCAGCTGGGTGAACCTTCATGGAGCAAGGGACCTCCACCAAAGGCTTCTCTCTGCCTTTCCCAGTGGGAGTGATCTCAGTGAGGGAGGGGGAAGGAAATCAGCTGCTCTTCAGGGGGTGTCTAGCAGCAGGGGCTGGGGGAAGAGGCAGACCCCTGCCAAGAGCTTACCTCTCCTGGCTCGTCCAGGATGGACATCCATCCCTTCTTGAAATTGAGGAGATCCGGCTGGAAAGGAAAGGACAAGAACAGAGGGTTACAGTCTGGGAATGACCCACAAAAGGGTTTTTCATGCCAGGGGGTGGAAAGCAAGTCCCCAGTGGCAGAACAAGTGGGAATAGCCTGAAGTCACTTTTAGGAAACTCATGAGGGTGTAGGACCTGGTGGCAAAGGAGAACTGGATTCAGCTCTCAGCAGTAGGCAGCCATTTCTGTAAGAGGAAGGAGAAGATAAGGAAAGAGGTTTTAGAAAAAAATTAAAGGAAAGTATGCAGCACTGAGGTTTCCACAAGGTGCCTCGGAGATATTTATTCAGAGAGGGGGAAGGCAGGGGCAAGAGAGCAGGCAGAAGGGAATGCTGCACTGCTTGACTCGGAGATGAAGGCAAAATCGCAAAGAACCAGACACGCCTTGTCCAAACCCTGGCCATCTGTGCCTCAGAGCTACGTCCCTCCAGTAACTTCACCACCAATCCTTTATTAAAGACACGAGCAGCCCTGTATGAAAGAGCCCTCACCGCAAACATACGGGAGGCAATTTAACAGCTGTGAAAACACGTTGCCTTTAAACAATGTGCTCCAGGGTAGAGATGAAATCAAGAGCCACAACCAGTGCTCGATCCTCTCTGAGATACTAAGGGCTCCTCTCTTACCACCCAGCTCCATCTGTTCCCTCCTGCTGCAGAGCCTGCCTTCTGCCCAGCTACCAAAGATGAGGATGACCGGAGTTTCACCCAGATCACCTCATGCCAGAAAGAAGCTTCCCCCCAGACCCCGCCTTCTCCTAACCTCACGCCACTGGTGCAGCATCCCAACCAGTTTATCTCCTTCCCAAGGTGGAATGCTGGGGAGCTGACTCAGGGGATCTGCTCTCGCTGGCTTTGCCCTTAGTCAAACAGGCTCGAGCCGGTCCCTCCTCCCAGCCCTGCTGGCTCCGGAGAGAAGTTGCACCATCTAATAATTCACCCACACGCCTCTTCTCCACGGGAAGCCCCTTCTTCTGCCGCTGAGCCAGGTAGGGCAGCACTGGAGAGGTGACCAGTGCCAGAGCTGGACCTCTCAGCGGTCTGTATCAGGTCTGCCAGCCCTGGGGGAAGCCACCAGTGGTCCCTAAGTGCCACAACGAACCACCCACTGGCAAGAAGGGGTGTCTCAGCAAGTTGATGGCCACTTTACTCCCCTCAGATGAGTCTGTTGCCTGTCTGCAGCTGCCCAGCACGCCCAGCTCCTTGGCCGCCCAGCCAGGCCAAGTTTTTCCTCTGCTTTCATCTCCCTGAGCTGCCGCTCTTGGGTTACACCCAGGGTTATGGGGTGGCAAGAGCCCAGTATGTGCTGGTGCTCCAGCTATTGGTTTGAGCAGGCATGGGGAGGCCCGCCAAGGGGAGGGTCACCAGCTGCTACAGCTTCAGGCCCAGCCAAGAAGCATCTGATGGTGGCCCTGAGCCGCCTGGGAAGGGAGGGAAACCAGAGGGAAAAGACACCAAGGTGACAGGCACTGCCAGTGGCTGAGAGACAAGGGGGACACACTCATCCCCATCCCTACGGACCCGGACATCCTGCTGGCCCTGCTGCCGCCCCGAGAAAGCGCCCCAAAAATGAATTCCTTCCCCGTGGCAGCAGCTCCACCCTTTTTCCCGTTATCCCTTCCAATCCAGTGACTTCAGCTCCGGCTCCAAACTGGGAGCGGCGGGAGGGAAGGAAAGGAGGCGAAACGTCAAAGCACGACCTCCCCCCCTCCTGGGACGCACGTGCGCTCGGCAGAGGAGAGCCGGGCGGGCTGCGCGGCAGCAGAAAAACAACACAGGGAGAGAGGGAGGGAAAAGGATTCCTGGCTGGGGATGTTGCACAGATCAGCTGGGCCTTGTCCTCAATAAGAGGATTTACAATGCCAAAGCATCGGGTGCCAAAATGATGAACATTAATTACGCTGCTGGGAAAACTGGCGGCAAGCCCTGCCAGAACTGCTGTCCCCGACACGGTGCTGGGGCCAGAAAATCCCCCTGGATGGCTTCTCCCAAGCAGGCGAATTGCACAAGGCTCCCATTTTCCCTGCCACCCCCAGATGCAGAGCCACAGCTCTGGAATTGGCTGTGAACTATTCTTGTCATAGCGGTGCTTGTACTGTAGGACAAGGCACCAGTTGATGCATGAAGCCACTTTTCTCCCCCTCCCCACAACCAAATCCAGCTTCCTCATCCAGCATGAAAGAGTTCGGGATACTGACAGAGGAGAGCGGGGTTCAAACCGAACTCCCCGTCCAGAGGAAACGTCCTGGCAGCGGGAGGAGGAAGCATGCAGGAAAGCCGAACCGCTGGGAGAGATCCGGGTGCCGGAGATGCAAGGATGAGGCAGGATGCACCTCCGGCAAAACGCATGGCCCTGCAGCACAGCTCGGGGCTGTGGATGGTGGAGGCTTCAGCTCGGGAGGCAGCAGCAGCAATTTTACCTGCCTGCATCCATACCCACCACAGCTCCATGTTCAGCCCTGCAGCTGGCCAGGTAGAGGCACCAAAGAGGGTCCCCAAGCAGCCAGGGGCACAGGTGATGTCTGGAAGGACTGGCTCACAACAGCAGGTTAAGGAGAGGCAGCTGCCTGCTCTGGCTGAGGAAGGGCTACAGGGGAGGTGATAACAGCCTACAAGTATCTGAAGAATGTAAACACCAAAGAAGGCAAGGGGATGGGATGGGATTGAAAGAATGGCTTCCGGGTGGTACAGAGGCGCTGGGATAGAGAAGTGGAGGAGAAGAGGCTGCAGCAGGCTGAGAAAGCTTGGTGTCCAAGCGGAGGGACGGGACAGTCAGGTGTGCTCCTTCCATCGCCAGCCTCTACCATCACCGTGCCTCCCGCTCTTCCAGCTCCCAAAAGCTCCTCAGGCCTGTAGGTCCTACAGTCCTGCTTCTTCTCACCTCCTGAAAGATTGTGCGAGGGGCTCCCGGCCTCCCGGAAAGCGCAATATCTCCTCTCCTCCAAAAAGGGAACCTGCTCCACAAGGCGTGGGCCTCAGGCCAAAACACAAAGCAAAACCACTCCAGCTCAAGTTTGGGGAAAGCAAAACCACTGCCAGGCTGGAGCACACATGCGGCTCCCGAATCTATACGTGCTGCAAAAGCAAGTGGGCGACGGGCTCTCCTTTCCCCACCACCCCCCTGCGAGATGCCAGCGGGCACAGCCTGGTCTGTCACCTCCATTTACCCAAATCTGCTCAACGCCCTCCCTTCTCCAGGCTGGCAAACATCTGTCCTGAAGGAGGTTTGCCCCAAGGGTGGGACACTCCCTACCCCAAAACCGCATCTGGTTCCCACAGGGAGCCCCACGTCCGGGGAGGGGGTGGGGGGGAAAAATGCAGATTTCGCATCCGATTGCAGTCATCAGTGCAGCGAGCTCATCAGGCCTCAGCCCAGCGCTGTCTGTAGAGGTGGGGTGGTGCCCACCTCTAATGAAGCGACGCTAATTAAGCCAGGGAGAACCCAGTAGGGCAGCCCGGCGGTGATGGGGAGGGGAAGCAAGGAGGCACCGAACCTCAGCCAGTACCCGGAGCCCCCCGGGGACCCCCGGTGTCACGGCGGCTGACAGCCCCGCCGGGCACCTCAAAACCCGGCAGAGGGGGGTGAGAGCGGCCGGG
>VXBW01005540.1:1991487-2007151 GCA_013400375.1 Thinocorus orbignyianus | reverse complement strand
CCGTCCCTCCCCGCCGGCCCGGGCAAAGTTAAAGCTCGGGGAGGGACGGGCTGAGCCGCTGCTGACCCAAGAAGGGACCGCTGGGAGCCCAGCCCTTCCTCGGGAAGGGATTCTTTATTTTTTTACGGATCGGGATTTTTTAGCATCAGTCCTGTCTGTGTGTGCCCGCGGGGGGGGTCCTCACCTTCCTCACCTGAAGCTGCTCGGGTTTATTCCCTCTTCTCTTCCCCCACTTCATCCCCAAACAAACCCCTAAAGCAGCGATTTGCAATCTCGGTGGGTCTGGAGGGGTATCTCTGGAACCCCAGGAAAGCCAGCTGGCACCGGGAAGGGAAATTGCTAGAGGGGGTCCCAAGGGAAAAGGGTTGGGGGGCTGCACACCACGAAATGCCATGCTCCGCTGTGCAGTGACACCAAGACAGTGCTTGCAAAATGAAGGTGCTCAGTGCTGCAGAAACCTGTAGTAGGTGAAGTGAACCAGCCCCAGATGTGCAAGGGGGGTCTCGGGGCTTTGGGCCCCTCTCTGGCCTTGGGCAGGGAAAATTAGGCAAGGGATATCACCTGTTTTGAGTTTCAGAGGCCTTTGGGAGCCTCCTGCCCCGCTGCAGTCTGTCCTTGTACGAAGCACAAAGCCAGGCCCTAGCAGGGGACAACCTGGCCAAGACAATTGACACACACAGAAGGGGACGGAGGCAGGAAAACTGCCAGCTACACGGGCGCCCGGGATGCTTTCTGCAGCCCTTCAAAGCTGCTCTTGTGCCGTTTTTGGTATCCCAGGAACGCTAACACCATTGACCATATCTTCTTTCATGCCACAAGAGCCCACTTCATCCCTTTAAAACCCTCAGTGCCATCATAGTGCCAGGCAGTAATAAAGGGAAAGAAAGCAGAGATTTTTGTCCCATGTCTACTGCTTGCTCTCCCCACTCCCATCTTTAAGAGAAGGCTCCGTGCCTCAGTTTCCTCATCTGACACACGGGCAAAGGAGGAAGGAAAGGTGGGTGTTGGTGAGCACGTTGCCCAGGAGGTCACGAGAAGGCAACTCCATGGTAAGCCTGCTCAGATCAAGTGCTGGAGATCCAGGTGCTGCCTGCAGTGACCTCCAGGGAAGAGCAGCTGCCCTTCCTCACCACTCCCAGGGCCTGGCCCTTACCTTGTTGCGCTTCTCACTGGCACTTGAACGTGGCTGTGAGCTTCCTGAGGAGCCAGCGTTGCTCTGTGGTGGGAAGGCACCTCTACCCAGCTGGGGCTGCAGGGGAAGAAAGGAGGAGCTGAAGCCATGGGCATTTAGTCCTTGCCTCAGGATCCCAGATTCGAGCATCTGGCTCCTGGTGATGGCTATGGGGGGAAGCATTCTCCCTCCTCCCAGTGCCAGGCAGGCAGTGCAGCTCTCCTGAAGAAACAGAGGATCCAGGGAGCCAAGGTGCATCAGAATTGCAACTCAGGGGACCCACCCACTCTGTCCTTGCCAGTTTTACACCTGGCAGGGTCCCTATCAGTTCTGGCTCCTGCCATACTCACGTGGTAAACGAGAAGACTCTTGTTCCCCCAGTCATTTTCCAGTGGCTTCTCTGGGTTGTTTGTGGTTTGGGTGTGCTCAGCACCCTTCCAGTGATCCTCCAGCCGCTGTGCTGGACTCTCAGGCCTTTTCCAGCTGTCATCTGGCTGTAGTCCTACATCCAAACATCTAGCAGGGCTTTTCCAGTCCCTTTCCAGCTGGCGCATCAACTCTGCATGGCACACGGGCTTCTCTTGGCGCTTCCAGTCCTTCTCCCACGCCTGCGTTTGGTGGGCATCCCCCTGGCCCCTCCAGTCCTGCTCCCGTGGCCGTGTTGGGCTTGTGGGTCGCAGGGGCTTGCCTCTGCCTTTTGAATCACTGCTGGCACCTTTCCCAGGGTGGGAGGGTGGCAGTTTTTCCCGGAGGCTCTGCCAGCTGTGCTCAGATGCCTTCTTAGGCCCCCCAAGGTGCAGCGGCTCCCCCGGTTTCACACGTTGCCTCTCTGCTCCCCGTGCTGGGCCAGAAGGGGAGGTCTCCTTTTGGCTTCTCCATGTGCTCTCGGTACACCTCCCGGGACTGAGGGAGCGCAGTGGTGGCCCTGCTCGACTCAGTCCGCTGTTATCCAAGCCCTTCCTGGGGCTTGTGGGGTGCAGGGAGTCCCCTCGGCTCTTCCTCTCCAGAGCTTGCCCTGTAACCCCTGCCTGCCATGCAGCTCGGCCCCTCTCCAAGTTTGGGGGCCGGCCGGATTCCCCTTGGCTCTTCCAGCTTTTCTCTGAGCGCCAGGGAGGGCTCACAGGCTCCCCTGCCCTCCTCTCTGGCTGACGGGCCGGGCTAACAGAGCGTGGGCTCCGACTGCCTCTCTCCAGCAGCCAGCTGGGACTGGTAGGGCGTGGAGAATCCCCCCGGTTCTTGCTGGGCTTCTCAGGGTGCCGAGCTGGGCTAGGGGAACGCAGGGTCTCCCTGGGGTCTCTGCTGCGCTGCTCGAGGTGCCAGGAGAGGCGCTGGCCCTGGGAATATGGGGAAGAGCAAAGAATCCTCTTATAAAAGAGGAAGTACAGGTGAGTGAGAAGAACATAGGATCAGGGATAGGAGACTGTTTAAATAGTTCCCCAGACAATTCCCTGTACAAAGAGCCAGCCTATACTGAAGAGAAGCTCTTGCACCCAAAGGGTGAAAGGGCTGCTGCCATTTAAAAGCTAAGAGTCCCAGTCCCCAGCCAGGGGAGGGCTGAGAACAGAAGAAAGGAGGAGCAGGAAAATGGAAAGGCACAAATAGAGGAAAATGCAACAGGGAAAAGCAACCCGGCTTGGGAAATTGGGATGGGGTCCCAACACACAGCCAAGCCTCACCTCCTTGGGCAGGCTGGGGCTGGACTGCCTCCGAACCACACGGCCTTTGCTGGGTGGCACTGGGGTCTTGCCATCGAGCCGCTCCACACGGCCCTCCTCAAGGGCCTGGAAGGCCTCCAGGGTCTCCGATTTCCTGTAGAAATACATAGGTTGTCCAGCTGCCGCCAGGCTCAGCTTGGCAGCAGAGCCCCTGCAGATCCTGCTCCAACCTCCACTTGCGCGAGACACTGCATGCGCTGTAGCCTCTCCCTTTCCCTGTCGCTTCAGCCACACCAGTTTTCATGTCCTGCTTCTTCACACTATTCCTTAAGCTTCCCTTTGTCTGGTCCTTCACATCCCACCCACCTGCCCAGGATATTTCCCTGGTCCCCATTTACATCCCCTCCTGCCCTGTGCCACTGACACTGGTACCACTTTCAATTCTGCAGCCAAGATCCAACACTGGGTACTTCTCTGCATCCCCTGTCCTTTCCTGAAGAGCTTCTACAATGGACCCTGGATGCCTAGGGAGTGGGGGTCCCCTCTTCCCTTCCCTACTTCTGTGGCTTGTCCTGCTCCACAGCACATCCTGCAGCTTCCAGAAGCTGACTGTGAGGATGAGGAGGGTGGGCTGCTTCCTACACTTCCAGCAATGCAGCTTCCCTCTACCTTTCCAATGGCCTCAGCTGCTTGCATGCCACAACGGAGGAGCTCCCCAGGCCGGGAATCACTGAGCCTAAACCCAACCCCAGCTTTAAGGGACATTTAAGCACAGCTGAAAGCTGAGCTTTGCCATCAGGGCTAGGTGGCATGGCGATTCTGGAGGTGGCAGCCCCCCCACCCCCGACAACACAGGAGGTTGATGTCCCCTCCTCTGACCACTGCAGAAACCCTTCGCCCTTGGCTTCTCACCTGCGCTCACAGCCAAAAATCCTCTCCACCTCCACCCGGCCGGGGCTGAGCGTGCGGGAGCCGCAGCGGTCAACAGCATCCCGCTGGCCGAGGCGCCTGGGCTTGGGCAGGTCTGCCAGCACCGTGTACTCCTGCCTCTCCAGCCCGTGCCGCCCCTCTGTGCCCACACTGACGGGGTGCCCACGGGGCTCCCTGACCTGGGAGCCAGTCAGGCGCCCACCGCTGCCCACCGGGTCACTGCGGGCCAGTGAGGAGCCAGCGGGGGCACGCGGTGAGGTGGATGCCCAGGGAGGATCTTTTTTCCGGTGCTCCAGGGAGAAATAGCCGCTCTCTATGTGGTGCTTCGGCCAGCTCTCCTCGGGCTTCTGGCTGGTGGGACGGCGCTCTGGGACGGGGAGAAGGCCGTTACTGGGGGAGGCACGAGCGACACGGGATGCCACCACGTCCACGGCAAAGCAGGTCTTCGGAGGAGAGCTAGAAACGGTCCAGGAGGGCAGAGATAAAACCCAGACTCCCTCCAGGCGGGGTGGGAGCACTGGGACACAGCACTGCGAGCCGAGGGCATGCCAAACCGTGCAGACAGAGAACACCCCAGAGACCCACGATTCATAGCCAGCACACACAGAGGTGCCATCTCATGGATTCTGGGCATTTGTGTGGTGCCCACAGAGGTTGTTGAATGCCTCCTGGGATCAGAACTGAGTAAAGAGATGCTAAATCTAAATAGAGATCTGATGTGAACTTCAGAGACTCCCAAGTGGAAAGCAAACCAGAAACAGGATCTCACACAGGAGCAAATCAAGTGTACCTGCTTTCAGTGGGCCGATTTCTTTCCCAATGCCCTGGCCCTCAGTTCTCACCCAGGCTCCAGAGGGAATGGGCTGAGCCCACCTGGGTCTGTCTGCCTGTGGGGCTCGCAGCCACACCTCCTCTTTGTGGCCCGCGTAGCTCATCATGTCCCGTTTGCCTGATCCCAAAGTGTTGTCCCACAGCCGGGTCATTTCCCCGTCCTGGGAGACAAGATAGGGCAGATCTCTGCAATGGGAACAGCAGCTTTTGTGGTTTGGAAGGAGGTAAGAGGATATGTGAGAAGTTACAGCCTGCTCTGCCCAAAGCTGCTGGTAAAATGGAACTAGGAAAGGAGCTGGGTGAGCATAAGATGACCCCAGTCCAACATCAATGGGTATGGCAAGAAACAACATAGGCAAGTCCACACAGGGGATCCAAGAGCAGATCTCATGCTCTTTAGGGGGAGAACCTCCTCTCTGGAGACTAAGGGTCCCAGATGATCCCCCTTTGCATCTCAGGACCTTCTGAATGCATCTAGTACAAGAGGCATTGAAGGGCTGAGGAGACCAAAATAAACCAAACCACAAGAGAGCCCCATCTCACCCTGGCAAGTGCAGAGTTGGCTTCGGCACAGGCGCTGGGGTCGGTGCCCGTTTCTCTGTGCTCACCCTCAGCTCCGGGGCTGAGTGGGGGATATCCCCTGCTCTCGTGCCAGCTGTGGGGCAGGGAGAGAGGACAGCTGGTGGTCAGCACAGCCCGCGGGGCTCAAGGGTGTGTGGCAGTGGCGGCANCAGCCCAAGCCACACTGGCTCTCTCTCTCTACTGGATGGATAGAGGCTGACAGAGCCCACCCTGGGACCACCAGCCTTGTTGTAGAGGCAGTGAGGAGGAAGGAGACTCTTCTAGGGGTCCCCTGACCTCTCCTGCGACAGCCAAGAGGAACCCAGTTAGAGGGCACAGCGTGGGGGTTGCTCAGCCCTTTTCCCCTGACACCAGTGTGCAGAGCATCAGGGAGAAGGCATCTGATTTCTTCTTGCTTGGCTTCCCACTCCCCCTCCTCCACTCTTCCCACCGAGGGGGCTCGTTGGAGCAGCATGGCTCCCGGCTGGTACTCACCGCTCCGTCTCCTCCGCTGGGCCCACACACACGTATACCTCACACTGGGGGGCTAAAATGTGGAGGGCATCCCAGGGCCCACCCGGGTCTGCATCGCTGTTGGCATTGCACCCCGAGACCTCCACGGCATGGTCCTGCGAGGAAGAAGGGGATGCAATGGTGCTGTCAGCGTGTCAAGGATGAGGAGGAAGGCTGCCCTTCTGAAACGCCTGCTGCTTCTGCCTCCTCCAAGAGCAGACCAGCCTCTGGGGCTCTTGATGCCTCTCCCAGCCCACTGTGGAGATTTTTCTTCTACTTAAGGATGCTGGGCCTATCTGGCCTCCTGCTATTTGATGTTGAGTGCTGCAGGCATCCCAGAGACAGCGTGCATGGATGAGGGCTCAGGGAAACCGCCCCCCCTCACGTCCGCGTTGATGCTGCTGGCAGCCGCTCTCCTCCACCACCCGGATAGCCCAAAGAGAGGCAACGGAGCCAAGAGGGAGGGCGATTTTTCCAGAGAAGGCTGTAGCCCCAGCCCCTGCCTCTATCTGTCAGAGCTTGTAGGTATCTTAGCCTTCTCCCCAGCCCCGTTACCTGCGGGGCCTATGAGCAGTGGAGGGGGAGGCTCCGGGGAGCTGGCTGTCCGCGCCGCCTTCCCTCCAGCATCTCACCCGCCCTGGGATTTGCTCAGAGGCGATGGCTCTGAGCAGATCGCGGGCGAAGGGCTGAGGTAACCTTAGAGGGCCCGGGACCAGGGGGAGAGAGGGAGGGGGCGAGAAAGAGAGAGGGAGGCTCATTACTATTTCATCATCCCAGGCCAGTCGCTCCTGGAGGACGGCGAACAACACGAAACCCTCTGTGAACATGAAACCAGCTCTTGCCCGGTCAGAGGCAACCAAGTGGCTTGTGCATTCAGCCCTGTGCCTAAGGACCACGTTGGTATTCGGAACCCAACATCCCATGAGATTTATCCCACTCCTGCTTTCCCCTCCGGGAACAGGTTGCTGCAGCTGCCCCAGGGACAGGATTTGGCCCCAACCCTAAGCCAACAGTGGGGGCCACAGGAACATCCATCAGGACCACATTTTAGGTGAGGCAAGCTATAAATGACAGGAAGGACCATGCAGAGATTAATCCCAGGTGAGTCCTTGCTCTGCCAGTCCCCTCTTCCCTCCTTGTAGCTTTGCATCTGCAACACCCCTGCTTTCCCTTCCAGGATCTATTGAGCCCCTCATCACTGGTGTTCAGCCCTTCCCAGCTAAAAAGGCTCCCAGCTTGGGTCTGGGCACAGCTGAATGGTGGATTCCCATGCCCAGAAAGACTCTCTCCCTGTGCAGCCTTTCCCCAAAGACACCTAGAAAACCTGGCTGAACTTTTGTGTTAGGGATTTCCATCTCTACAAAAGGACTTGGAGTTCCAGTGTGGAACAAAGGAGCCATTAATGAAATATTCATAGCCTCCAGGTGGGATTGAGGAGCTCACCTGGATAGAGTGCTGGTGAGCCCCTGCGGCTCGGAAACAGTGCTGGCACAGGCTCTTTGCAAATATGTTGGCTTCAAAGTTCATGCAGGGCACATCGTCTACCGAACCAGACATTGTCCATAGCAGGGATGAAGCTCTTTAGCTGACGGGCTGCTGCCAGGGGGCAGCCAGGAGGAAATGGAGGAAGGAACAGCAGTAGAAGACCAAAGCTTTTGGTTCCCCAGCCTCAGGCTCCTGTGGAAGCAGGAATGTTATTCCTAGACTGAAGTTTGTTGCTCTCAGCTGGCAATACTGGAATCAAAGGGCACCCAGGTGCAAGGCCATCAGTATTGTCCATATAATTATAGATAATAAAAGGGTATGCTCTGGCAGAAACCTCTTTTAGAATGGGGCACTGCACTGCACCCTCAGATGACTGCTGACACTGCCCCAGTTTAGGAGTCCTTGTGAACAGTGAACGATGCTCATACCCTGCTGTTTTGTTTGATGGAATTTTTCTTCCTTCAAGCTCTCTTAAAAGGCACAGAAAGTAAACCTTTCTTCTTGACTCTGTTGCTTATAAAGCTATAAGCAGCTTAGGAAATTTGGAAATGCACAGAGAGCTTTCCTAAACTTGTTGATCCCACTAAAGTTTGAGACCTGTGGAACAGTTGATTGCAAAACTGTGAAAGGCAACAAGCATTGCCAGCACAACAGCTGGGCCCCACACTTGTGTCCTGGCTTTCTGCAAGCATCTTGCCCACCATCACCTCCTCTGTCCCACAGGAATTGAAAGCAAGACCTTAAATGTGAAGATGTGACCTCTGCTGGGAGGGCTCCACTTAATTCGTTTGGAGGAGGCACCAACAGAAGGACAGGAAATCAGCACGGGATGTAAATATGCAGCATCCCTGAGGTCAATATGCCACTGCTCCCCTAAACATGGACAACTGAATCATAGAAACTGATCGAGGCTATGGCTGCTCCCCGAACCAACCAGGGCCAACTGTCAATGCCAAAACCAAGCTCTGACTTTTGTTTGTCAGTGCACTCATTTGCAATACAGCAAGTTGCACTAGCACCAACCTTGCAGACTCCATCCTCGCACTGGGACACATTTTCTTGACTCATTCACACCAAAACCCACACCAGAGCCTAACCACTCACCTATCAGGGATGCAGGACAAAACACTCCAACATCACTGCCCACCCCTGCCCATGGGGTACCACCGGTGGCTGGACCCCCAAGGCACCCTGCTGCTTGATGGGCAAATCATTGCTCCCCACATCCCCTGGGGTCTACTGCCAGGATAATGCTGTGATCCCCAGGGCCTCTAGCATGCCTGCATGCAGCTAGCCATTCCCAGCACCTCCCAGTATCCCCAGTACCTCAGCTCCTCTATGGCTCCCAGCACCTCGCCGCCCGTCGCACTCCCCCCCCGCAATGAAGCCGACCGTGGGAACGGCGGGCAGCGCGCCCCCGCCCCATTCCCTCTCATTGGCCGCCACCCAGCAGTGATTTGAATACCGCCCTCTGAGTGGCTGGCGCGGGCGCGGGGCCGTGGCGCCCACGTGCCGGTGTCAGCCGGCGGGAGATCGACCCGGCCGGGCCGCCCCAGGTGGCCCCGGGGCTGGGGAGGGGACAGCGGCTCATCCCCCCGCCTTGCCCGCTCCTACCCCGGCCTCTTCCATCTCTCCCTCTCCGGGAACACCTCACCGTCTGCCCCAAGAGCCCTCCGCCCCCAGCATCACCCCAGGAGTCAGTTAACTCGAACCCTAAGCGGCGGGTTCATCAACGATGGCTCAGGCAGCCCAGTGTCACCCTGTCCCCAGCACAGCTCCAGCCGGAGCTGACCCCCACCCACAGCACTCCCCACAGGTTTGTCCCATGCGGACATTACCTGCTGAGCCTCGCTGTTCCTACCAAAGTATGCTCCACGCCTGTCCCCCACTGCTCCTGCTGCAGCTCATCCTCCTCCTCTCCCTGCTCCTGGTGAGGGCTAAAAAATGTTTAACTTTACTTTCTGGGGTTCCTTTGAAGGCACTTTGCAATCCTCTCTTCAAGCCCATTTCTCCCAGACAACCCCAGTTTTTCAGCTCTGTTAGTTCCCAAAAGTTCTCACCGCTCTCCCAGTTAATGTCTTTTTTCCCCAGCTCATTTACAGGAAGCAGTGCTGGAACCAGCAGTGGGACTGAACTGGGCACAGCCTTGAGCTTGGTATTCTACTTCACAGCAAGAAGTACGGTTCACTGATGACCACACAGCTCCTGCACACGCTGCAGCTCTGCCTCCTCCTCCCATTTATTCATACAGTTTTTGGGGGCTCCCAGTCTGGTTCTGATCCCCTGTAATCCCTCCCCATTCCATTTCTGCAGGCACATGTGTGCGGAAGGGCAGCCTCGCCAGCGAAAGTCATCATGCGTGGAAAGCCCCAGGGTGGCAGCCCATGTCAAAAAGCCTCCTGTCTCTCCCTGAGAGCCCTGGGTGGGGCGAGGCGAGCAGGAGGAAGGCGCAAGTGCCCGAGGTGGCCTCACCACGGAGCCCCCCAAGCGTGAAAAGCCCCGCAGTGTAGGCTACGGAAGGGGGATCAGACAGGGAGCGGGTGGTTTCTGCTTTTTTGGAGCACCAGCACGTTGAGTTTTGCAGGTACCTTCGAGTCAGAAGCGGTTTCCTCCTGAGCAGCTGGAACTTGTTTGTGAGCGGCATGGGGGAGGAAATAAATAACCCAACAAAAACGCTCAAATCCATCTTGAAAACAAGGAGGAAGCAGCAAACAACAAACATTCTAAGCCACGGCCTGGTATGAACTGTGATGTGCCCGGTGAACCCGTAACACACCGACTTGCGTCTGGGAGCTCATATCCTTGATCCAATACACCCTGGGGTAGCCCGGCTGCCCACCCCCTGCCTAACAAAGACAGCAGGGGAGGGCTAAGCCAGCCATTTACATTACAAAGTAAAGCTTTAATCAATCAAATGGAGAAATCAATAGCGCAGCGAACAATCCTGATGGTGAAGGCCCTACAGGGTTTTACAGTTCTGTTCTCTTTTCCATATTTTTTTTTCTTTTTTTTTTTTTTTAATGTGATAATACAACTTCCAGCAGGAACTGGAAGCCTTCAGAGCATGGCAGAGGCTGTTGGAGATTTCAGCTGACACTTGACAAGGGCTGGGAAGTTATAAGGGCCAGGGAAAAAAAGTGGGGAAAAAAATATAAGAGAGATTCTTCTAAATCACCAGGCAGCAAAAAAACCAAACAGGGCCTACAGGAGGGATGGGGACGGACTCTTTATCGGGGGTTGTAGTAATAGGATGAGGGGTAATGGTTTAAAACTGGAAGAAGGGAGATTTAGATTAGATATTAGGAAGTTCTTTACTGTGAGGGTGGTGAGGCACTAGAACAGGTTGCCCAGAGAAGCTGTGGATGCCCCATCCCTGGAAGTGTTCAAGGTCAGGCTGGATGGGGCTTGGAGCAACCTGGTCTGGTGGGAGGTGTCCCTGCCCATGGCAGGGGGGCTGGAACTTGGTGATCTTTAAGGCCCTTTCCAACCCTAACCATCCTATGATTCTATGAAACACTGAAGAGCTAATGAGGTGCCTCTTAACATCCCAGCAGGATTATCCAGAGGCAATCCAGCCCTGACCCAACTACCATGCCAGGCTGTCTACAGGAGGCAACCCAGCCCACAGTTCACACTCCACATTTGGAACAGATTTCACAAACACACAAACTATACATTTCCTTAACAAGAGTTGTTCCAGCTCCAGAGCAAATTCCTGGGGCAAGTGTAGGCCACCTTCTCCCCGCAGCCACCCTGCAAGCCCAGAGAGAAGGGAAAGCTGCTGTACCACACAGACCAAGGATGTCACACATCATCCTTCAGCTTCTAGCTGCGGTCCCCTCAGTGTGGTACACCACTGCAAACAGAACTTCTCTCCTTCCCTCCTACATCCCCCTCAAGCCCAACCACTGCGGAGCAGCTCTAGAGCATGTGACTCCCAAACCACAAGAAAAGCTGTGCTCTGCACATGGATGCTTTGGATACATCTGACTTTTGGCCTTGGCCCCAAGTTGTGCTCCTGCAGCTCTGAAACACCCAACACCCCGAGGTGAGACAGGGAGATGGGCAAGGTCACACACTAAACCCCGAGAGCTTTCTACAGTGGCCTTTAAGGCTGGGTGAGAGAAGATCACCATGGCTGCTTTGGAGACCACACTCACACTGCACTTCCATGACATTATTCAGAATTAGTGCCTGAGAGTGGCAAGCCTAAGCTCAGGATTGGACTCCGAGTCCAAGCACAAAAGGCACTGGTACCTATTTCCCTGCCATTTACCTTTTTGGGGGGAGAAAGGGAGGTGGCAAAAGGACCCTGACCCAAGCACATGTCACACAGCTCCCTTGAGGACATGCAGTAGCAAAAACCGTGTAGCTGCTCTCAGCGTTGAGATCAGACACCTCTCTCCAACACACTGAAGGATTTCTGTGTTTGCGGGTGCATGCTCCAAGAAACGATGAGATGAGGTACACACCAGGCTTGTCCCCTTTGCTTTAGCAGCTGGTGGCCATCAACATTGCTCTGATGTTCCTCCATGAAGCCTCAGGCACTGGTTTACTCTTCCCCCTCCCATTTCTGGCATGAGGAATCTACATACTCGCCCATTGCTGGGTTGCCAATTTTCTGGTGTGGGTTTTGGCCACACAGGCCTGCTTCCCCTTTGTCATTTCTCTGCCAGTACACGCGGCAAGGGAGGGGTCCTGGCTGCCCGAGACAGAACAGTCACCATCTCCCATGGATACTGGAGGACAGAGGCCAGAACCCTGCCTAGGCTCACTCTCCTCCTCAGGATTCACTCCCACTTTTGCTACCAGCATTTCTCAACCGTGTAAACCCCTTTTTAAATTTCATTTTATTATTTTTTTCCTCCTTGCTGAAGGCATCCATGCTAAAAACATACACTGAGGTCCCAAGAAAGGCACTTCACTGCTGCTGACTGCAGCAGCCCCGAGGTAAAGGGCAGCCTCCTCCACTCCCATCCCAGAGAGGGCCACACACACAGAGCAAGGGCATGAGGGCATTTCATACTCCTCTGGGCTATCGCAATTAAGATCGGCACATTCAGCAGACAATGGAATGAGCCATTCCTGCTCTGGCTGGTTCAGTGTTACCACAAAAATAGCTCCCAGCTATTCCCTTTCCTAAGCACCAGCAGATCTCAATATCCTCTAAGTAACAGGAATCACCTCCCCTCTTCCCAGCCGGTGCTGGCGTTAGCACAGTTGCTGTTACGTTTCAAATAAGTCACAAGTAGTTTTCTTTTATCTTAGCAAAATGACTTCAAAAAGATTTATTCACAAAGTTACTGAATTTCACCTGCAACGGGTACCAAAAAAAACCAAACCCAAACCCCTGCATTCAGGTGTGGCACTGGAGAAGAAACACATGAGATAAGATGATGCCAAGTCTCCATGGATAAAGGATTTACTGCCCAGCAGAAATTCCCAGCCACTGATACACGAGTGGAAGCAGAGCTCTTCCCAGCTGCATAAACTGCCCTGATGGCACGACTGTCACACTCAGCCCCGGATCCTCTCCTTTGATAAAGCCAGGTATCAGCTCTGGAAGGGGAGTCCCAAGAAGAAGAGGGTTACACCGAACAGAGACTCTGATCCCCCAGCAGAAGTTTTTAGAGACTCAGTGGCACCCAGACACTTTGCTGGAGATCCCTGCAGGAATAAATGGGTGAGCTCAGGAGGTGAGAGAAAGGCTGAACTGGGCTCACTGCTGGACAGAAAGCCAAATAAATAAAGCCCACAAAGATGAGGTCCCAAAAAGCAGCAGTCCAGATGTAGAGAGGTGTCCCAGCTGCTGGTCCAAGCACTAGTTTTCTCTGTTAATCTTGGTCACGGCCCATTTTGCCCGTCAGCCTCCGTCGCTGAGTCTTAGTGGTTCGCCCCGTGCTGGATTTCTGCAATTTCTTGCGTGGGCCTTGCCCACGCTGAGGTCGCTTTCTTTTCGTCTTTTTCTGGCTATGCATGTGCAGTGTGGCAGTAAGAGAAGAGATCCTGTGCAGGGCAGCAAGAGAGAAATGTTTGGGGACCAGAGCCTGCAGGAACAAGGCGAGACTACAACAACAGCAGGAGAGCCCTGCGTGGCCCAGGAGGAACGGATGCCAGCCACAACAAGCCCCAGGGGAACACCACTGGGCTGGGCATCATCTGCCAGGGCAGAAAACTTGCAAGTCTACAATGTGCAATAACAACCAAACTGAATTTTCTGAGCAGTGGGCTGTCCAGCCACCACAGAGTTAAGTAATTCTCTGTATCCTCAAAGCTGCTGCAAATCCTGGATACTGAAAAACGTGGAGAATGCCAAAGCTCTCAACATTAGGGTCTTTTGACCTTCATTCTAGAGATAAACTCTGCACCCTGCAATACACCCTACCCTGCAATATCTGCTGAGAAGAAGGACTAAGCAAACAGTTCAGGACAAAGCCCGCCCTGCACGGCACCCTCCTCCTCTTCCAGCTGTCACCAGGGATCAATGTTAGGAGAACAGAATGTTTGGGACAGGCTTGCGCTCTTCCAGTGCCCTCTGCTGGCTCCTGCCCACCGGCACCCAGGCTGCACAGCATCCCCTCCCTCCCTGCGACCACATGGCTGATCTGGGAATGCAAGATCTTCCTGATCAGCTCCCAGAGCCTGGCAGCTAAGAGCTGAATAAATTTATACATACTTTTCAGAAAGGAAGGGGTTTCTGGACTTCTTGGGCATTGGTCTTACAGGCTTGTTCACCACCTCTTCCCCTTTCTCTTCTTCTGATCCATCACTTTTTCCCTTAAAAAGGGAGCAAAAGATAAAAAAAAATGTAAATGTTCCTTCCTATAGACACATTGAAACAGGCAGTCTTGTGATTCCAGTGTTTCCACTGTCTTCTTGGTTTCACCCTCTTTTGTGACCCATCTAGTCATGGACAAAGTCTTTTTTTGATACTCTACATCCCTTGCTGTCCAAATCTCAAGGTTTCTTATCGTAGCCCTTTAGAAAAGGGCAACCAGTGAGAAGTCCTACAGTAATCCACCTTAAGGACCAAACACTTCAGCATGATCTTAAGGTCATGCAACTGAAAACTGAAGTATGAATTAAAGGTTTCCGCTTTTTTCTTAAATTACTATTAAAACCTCTTTAAGTGTTTTTTCAAATTTTAGAAGTTGACCTTATAAATGTAAAAGGTTAGCTGCCAAACAGCTAACCATTTCCCCAGAGAGCTCAAATCCAGCCAGGAGTCATGAAGATCAAAAGTATCAAATCAACCAGTACCTGAAAATCTCTATGAAACAAAGGTGAGACCTCATAGTTACAATGTGTTTTGAGAATAAAAGCAACTGTAACAAGGACTGAGTGGTTTCCTTATTTGTGGTCCAAGAACAGGATCATGGAGAAAAAAAAAATCCCTCCTCATGCTAATAGTACTTTTCCTTGGACAGGACGCAGGAAAGAGGTTGAAAACAGTCCACGCAGCAAAGTCTGAAGTCTTGCTGCTTTTGTTGTATCAACCTTTAAAACACTACATTCTCCTCATCCACCCCTGTAGTACCTGTCACTTGAACAAGGTCATCTGAGACCAGCAAAGAATTCCAGGGAGATTTGGTGTGAACTGTTCTCATGCTCTTCAGAGGACCAATATAAGTTGTAGAGGAATGTAAAGTTACAAATTCCCCTTTTCTTCCCTGCTCCCATACACCTGCATGTTTCTGGGTATACTGAGGGAGTACTAGGCCTATCTAGCTAGCCCCAAAAACGTTTACAGCTGACACAGAGAAGCAGCAAGAGGCTTTACCACAGGGGTGGTTAGTCCCAGCTGGCGTGCTCCTGAGAGGTCCAGGTCACTGATGGTGGTCACTGTTACAATGTGGTTCGGGTGGTCGATGTTCACAGATTCTGACCGTGATGTCACCAAGTGCTCCAGTTCATCAGCCTCCTCTGGGGAAACAAGAAATTCTGCTCTGCAAGGGGCCCAAGTTTTCCCAAGATACACTCTTTTTTTTTTTCCCTACAGTGCCATGCTGAGGGACAGGATTCATCCTTTACACGCAGGGTTAACGAGCGGAGGAGCACTATAAGCATGAAGGGCAAGCTCCTTCTCCCAGCAGATGGGACCTGGTAACACCTTGGAGATGTCCCCCTGTTCATTCCTGTCCATACAACCCACCCAGCCCCCTGTCCCACCGGGCCAGAGGGCTGTGGGAGTCACTGCTCAGGTGGATGTGACAGAAGCCAGGAGCTGGCACTGCGAGACAGTGTGGGCACCCCTGCTCCAGCTCTTACCACCCAGCCACGGTGTCAGGCCATGGGTGCCCACCTCCCCCCCTTCAGGCTGCTCAGCACTTACCGAGGGCTTCCTCCCTCTCGCTCAGCATCTTTAGGTACTCCTGGTGCCGCTAAGGGATGGAAACAGGTCACTGAGGCGCTTTTGCCCCTCCAGCCTCCCTCCTCGCTCCAAGCAGGGCAGGGGGAAGCCCGAAGACCCCCTCCTGCCCCGCGCCCTCGTCCCCGCGGCCTGCCCCGCCCCTCCCAC
>VXBW01005540.1:1948462-1991346 GCA_013400375.1 Thinocorus orbignyianus | reverse complement strand
CCGGCCCCGCCCGCCATTTTGTGCGGCCGGGCCTGGTTGTGGGGAGGGGGTGACTGAGGGGCAGATTTCCTCACGGGGTCCTAAGTAGGGTGGTCCTTGTGGGCTGAACGCCTGTTGGGGTGATGTTGGAGTGGCTCCAGGGTGTGGGGGGACCCCGAGTATCACCAGTGGTGGAGGGGTGTGATGGAGCTGAGTGAGGCTGGGAATCGTGTCCTCTTGTCCCAGTGGTGTATGTGACCTCAGTGTGTCTCCTCACCCGCTTCTTCANAGGGGCACAGGGGATGATATGTGTATGGGGGGTACCTCCTCCTTCATCTTCCTCTGCTCCTCCTTCAGCTTTCGCTTGATCTCCTCCAGCGCTGCTTTCCTCCGCTCCACCTTCCTCTTGTGGAAGCCGGTCAGGTACTCCCTGCCGCCGGCAACACAGAACACCCCCCCCCGCCCCGGCTTTTAGAGACCAGGGGATGGATGCCTCCATTCCCCTCCCCTTCCCCGGATGCGCCCGGCCTCACCTCCGCCTCTCCTCATCAAAAGTCACCACCAGCCGCCCCTCACNCGATGGAGCTGAGTGAGGCTGGGAATCGTGTCCTCTTGTCCCAGTGGTGTATGTGACCTCAGTGTGTCTCCTCACCCGCTTCTTCATGTGCTTTTTTTCCCCTCCAAGCTGCTGTGGTGGAGGTTGCTGGTGTCCTCAGTCAGCCCCAGCACCCAGCTTGGGCATGGTGCTCCTCTAGGCTTCGTTGTCTCCAGCTCCTCTTCATCACCCTTCTGGAAGAAGGTTCTTCTGGCCAGCCTAGCACCTTATCTCCCACCTCAAGACCCGCTTTGGTCCTCCTCCAAGTGTTTTATATTTGCAGCTCTTTAATAAAAGTCATTCCTCCAAATATTTTAACATCTGTGTTTCTCTGACATTGAGTCTTCAAGGTGCGGGACCCAGCAGAACACACATGGTGTCTGCAGTCGATGGTGGAGGGAGGTTCCAGTATGAGTAAGTGGGGGCACCAGGACTGGTTGGTGTCTTCTTGGCTGCTGGCTTGAGTGACTGGCTGAACTCTTGAACCTTCCTTGTCCTCCAGTCCTTACCCTAAAAGTGGGTGTGATGCTTGCGTGGTGGCCAGCTGACTTCAGTGGAAGGTCCCAAAGTGTTGTGAAGTCAACCAAAGCCACCACCCACAGCCCACAGAGCGTGACAAGCCCTGACACTGCCTGGTGGCCACTGGTCCATGGCTGCCCAGCCTTTATCAGCTCTCACCGAGTACACTCTTTTCCTGGCCTGTCCTTTCACCAGCAGAAATGCGGAAAAACCAGTTCTGTGGTTAATTGCTGCACTTCCCTCCACGCCCATGGGGCAGGTCTCCTTCTCCTTCTCCTCCTCCTCCCTCACAGTCTGGGTGCACTTCAGCCTCCAGCCCCTCCGTCCCTGCCTGCGCTCAGCCGACTCAGGTGCACTGTCAGACCTCCACGCTGCTTCCATTAACCTTACAGCTTCTCCTGCCTTCCCGTTTTCCCTCTTGTCTGCTAGAGCTTCTGTCTCTCTCTGGTGGCTTGTTCTCCTTCAGGCCACCCAGAGGGCTGGACCACAGGTGCAGAAGGTGGAGGCAGCTGCCCTCTTAGCCCTGTCCTGCCCTGCCCAGAGGGATAAGCATTTGGACGGTGATGGCTGGAGGCAACGAGAGGAGCATGAAGGCCCTGAAGGAGGTGTGGGGAAGAGCTGAAAATTCTTTGTGTGCAGACTGTGGGAAGCCAGGTGAGTCCTCGAGGGCTGCTGGAGGAAGAGTCAGAAGCAGGGAGCCGGGGCTGGTCTCTAGCAGCAGTTTGATGCCAGCCACCTGGCTGCACAGAAGCCTGGGGCTGAGAGGGAAGAGAAGCATTGCTGTGTCTGGATATTCGCTTCCCTCCGTGGAGGTTGGCAAGGCAGGAGGAAGGACATGCTGGTGGGAAGAAGGACAGGGACCCAGTCATGCCAGATGAGCAGGGGCGGTGGAGGCTGCAGCACTGTAGGTTGCAGTTGTGTCAGATCTCAGTACAAATCAAGGTCGTGCCCAGTCAGGACCTGACAGGAAAGCTCCTGGAGAAATCCTGCTTCAGAAAGGAGGCATGATTCAGGAGAGCATTGTCTTCTCCAATGACTCAGCTACGACCTGACAACCTGCCACAGGCGCCTCGGAGATTTATTTTACTGAAGGGCTCACCCTCTTGAAAGGGTCTCCAGTTTGAGGTCCTACAGGTGCTGCTAAAAACACCCATCATACGACTCTCAAAAGGGGCATGTGGAGTCCGGCACCTGATCCAAATGAAGACTGGGCTAATTAGTACCATTTTACTTTCTTAAATTCTCTCTGGAGAATTTTGGACGCAGGGCGGGTTTCCACTTCCTGAGCTAAATACTGTTGGGGGCTTTCTGTGTTGCCCTAAATTGCTCCTGGAGTCTTTTCCCAGAGGTGGTTTCATTTTCATCTTGGGTGACCCTTTATGCAGAGGGAGTTTGCAGAGCACTGTGCTGTTTTTCAAGGTTCAGGTCAACAGATATCTAGGTGAAGTGGTTGAAGCGTCGGGAATGAGGGACTAATAGCTTATGCTTTTTCCTGCCTATACCTTGGGTGTTAATTAACCAGCTGGGATGAAACTGGGGTCACCCAGCTCTCTGTTTCTCTGGACTGTGTTCTCAGTTGAGGCATGTCCTCCAGGGGAATTTACCGCCTCTAGTCATACCCTTCTTTATACCCTCAGATCCTGACTGGGCATCCTCTACTTTGGGTGTCTTTATATGCCTCAGCTGCTCAGGAATTCACCGCAACATCCCTAGCATCAGCAAAGTCAAATCCCTGAAGATGGACCACTGGGATGATGCTCAAGTGCAGGTGAGATCTTTATCCCTACTCCTATGTCAGGTGGGTTGGGTCTAGGCCATACGCTTATATGTCCTGTTAAAATCAGCCCTTTGGTGTCACATAGATGGAGATTTAATCTGATCCATAGTCCCTTTGCTGCTCATGCTCTGGATACTTACATGATGCCCACTGGGAGAGGGATGGTGCACTTGCCTCGTGTCTCCCTGTGTCCTGTTACTTTATGGCAAATGCAGAGCTCTTGCAATGTATCGTGCCAAGGCTCAGGGTCTTTGCTGCTTCAGATTACTCATTCCCCACTCGCCAGCACTGTCCAACTTCAATGTCTCCTCTTGGTTTCAGCAGTCTGAGGGGAAAATCTTGGGCAAATCCATGCTCCAGATATGATGTGATCTCTTGAGAAAAATGGCATTTATGGGAACTTGACTTCTCCCTGTTACACTCCCCTCAATCCATTAATCTTCAGGGAACTGAAAAAATTTTCCAGAGATCCAAAGAAAATAGTCTGTATCTCTCTGCTTTTTGGAGAGGAGCAAAGAGGTTTGGAATGTCCTCCCAGACTGCATTGCAGAGCAGTCATTGAACTTGGTTTCCCCGGGGATGTGGGGCATGGCAGCAAATCCACTGCACCCAGCCCCACGGAAGTGACATTTATGGCGTTCTGTTGATTTGGGTGCAATCAGTGTAACTTCTGAGAGTAGACAAGACCTTTGAGACTCACCTTTCTATAGCCCGACTTTGCTGGAATGTTGCAATGGGCAGGAAAGAGAATGCTCCATCAGAGCTCAGTGTTCATCTAAGCCCTGTAGTAGGTCAGGAAAGAAAAAGCCCAGCGTGAGTCTGCATCAACAGGAAGGCACTAACTCTCTGTCTCACTCCGCAGTTTCTGGCTAAGCATGGGAATGCTGTGACTAAAGCCACATATGAAGCTCACATCCCTATTTACTATTACCAGCCAACCTACAACGACTGCCAGTAAGTTGCTGCATACAGAAGAAGAGGGGGAAGGGCCAGGTCTGGGTTCATCTAGTTTGTTTCTGAGTTACCTGTCGCCTCTCTCCCCAGTGTGCTGAGAGAACAGTGGATACGGGCCAAATATGAACGCAAAGAGTTCACTGAGCCGGGAAAACAGCTGCCATATTCTGCTGGTAAGAGCAGAGCACAGCATCAAAATATTCTGCCTGTTGCCTTCACCAAAAGCTTTTGAGCACTGGGAGGAGAAAGCTCATAGTGTCAGTGTTGCAAATCCCACACATAGTCCTGAGAACCCAGCTGGTCTTTACAGGGCATTGTTTTGGGGGTGTTTAAACCACGGGCAGCACAGGATGGTTTGCATCTGCCATGGGTTTCTTCCAAGCTTGGTGTTACCACCTGGCATTTTTCAAAGATGTTTGATGTCCTGGTGGAGCCAGACCTCTGCAGTAAGGAATTTCTGTTCTGCTGTATGCCACCCCCTCCAACTATCAGTTGTCTCTAAAATGTCACTTCCATTGCTGTGACACAAGGAACTGGAGCCCAGGGGCCTGCAGAGTCAAGTGGGAAGAGTTCTGGTCCCATGCCAGGATCTGTGTGGGCCAGGACTCTGATGTTCACCGAAGAGACGGCTCTCATGCTGTCAGAGGCATTAGTGGGAGCCAGTCTAGGAGGTGGGAAGCATCTGGGAATGTCTTTTGGTGACTATTTATCTGGGCTGCAAACACAGGAACACCACCATCTTCAGTTGTAGGTCAAGAGGTGAGACCTCTCCTNTGGCAGGGGGGTTGGAACTCGATGATCTTTAAGGTCCCTTCCAACTCTAACCATAGGTTCTGTGGTTCTCAGTAATAGTCCATCACATGCTTTATCCCAAAGGTGTGGCTGGGACCCCAGGCTGCATGCAACTTCTGATGCCTACTGTACCTCTGGGGGAATGCTCTAAAAAGTGGCCTTTCTTCTCCTAGGGGTGAAGGAAGGCATCCTCTGGAAGCGAGGCCGAGACAACGGACAGTTTCTGCCCCGCAAGTTCCTCTTGTCTGAGAGAGAGGGATGTCTGAAGTATTTCACCAAGCAGGATGTGAGTTATGGTGGTCAGGTCCCACCTCAGTGCATACTCCACGCAGGGCAGCGGGGTTACAGAGATGTTTCTTCTTCCTGCACATGTTTCTGAGATTGCCTTGCTCACCCCCAGCCAGGGGTGATAACAGAAACATCTCACTGAGAGGAGGGTTCCCCTTCCTACTCTTGGGGTGACATTTTCCACACCACTGCTGATAAAAGGGCTGATCGTTCACTTCACCCTTATCCATTTGCCTGGCTGTGTAATCCTGCACCATCCCTGGAAACAACCTCACCCCACTGTGAGACAAGTTGGCAAAAACCTGTTGCTTGGTTTGTTTTGAGGAGAGCTATTCTTCTGCTAGTTGATCTCCCTGAAATGAAAGGGGCAAGTGCTAGGATACTGTTGCAAGGGAGGGAATGGCTTGGGATAAGGAGGAGCAGAAGTGGGGTCTTTCCTTTTGGGGACAGATAGCCTTTATACTGGCTCCGCTGTGGAGTCAGATGCACTCTTGATGTCTCACTGGCAGTTTCACAGTAGCCATGACTCAAATCTGAATTGGAGGGGCTGGGCCCCTTAAGCACGCCACACAGTGAAGGGAGGGTGTGCTACAACAGTTTTGCTGGGAAGGAGCAGTGACTGCCTTTTAACAGCCTCTGACCCTGCCTTACACCACTGAGTCAGCTCAGCTCTCTTTCCTGCTCTGATTGCTCATGCATGACCAGTGCCGTTCTGTTCTCAGGCCAAAGAACCCAAAATCTGCGTTAAAATAGATGTCATCAATGCCACGTTCCAGCCAGCGAAGATTGGGAACCCCAATGGCCTACAGATCACCTATCTCAAAGATAACAAGACCCGGAATATATTTGTCTACCATGAGAGTGGAAAGGTATCTTGTT
This sequence comes from Thinocorus orbignyianus, assembly GCA_013400375.1. Lineage (NCBI taxonomy): Eukaryota > Metazoa > Chordata > Aves > Ciconiiformes > Thinocoridae > Thinocorus > Thinocorus orbignyianus. The sequence continues at coordinate 1,985,563 of VXBW01005540.1, read as the reverse complement.
TTAGCATCGAACACTGCAAAGGGATGGTTTGAGAAGTGGTGGTTTGAGAAGCTGCTGCTATTAAATAGTCTGAAGCACAGCGTGTGTGTGTGAGTTGCTGTAGGTAAGAGTGGGGTCTCTGGCTCTGTGTTTGTGTGCCTGTGAGAGAGTTTTGCTGCAGGGAGCAGGGCAGGAGCGCTGGCTGAGATGTTCTGTGTGGGAGGAGGTGCCGTAGAAGGTGTGCAGGTGTGCTGGCTGGGCATGAGGGGCGTGGGGCAGCTGTGCTGGCCCAGCTTTGCGTGTGTGTGAAGGAGATGCTGTGGGCGCTGGGAAGGGAGAACTGGCTGTGTTTGTAGTTGACGTAGGGGTGGATGCAGCTGGGTGAATTCAGGTGGCTTTGGCTAAGCTTTCTGTCCTGTCCTTTTCCCTTCTCAGGAGATAGTGGACTGGTTCAATGCCATTCGCTCCGTGCAGTTCCATTACCTGAAGGTGGCATTTCCCATTGCCAGCGATAACGAGGTAAGGCAGCACTGGAGCACGGCGCTGGGTCTCCTGCTGTTACTCGGTTATGTGATAAAAGAGCCCATTAGCTACAATTAGATCCCCAGGTACAGAAGTGGAAATCACAGTGCTTAGGTAGAGGGGATGAGAAAGTGTGTGTAAAGGGGCCTGTGATGACCAGGGAGCAGCTGCTCTCTGCTCTTTCTGGGCAGAAGTGACTCCTGGCTAGGCAGTTCTACAAATATGAATTTAAAAGGCAGGTGAATTTGAGGGAATAGAAGGAAGGGTCGGGAGTGAAAGTGAAGAGCAGAGAAACATGGCTAAGTAAATGTTATTCTTGCCTTTTTGTCAGATTAAAAATCGGCTGACGAGGAACTTCCTGAAGGAGGGATACATGGAGAAGACTGGTCCCAAGGTAAGCTGCTGTGGGAAAACCAAGAATTAGCAAGGACCTCACAGGGAGCCACTGACCTTCCCTACTTCAATGCTTTTCTTCTGATGTTTCCCCATTCCCCCCTGAATCTTTAGACACCCGTGGGAACAGTGTGTGTGCACCAAGGGAGGGGACAATAAAAGGAAGGGAAGGACACATGTGAAAGTAGATGAAGCCAGAGTCCCTGCTTTCTCCCAGAACAAGAGAGTCTGTGTGTGCCTGACCCTACAGGTATTTAGCGTCTAGATTTCTCCTGTCTCAACTCTGGGGTCCTTCACAGAAGTCCAAGAGTTGGGGACAGCAGGTGGGACAGAAAAATCCTATCATGATCCCCATCAGCTCAGAAAGGGTGAGGAGGAGGTTGCTGTTAAGGCAGGGGCTTGGTTCAAGCGGTGGGGAGGAATTTTGGGTATCCGGATGTTCGCACGTCTCGCGGCAGAGGGCACTGTCCCCTTACGTATGTCACCTCTTCCCTTCACAGCAGAGAGAGGCTTTTAAGAAGCGCTGGTTCACGCTGGATCACCGCAGGCTCATGTACTTCAAGGACCCTTTGGTGAGGGGCAGATCTGACTTCTGGCTGCGACAGTGCTGGGGGCAGGGTCAAAGAGGCTTGCAGGTTCCCCAGCTGCTCGGAATGGACTCTAGGTCTTCCCCTTTCCATCCCACTGTTCATCCCATGCTTTCTGTGCTTGTTTCACTGCCTGCAGACGATGCAGACAGGGAGGCCAGCGGTGTAAAGGTGGGGAGGGGGAGGAGAGTGCCATAGGGGGTGACATGGAAGGACAGGAGCAGCAGTTCTTCTCTCAGGCCTCTTGAGATCTATGCTCTTAAAATTTCCTTTCTGCCTCTGCCTTTGAGTATGGCCTCCCTGCTCTTTTGAACCCTGCCACCACCTTCAAATCTTTTTTCGTTGCTACATCTTGGTCCTCACCCACTCTCCTCCTGCCCTTAGATGCACTACTGTAATTCCCTGGTTCTTCTGGGATTCCGTAAACCCCTCTCTTTCCCTCCCAATACGCAGGATGCGTTTGCTAAGGGTGAGGTGTTTGTTGGCAGCAAAGAGAATGGCTACAGCGTCCAGAAGGGATTGCCTGTGGGGACACAGGGCAACTTCTCATGGCACTATGGCCTCACCATCGTCACCCCCGACCGGGAATACCTCTTCACCTGTGAGACGGAGACTGACCAGCTGGACTGGATTGCAGCCTTCACTAGTGTCATCAACCAGGCCATGACACCACAGGAATATGCAAGTAAGTGCCTGGATCCTGTTTCTTTCCTCTCCTGCCACTCAATTTCAGGGCATTGCACTAACACACCACCTTTTCCTTCACTACAGTTGAAGCCTACTTCAAGTTTAAATCCTAGGAAGCCATGCAGGAACCTCGCTATGAATGGACTCTACCTGGTCCTGTTGGGTGGGCTGTCAGGAGAAGAGACTGACATCAGAGAAACGCGGTGCTCTTGAAGTACCCTTTGAAGCACTTTTTTTCTCCGTAGACATTCCACTTTGTTCTGGGGGCCAAATTAAGCTGGTTCCTTTCAAGTGCAAGACTTTGTGGGACTGAATCCTCAGTGCAACCCATCACTGTTAAGTAGCTGTGATGTGACAGGACGCTGGCGGGCCTTGCCTGTCAATTGAGCCTCGAAAACTTGGCACTTGCTATGTTGGACATGGGACATCACGTCACTCCTGCATGAAGCTGCAGAAAGCCACCTACCTTAGGCAATAAAACAGCTGCCTGCCTGGAGCTACACCCCAGCGGGTTGCAGGGGCTGCTGGACTAGGTGAGATGTAAAAACACTTCTCTGCTGGTGACAGAGATGTGAAACATCTAGATATTTGATCAGTTTGAACTGTAGTTGAGAAAGGTCACTTAAAAGATGTAATCTAACAACCAAATGTGAGGCCTGTTTTCTCCTGCTGCACGTGGGCTTGAATGCTGCTTCAGACCACATTTGTGTGGAGATCTTCCTCCGATTACTACAGAGAATATTAAGAGATCTGCTCAAAACCAATGTGTGTGTCTGTATATACTTGTGTGTATGTGGATAATGCATCTATGCACGTAACAAAAAGCGGTGGGAGGTGGAATACTACCCTAGGGAAGATACTGTGAGGGATATTCGTGCCACTGAAGTTCATCTGTCAAGTTTGAGTCTCTAGTCAAACCAATGGAGAGAGGTTGGGTCTGGCAGAGGGCAGTCTATGGTGTGTCTCATACAGACTTTGGACTCTCGGTTGGCTTTCCTAGAGCATAGGGGTTGGTGTCTGAATTTAGTAATACATGTATCTTTGCTCCCTCACTCTCTACATGTCAAAGACCTGGCACTTTCATTCTGCCCTACACATTGCATGTGTATATGCTGTATATTACATACACGTACAATTTTATGCAGTGGTGGGGAGTCTGTATGTTCATGTCTTTCTAGTAACAGTTAGCTTTAACCACTAAATCAGCCCATGATTCATATCTTGAAGATCAAAGCTCTCCTGGGAGAGCTGTGTTTCCCATGCTGGAAGGACCAGCTGAGTTCTGCTGATGGCTGTACAATCTGATGTGTCTGCAGTTTTACGCAGGCAGTGTGAGAAGAGGCATCTAGTGTGTTAAGAGGAGCTAACTGGAATTAATGAGCCAACCAGTATTTTAATTAGCTCCTAAAGAAATGAATAAAAAAATCCCACTGTAATTTATTTTCACTTCCTAAATGAGCTGGTCTGCTAACTGCTAAGACATGAGGTCGTTTCTTGGAAAAAAGCACAGACAAACAGAGCACGGAGCCATGGCTATTCATTGCAGTTCCCACAACATGTGGACTGTGAATCTTCCCATTGGGGCCAAATGAGTAGTCACCATCTCCCACTGCTTCTCTGGGAGAAGCTCTGTGCTGAAACGACCACAACCTGTTGGGAGCATCAACTTCTGGGATGAGAAGCAGCATCTCTCATCCTGCTGTCAGGGCATGATGGAGTTGTCCACCCAAAAATATATTTTCACGTGCAGTTTGCTGATCTCTGCCTGTTTGGAGCATGTCTGTCCCCAAAACCAAAGGCCATCACACAGTCTGTGTTCTAAAATGAAGTGCCTTTTGGTTCTGATAATGTGAAAAGGGGGGAGTAAATTTTTTTTAAAAAAAAGCTCAAGCCCCATCTAAACAACTTGTATATTCTGTTCTCTGGGAAGAAGAGTAGAGAGCATGACTCAGCCATGCTAAGATTTCATACAGATAACCCAGATATTATCTCTGAGCTCTGAAGTTCCCTCCATCAATGCCATATGTGCCATACACCCACTCCTGGTCTTGCTGAAGCTGCTGCTGTTCCATGCAGCACATTGCTCGGGAAGGTGCTTGGGTCCTGCTGCAGTGAGGGCAGTACCAGTGGGATGCTTCCTTCTCCTGTTTGGTACCAAGTTATTGCTGCTGGAGATGAGTGAAGGCATTTAACTCAGCCTCAATGAAGCTGTGGATACAAAAAAGTGTGGCTGGAGTGGCCTGAAACCCCCTGAGAACTAACAGCAGAGCACATTTGGTAATGTGCACATCTGTCTCTGCTCTGCAAATTCTGTCCCACTGTGTCTGTTTCCTGAGATGAATGGGGCTCAGATGTGGGTGGAGAGCAGGATAGCATTGGGCACATAAATGTGGGAGCATGGGTGTCATGCAGTGATGGCCTGGTAGAAGGCAATGGTGCCTACCTAACACACTTTTGCTCCTTGCTCTGAGGCGATGCAGCAGGTCTTGGGGGTTTGAGGAAAGGAGAGGGAAGACTTAGAGGAGGAGGATAGTCTTTGGGGAGAGGGAGGAAAGAGTGGGTCTAGAATATCCAGTCCTTTGAGTCTCTAGGAGCTTGCTGCTGACTGAGGGACGAGTGGAAAAGAGCCAGGTCATAGGAAATGTGAGATGTCCTGGCATCTGGTGGGTTTCCTTGCAAACCTAGGAGCTATGTTCATTATTTACACCTCAAAGACTCCTGATGTCCTTGCAAGGGAGTGGGGGACAGGCCCTTTCAGCCCATCTTGGCTAAGGGGCAAGGAGAGCAGTGTGGCAGCTCCCTGCCTATTGCATTTACAGGGCTGGCCCTTGCTTCCCTTCTAAAGGCACAGCGCGATTCTTTCCACCCCCTGCCACAGTAGGGAGTCTTGTCTGTTAGTTATCTATCTCCTCTTTCAAATGAGGAATACTGTGCAAGGGGAAATGGGAAAAATAAAAAAGAACAAGAAGGAAGGCGGAGGAAGGCACCGGGGAGGAAGGAGCGTGTCTGCAAGAAGGAGGAGGGAGCCAGCATGGCTCAGCTAGCAGCTAAGAGCCCAGTATAAACAGGGACTGCGTTCACACCAGTGTGTGAAGCTGAGTCAGACACATTCCTCAATGCAGTGGGCAAAGCAACTCTCCAGGGGCTGCTTCAGAGGGACAGAGCCCACCTCTCCAGAGTCCATCTGAGCAGAGAGGACAGAGACCTGGGAGGAGAAATCCATTTTTTCACCAAGTCTGCCGATGTCCTTGGGTCCAGGGGATGCTGGAGAAACGAAAAGCAAGGAGCTGGTGAAGACCAGAGACGTTTCCTCGTGGCTGGCAGTGGTTATTTTGCACCTATCAGTCTTGAAGGGGAGGGAGGTGTCCCCTTCTCAGCCCTTTGGTGGTTAAGGAAAACTACTGGACAGAGCTCACGATGGACAACATCAGCAAAATGGACTGGGTGTCTGGAGGTGAGGAATAGACATCTCTAGAGTATCCTGTGTCTGCTGAACTCTCGCCATTCTTCCCTCTATGTTAAGGTTAGATGCGTTTCATACAGTGAAGGAAGGGAAGACAGAGGGAAGGGGTTGGTCTCTGACAGCCTGACTTGCTCTTGCTTGTCCTACTCAAAGATGTCTTGTGATCCTTCCCTCATCAGCACAAGGCCTGGAGAAGATCCCGAGAGTGGCAGCTTCTTGGAGGAAGGCAGTGGTGGGGGTGACGGCAGTAGTGTCTTGGGAGGGGACAGCCCGGTCACGGGGCCACTGGGTGCAGTGCTGCTGATCATGTGCCTCACTGGGACGGTGGGGAACATCTACACAGTGGTCGTGGCCTCTGGCAGGGTGGCAGGCCGCTCAGCGGGCTCCTTGGGGGTCTATGTGATCAACCTTGCCCTGGCTGACCTCCTGTACCTCTCCACCATCCCCTTTGTGGTCTGCACCTACGTTGCCCATGACTGGTTCTTCGGAGATGTGGGCTGCAGGCTTCTGCTTAGCTTGGACCTCCTCACCATGCACGCCAGCATCTTCCTCCTGACCGCTATGAGCCTGGAGAGGTACTGGGCAGTGGCCAGACCACTGCGGGCCAGGTGTGCTGGCAATACCTACCGCAAGCTGGCCAGTGCCATCCTCTGGCTCCTCTCGCTCCTGCTCACGGCCCCCATGATGGTGATGACCCAGCTGCGGGAGGGAGGAGGCCTCCACAAGCGCATCTGCGTCCCCACCTGGACGCCAGCGGTTTACCGGCTCTACCTGACGGTGCTCTTTGCCACCAGCATCCTGGCACCTGGTGTGGTGCTGGGTGTTGTCTATGCCCGCCTGGCACAGGCGTACCGGTCCTCCACCTGGGGCCTGGGGCTGCCGGTGGTGGGCCGGGCCCCCACCCGGCGGCTCTTCTCCAGGATTGCTGCCATTGTGGTGGCCTACTGGGCCTGCTTCCTCCCCTTCTGGGCCTGGCAGCTGGCTGGGCTCTACTGGGGCGAGGGTCTGGGCATCAATCCCACAGCCCAGGCCTACCTCAACTTCGGCGTCACCTGCCTAGCCTACAGCAACAGCTGTATCAACCCCTTCTTCTACACCCTGCTGGCCGGCAGCTACCGCTGCCAACCCAGCCATGGTGGGATGAGCATGGCACAACCACCGGCACCCTCCCAGGAGGCCACAGCAGGCCCAGGGGGAGGCCACGACATCCCCCAAGCTTTCGGGGAGTCATTGGGGTCTGTGGGGGAAGGCGAGGGGTGAGGAACGCCCCAGGTTGGGAACATCTCCCAGCCTTTAACCGGGGTTGAGTCGAGGAATAAAAGTGTGTCACCTTCCGTGCCAGCCTGCAGTGTCTTTCATCATTGTTGTGGTGCGTTCCCCTTCATGCCTTCCCCTTTCACAAAGCTGCTCACCCTCCTCATCTGTGGGGAGGATGCGTGTCTCCAGGATCCTGGTTCCATCCTCAGATCCTTCAGCCCTTGCACGCCAGCCTCCACCTTGCGCAAGGTGGGGAGTGGGTGGAAGGGAGCAGTCAGCCTCGATGTATCTAAATTATGCATCTGGGGAACCCTTTGCCACCCCTCATCTCCTCGCTAGCAACTGGTTGAGCCATAACAACATCAGGACAACAGTGAGTCACAGATTTCACAGGACCAGTGAGTCACTTCAAGAAGCAGCCACACTAGCAGGAGACCTGAGTAAGGTTTAGCCTCTTGTGGCAAAGCTCACACTCAGCTTCTTCCCCCACCCTCCACAAAAAAAAAAATCTTTGAAAAGTCTTTCTAAAAAAAGACTCCCATGTGCATTTAAGAAAGATTGCAAGATTGCTCTAAGTACAGCATGAGAACGTCAGCATATTTGCTTAGCTTTCAAGATCAGCCCAGCAGAGGCAGCTGCAAGGAGAAAGCTCCACAGTGTGTCCATTGCCACAGCTCTTGGAGGGCGCCACCACCAGCACCGTGGCCCTGCTGTGGCTGAGGAAATCTCCAACTCTCTGGCCTACCAAATGTACCCCAGTCCACCAGACTGTGTGAAGACCACTGCATAAACCAAACCAGGTCTCTTGCCTTGAGGCCACCTAGCCTAGCACAGCTCACTTCCATACAGCTAAACTCTCTTCTCATTCCCAGAAAGGACGGCCTCATCCATTTCACTCCATAGGAAGAGTTCCCAAACTATGCTGTCTCCCAGCCATGCCTACACCCAGGGTGGCAATGTTAGATGCCATGCTCACTGTTACAGACGTAGCCCTAAAGAGCAGGATGTGATCATCCAGAGCAGACTGGCTTTGGGCAGCACAGAGCTTCAAGAGAGATCCAGCTGCAGAGCCCTACATTGCTTGTATACACCAAGTGTTCCTGCTTCCCAGCTCAAAAGACCATTTTGAACCCTTGTCTCCAGCTCCTCTCTTTCTTCCCTCTTAGCCTCCCTCTACATGGGTACCTGAGACACAGGACCCGGCAAAGCCCTGGCAAAGCCCTGAGAATTACAGAGTAAAACTAGGGAGGTACTGCTGGCATAGGAGCAAGTTCCCGTGTTCTGCAACTGCTTAATGGGAGGAATTGGCCCAGCCAGGCCTGCAGGGAGTCCCTGTAGGACACCAAATTGTTTATGCTTCCAGGCCAAGCCTGGAAGTGAGGACCCAGAGATTGGATTCTTCTATTCCAGGCCTACCTGGCAGCTGCTGTGTATTGTGGAAAAAGCAGATCCCATCTTTCCTATGCCCACCAGGCACAGCCTGTCCAACAGCAGTAATCACTGCTGCCAAAGTAGCATTAGACTGGGAGACCCCCAAGGTAGCTGCTGACTGACACCTCAGGTAACAACCAGCAAGAACTATGCTGCAACTATTCCCTCATCATCTTTGGTCTCCTCAGAGTCTAGACTCAGATTAGACTGAAAAGCGGTCAGGTTCATTTAGGCTAACATGAGTAAAGGGGTAACAAAAGCATAATGAACAAATCCTTAGAGTACCAGACGGGTATTACTACCTCTCCAGCTCTGGATGGACCAGACAAGGGATATAGAGCAGAATAAAACTAGACCCCTCCACACTACTGCCTTCATGTGCCACATGAGCTATAGCCTAAAGTTATTTGGGCTTTTGCAGCTATTGGAAGAAAGGATTGGATGAGGAGCCCAGGGCATACTCTGCCACACCCAGCAAGGCATCCTTTTCTATTGCTTTCCCTGTGAAGCAGCAAGAGGTCCCAAGAAAACATAGGCAATCTAGTCAAGCCTCTACATAGAGGTGCAGGCCAGAGGTAGCACAGCTGAGAGCATTCCCCTCATCCCATGCACCACTAGGTTTACCTAGCACAGCAACACAAGGCTGTCTGGGGCCAGCCAGGGACATTTAGGTTTTTTGATTTTGTTTTCCCATACACCGGCAGGGTAAGGTGTCAGCCTAGACCTAAAGAGCAGGTGACTCCGCCTAAGGGACACTTCTACTCCCCCAAATAGCCACATCTAGCCCAGTGTTTCCTCCTGAGAGTCTCCTTAGGCTTTTTACTGCCTGCCTTCCCAGGCTTTTGACCTTCCTCTCCATCCATGACTTTAAGGGCCAAGGCTATCACAACCCCATCCACATACAGTAACTGAGCTGTTGGCCAACCTCCTTCCCCCACCCATCCATGTGGACTTGCAATGAGACATTTAGAGACAAGATAGACCAAAACTCTTATTTATTGATTGCTTTTTCTGTATCTTTGGAGATAGAAGTGTCAGGGGAAGTTACTCCCAGCTGAGGGACTGGAGTGTGAAGTCCCCTTGTGTATCAAAGTAATCGAAGACAGCAAGGCCAAGCCGGTTTGGGAATGTGAACTGGTGGCCTGGCAGGTGAACTGTCACATCATTTTGGTTGACGCCAAATGTGATCTGCAAGACAGATGGAAGAGTCAAAGAAAGTTTCTGCCATGATACCCTCAAGCCTTTCCCTTCTGCAGCACTTCTGCAGCCACCCTCTGCTTTGCAGGGTGAACGTGCTCAGCAGCATAACCTGCTCTTCAACAGCAGGAGCATTATTCCAGTCTCAAGTGATGCCTGCACAGTTCAGCTGTGACATCCATCTGAGCTAGATGGAGCTTGCATGTTTGATGCCCACCCACCAGCACTGCTCTGTGCCCTGGATGGTGGCACTGGCCAAGCAGAAGCCAATCACCTCCTGTACAGACAGCACCTGCAGTTGGGTGGCCTCTGCCAAACACCCTCCCTTCACCAGGGCATATATAGAGAGTGCATCCCAGGTCTCACCTCTGCTGCACCCCCCTTCTGGAAGGGGAAGACAGTCTCCCTGTGCTCTGCACCCCATTCTTCCACCTTCTTTGAGTTGCACACGATGGTGTTCACATCACCATGAGCATCAAAACGGGGGTTGAAGTGAAGCCCAAGGTGGGAAGAGTCCTTCCCCAGATTCATCACAAAGCTGCGGAGAAAAATGACATCAGTGTTGTTTTAATCAATAGCATATTGCTCATTAACATGGGTATCTCTGAGTCTGTTGCTTCAAGCCCAGCTGAGAGCAACCCTTTCCTAAACTGCACAGCTTCCCTAAGAAAGATGGTACTGTGTCATTAAGGGGTGCTTTCCTCTGCTGCAGTGATAGGGTCCCACAGTACCATCCCTGTGAGACACACTACTTGGTTTCCACAAAGCTTTTAGCAAGACAAAAGCACTTACAGCCCTGAACAAGGAGTTGTCCTACACCCAAACCAGCTCCCAAGGAGTCAGTTGTTGTTCACTGATTTCCTTTGAGCCCCAAACAGTTAGCTGGGGCTGCACCCAGCCTGACAGCCACCACCTTCTCCCCACGCTGCAGGCAGCTGAAATAATTACCATGTCATTAGCTATCCCAGAGCATCTGCAATGGCAGTGGGAGGAAGCAGATTGCTAACCCAGTGTCCACCTTGCCTCCAGGCCTCTTACCCAGATGAGAATAGAGGACACATTATTCTTCAAGAGAGAGCTCAGGAGGCTTCACTCTGACACTATCAAACTTCAAAGACACTGAGAAGAGTTGAGACGTTTCGGGGAACATGACTAGTGCTGGTACAGCAGCTATGGGCTCCACCTTACCTGTCAAGAGGCCCCACCAGCCACAGACCTGCACAAGGACTGGGGACTGCTGCAGAGGCTTCCCTGTGTGCCACAGCCACCCTGATCACCGCACATTTTAGAAGCCTATTTCCACTTAAGCCCACCTGCCCTCTCACTACTTTCCTTCCCCATCAGCATCTCCACTGGGTGAAAGCAAACTTCAACACCCTGGGATCCCCTAATGCAACATGCAGCCTTTCCATTTGCACCATCAGCTGGAGCTGTGGCTCAGCACCCATGGAGCCTGAGCATCCATGACCTCCCAGCTGCTTGGGCCACAATCTCCTGTTGCCCAGTGGAACAGTGTCCCTTCTCCTGGGCCATCTTCCTGCAGGGGAGAGAAGGTGGCTGCAGGGGTTGTCTCAACCCAAATCTCAGTACAGGTACAGCTTCCATTTCCTTTACACAGCACTGAAGAGGATGTGGTCACTGCCAGTGCATGCAGCTGGAGCTTCACATCTGCTTTGGCTTAGCCCCTTGGCAGCAGAGTTTGTCTGCAATAAGCATTAAGCAATGACTCACTGGGAAGCACTGCTGACGTTAACCCCTTTCAAATCTGGTCCTCTCCTCCCCAAGGAAGGGATTCCTTTTGTCTCACATCAGCAGAGGACAACTCAGTGTGGTGCCTTGGCCATGCCTGGGGAGCACAGCACAACTTACCTCTTGGCATTTGGTGCAATTTTCCCCTTGACAGTGAGGCGCTGGCCAGGCTTGAGGCCCAAGTTGGTGCATACTGGTCCCTGGGGAATGAGGAGGCAGAGACATTAGGCTCAGTACCTGCTGGCTCACTTGCTCTGACTTGGCAGCCCTCCCTGCTGCCTTGCAGGCCAGTGCATTGCTTTGGACCACTGGAGAGACAGGGAAGCTCCCCTCCCCCGGGGCACTGCACCAGGGACATCCCAGAGAAGTCACCCCAGTCACATGGGACATGCACCTGATTTCCCAACCTTTATGCTGCTGCTTTCATCAACTTATCTGTATTCCACAGAGTTAAGATGTAAGTACCTGCAAGCTCTCATCACACCCACCCCATCCCAAACACACCCATGTGCCTTGTAGGTCTCACATGATCCCACACAAGCCTGGCTGTGTGGGAATGAAACCTCCACTCCCTTCCCCTGGCTTGGATTTAGAACTTCAAGCCTTGCCCAGCTCCAGGAACTCAGATACTTTACTCTCTAGCTCCCAGGGCTTGAGGGCTCTTTCTGTAGGTTCAGTATTTGCAATAACATTTTCTTGTGCCATGTAGACACCTTACCCCACCTTCTCTCTGTAATTAAAATACCCATGTGTCCCCATTTTTTAATCACAGCAGAAGCAAGACTCCAAGAATATTAACAATCTTTTCCCCATCCCACTTTAATACTTAAGTTGGCACCCTGGACACTGAGTAATCATCCCCAGCCAAATGGAAGATAAATTAATCAAAGTGCAATCACTTTTCTGACACAAGCATCTCCCGAGCAGTCCTTGGCACTCACAGAAGGACAATTCAATATAGCGCATTTCCTCACAAGAGAGGACAGTTCAGTGACTCATGAAAACTTCAGCCAGCAAGAAAGCAGCAAGCCTGCCCAGAAGAGATGTTCAGAGAGCAATAAAAATTACTGCAGTTGTTTCCCCAGAGCAGAGCTGCTGTAAAACAGGTTACCCTGGCTCAGGAGCCAGCCCAACAAGGACCACCCATGCACCTCCCCAAAGGGATCCTACAGGGAAATAAAATAACACTCCTGCCAAAACATGAAATAGCAGTCACCTCTCTATTAAGGATGCAGCAGAAATCCCTCCTCCCCAGCAGCAGGCACCCAGCTCTAGCAGATCCTCCAACACAGGGGCTGATACCAAGTGGAGGAAGACAGTGCCCTCACACCAAGCCAACACCTTCCCCACAGTCCAACTCCATCAAGCACCACCCGCAACCCCATCCCTTTCTCTACTCACACAAGACATGGTGCTGCTCTACAGGCTGATGCTTCCCTCCACCAAGGTGAAAGAGTCCCAGGCAAGTAGCTAAACGAGCCCCACCCTTCCCTTTATATAGATGGAGAGTTGACTTGTCCCAGCCCTTCTCCACTCAGCTCGCCAATCAGACAGAGGAAAGGGTGGGAGGGGTTGGTTTTGGGGGGAGGGAGGACCTATCAAGTAGAGCTGCCTCCTCCCACCCTCACCCAGGCTTCTCTCCAGGATGCTGAATCCAGCCCTTCCAACCAGGCTGCTGGCCACTCCAGGAGGAGATCCAGCTGTGTGTGGCCATGAAGCCAATGGAAAATAGTTTTACAATGAGTGTTTTACTATCCAAGGCTTTCATCCCACACAGAAAACGGTCAGATGGATTGAGACTTGGCGGGAAGGAGCCGGGAGGGGAGTTGGGCTCTTCAGCTCTGGCTAAATCAGGAGCAGACGAAATATCACTGAGCTCACACAGTACCTTGGAAACTCTTTGTGGGCCAGGTGAAAACACAGGAGCAGATGACTGAAGCTGGATCCAGGGTCACCCAGCTGCACTATCCAGCCTTGCTGTCCCCAAAGGCTGCCAGCACTTACCATCCACTGTTGTGGGAGGGAAAATAGTCCTTATTCTGCAGAACTCTTAGATGCCCTCAAAACTATGCAGTTTGTCTTGGCTGTAGGGCACAATAAGCCAGGAAGAAGCCGTCTTGGAGAGGTGGGGAGGAATTACCCAGGAAAGCTCAGTGCCTGGTTCTTGTACCTACCCTGGATACACCTGGGGGACTCAGAAAGAAGGGGATGGGGGCAAAATGCTCAATCACAATCAGCCACAGGATCTATGTGTCTTTTATCTGTCTCCATGTTCTCTTTGTGGCAAGTATGATTCAGTCTGGGTGAAAGGATTCCTTTGGAAAAAGTTACCCAATTACTACATGGCTCAACTGTAATTACAGTGAAAGAGGAGGGAAAAATTCAGGCAATGGGCCAAGCTTGTGGCTTAAAGCTCTCCTTGTCTTGCATATTTGTCTCTAAATCACAAGACGCTCTGTGATTTCCTTAAGAGGCCCAGAACTGAAACGTGCTGAAAGACTTTCTTCTTCCCTTTCTATGAGGCCCATCCGTTCTGACTTTGCTGAGGACATGATAGCCCCCATCACTCTCACCCCCATCAAGCACAACCCCAGAGGCTGTCACTCCTAGATGTTTCCAGTTGACACCATCAAGGCCAGCAAAGGTAGCAGGGAGACCCCCCTCTGCCTGCTGGATCTGGGGAGGATGGTGTCCTGATTTCAGCTGAGATGGAGTTAATTTTCTTTCTGGTGGCTGCTGTGTTTTGGATTTGGTATGAAAGGAATGTTGAAAACACATATTGATTTACTTGTTGCCAAGTGATATTTACATCGATCAAGGACTTCTTCAGCTTTTCGTGGGAGCTAAGGGAGAGCATAGGCAGGAAAAGCTGGCTAAAGGTGATGTCGTGCTCAGTATGTAGATGGGGGTTGGCCAGGAGGGCAGGAATCCGTGACCACTGCTCAGGACAGACTGGGCAACTGGTACTTGAGTGGTGAGAGTGACCTGTGTTGCATTATTTTATATATTTTTTTACCATCATTATTATTACTATTATTTTCTGATATTGTTCTATTAAATTGTCTTTATCTCAACCCATGAGGGTTTTTTTTCCCTTTCCCTCTCCTTTTCCCCCTCTTATCCCCACCCTTCCGCAGGGAGTGAGCGAGCAGCTGTGTGATCCATGGCTGCCCATGACAGACAAGCTCCAGCCTTTGGCCAGGTTGCCCATGACAAAAGAGGGCTGGGGTAAAGGGGAAAGTTTGCTTCTCTTCTCTGATATACCTGCTCTTCCTTTCCCCCCTCTGGAAAGCTGCCTTGGGGTTTAGTCCTTGAGCCTGATCCCTTCCATGAGGAGCAGGATAATGAGGAGTTCTCCATACCAGCAAGAGAAAAAGTAGCTAGGGCCAGCTTCCGTCTGCCCAGGGTGTGTTTGTAATTAAATCAGTTCCTTTCAAATCCATGATTTGTGAGAGTGAATCCCTGCAAAAGACCCCAGACACCTCCTCTCTAAGGAGATGAGCTGCTGCTGGAGCCACAGTCTAGCATGTTGCAGGGGGTGGACTAGGAGAGACTGTTCCTTGCAAGAATCATTGGACAGGGAAGAGAAATGCATAGCTATTTGCTCACTTAGCTCTGGAGATGGACAGGGTCAGGGGTAGGTTCTGCCTTTCCTGCAACATTTCTAGCAGCTAGGCACTGTAACTGAGCCTTAGCAGCCACGATGTCCTTGAGTTATACCTGTCCAGGGACCTTCCTCCAAATGCTGCTGGGAAGATTAGAGACCAGCTCATGGATAACAGGTGACAGCAAGGGAGAGGATACCATCACAGAGGAGACACCAGAAGGGCTATTCACATCAAGAAAATTCAGCTTTCAGACTTGAGTCTACCTCAGGCAGCCTGTGTTTGTCTGGTGGAAGTCTAGGTGTCTTCGCTGGCTTTCCAGGAGCCTTGAATTAAATGGTTTTAGCATGACAAGCTAACACCACTGGAGTGTCCATTGCCTCAGGCCATGGGCCACCTCCATCAGTACGATGCCGTGTCTCCCTTCCTACCTCTGAGTTGGAGCCACCATGATGAGGTGACAAAATCCAAAGCTCCAGGATTTGCATCTTCACAAGGTATGGCTGAATTCAGAGGATGGCAAGTCCTCGCTCATCCTGATGGCACAATAGACAGGGATGGTGTCCCCAGCTGCACTGACACCTGCTCCACCACACTGCAGATGCAGAGGTGCTTGCCCATTATTTTCAGGACCAATGTGGTGCAGGAAGAGCTACTGTGGGCTGAGAAGGGTAGAACCATGCTGGTTGGAGCTGGCAGCTTTCACCTCCCATCACCTCATTCCTTATCTGAGTGGGTCAGCCAGCTATGGGATGTGCCAGTAGGTTGTTGTCCCATCTGATCTGCAAAAGGATGGAGATGAGGAAGATGAGGACAGAGCACAGCAGACCTTGGTGGGACAGGCTTAACCCACTGCGAGAGAACTCAGCAGTGGGATATGTCCCTTTTCCTCCACCCTTCCAGCCAGGCTCCTGCTCACTAGCAGTCCTCTGCTGCAAATCCTTACTTTGTATTACAGGGAGAGATGTTGATCTGCATCATACCTTGGGAAGCAAAACATCTTTGCCCAAGCCAAAGGGAGTGAGTTGACCTGGTGCTGTTGCTGCAAACAGTGCCCTTGGCCATGCCAAACTCTTGGCCAGAGGGAGCCGCAGGTGTGGAGAAGGGAGTCATGTCTGCGGGATATTACTTTAGCAGGGCCTCATCTCTGGTTGTGAGGTTGAGGCAGGTGGTGTTTGCGTCTGCGCTTGAATTCTCCAAACTAGGATTGTGTGTCCTGGACAGAATGGAGCCAAGAGCAGGGCCTGTAGAAGAGCCAGCTGCCATAGTAGGGGCAGACCAAATTTGCAGCCAGCAGATGTGTGCAAGGCCAGAAATCACAGCGAAGACCCCACCAAGCATGTCCTATGCTAGAGGTTAGGTATCCCACTCAGATCCTGACCCTAGGCACCTTCCCCATGGCCAGTGCTTCAGAGGCAGCCTGGCTCCTCGTAGCAATTCATTGCCCTCTCTTTAGCCTTTCCTTGCACAATATCCCTGGCTGCTCACTCCTCCTTGGAAAGTGCAAATTGCCCTTGACGGTGAGCAACCTCAGACAGTCCTCAAAGAACTGCTGCTGCCTTTGAGGCCCGAGGCCATCCCCCAGTGCTGGCTGTGGCCCACCATTCCCACAGAAGGGATTAGACACCCCCATCTTTTACAGGGCTGCCCATGGTTTTCATTGTAGCTCTTCTACCAAAGCCTCTCTGAGTAGAAGTATGCTTCTTCCTGCACCCTCCTTGACACCCAAAGAACCTGTGCTGATCTCTCCATGTTGAGATGGCACCGTTTCTTCAGCTCCCAGCTTTACTTGTGGATATCTCCACCTCTCCTGACCTCCAAGCTGTAATTCAGGTGAGATTGAAGGGGCAAACATGATTGCTAAGGGTGAGTTTCGTCATCGTGAGTAACTTTGATTTAGGGCCTGCCTTCTGGTCTAGCTGATAGGCATTGGTATACCTCAGCATACCCAGACCGGTCCTGCGTGCTGAGAAATGGAGTCCAGCTAGTGCACGCTATGGGGTTGCATTGAGCTGTTGGGCTGAGCTCTTGGGTGGCTCTAACCAAGGTGGTTTGGCAGTCGCCCAATGAAACAGCCCAGGCAGGCAAGTGTCTTAAGCCAAAGAGGGAAGATCTGCCCCCAAATCTGCTTGTGAAGGGTGCAGTGATATATGGGGCATCCTGAGTCACGACCTTGGAGGACTGGGAAAGGGCCTGGCTGGAAAACCCACGGACTACGTGACAAAAGTCCACCTGTATATACTGCTCTCCAGCTGGCAAAAGCCTGTTTCAGCTGCAATTACTCCTGCAGTGATTTGCAACATCTTTCCACTGGGAGAGCGTCTTTGTACCTGTTCAGCCACTTCGTGTTATGTGGGCTGTGGTATTTTAAATTCAGGATTAAGTGCACTAGACTCGGGTTTATTATCTTGCGGACACAGGGCCTCATGTCAGGAATGAGCCATAGCAGGATCTCCAAAGCTTTGCCTGCTGAAACGTTTCCAACCACATCCAATTTCCTGGATTAGGAGTCGTCTGCGAGGCTCGGGCTCCTGCTGACTCCAGAATCTCAGCTTTCATTAAATAAATATGGAAATATGTTCCCCAGTGGTGAAGATAATCCTGAAAATGTTATCAAAGTGCACCTGAACAAGGTGATTTATCCGGGTGAGCCTGAAATTACAGCTTGGGGAAGCAAGAATGACTCCTCCTCACGCTAATGACACCGGGATGTGTTAGACACACCTCAAGGTTCATCCCAGGAGCTCCCTAAATCCTTGCTTCCCACCTCCTTCCCCGCACTTCTGTCTGCTCACACTTCTTGCTTCTGGGGTGTAAACCCTTCCTGAGCACAGTGGGGAAGGGAGTATGCCTGGTCTGCCAGCCAGGGAGTTATCCCTGTGGCTGAGGGATGGGCACAGAAGCCTGGCCAGGAGGGCAGAGAGGGAGATGGCTGGTCCATGCGGGAAGCACGGCTCACCCTATGTCAGGCCTGGAGATGCGTGGTCCATGCCATTCAAGTGCCCTCCTAGCATACAAGAACAGTAAGAAGTCTTGGGAGTGCTCACGGATGAGAAGCTCAACATGAGCCGGCAGTGCGCGCTGGCAGCCCAGAAAGCCAACCGTATCCTGGGCTGCATCAAAAGAAGTGTGACCAGCAGGTCGCGGGAGGTGATTCTCCCCCTCTGCTCTGCACTTGTGAGACCCCACCTGGAGTGCTGTGTCCAGTTCTGGAGTCCTCAACATAGAAAGGACATCGAACTGTTGGAACAGGTCCAGCGCAGGGCCAAGATGATTAGAGGGATGGAGCACCTCTCCTATGAGGGCAGGCTGAGAGAGCTGGGGCTGTTCAGTCTGGAGAAGAGAAGGCTCCGGGGAGACCTGATAGCAGCCTTCCAGTATCTGAAGGGAGCTACAGGAGAGCTGGGGAGGGACCGTTTGTCAGGAAGTCTAGTGACAGGACGAGGGGTAATGGTTTTAAATTGGAAGAGGGGAGATTTAGAATAGATATTAGGAAGAAGTTCTTTCCTGTGAGGGTGGTGAGGCACTGGAACAGGTTGCCCAGAGAAGCTGTGGATCCCCCATCCCTGGAAGTGTTTAAGGCCAGGCTGGATGGGGCTTTGGGCAACCTGCTCTAGGGAGAGGTGTCCCTGCACATGGCAGAGGAGTTGGAACTTGATGATCTTTAAGGTCCTTTCCAAGTCTAACCATCCTATGATTCTATGATTCTAAGTCACCAACTGATCTAGGTTAGCTCCTCCGCCTGGGTGATAGGCAGGAGGACTCCTCACCTGACGTTGCTAGAAATACTACCAGCACAGCAAGAAAGCGCCAAGCCTTCGATTAACTTGGATGAGAAGGCTCCTGACTGTGAGGCTTGGGGTGGCAGAGTTAGCAGATCTTTAATCCCAGCCAGGCAGTGACTGGTCAGGAAGGCTTCGGGCCACTTGCATTTCAGTTTAAGAGCACCTGGCCCAGGGCGGCACAGCAAAGGCAAGGCAGGGAGGGGTGGCCTCATGCTTTAGGAAAGCTCTTTCTTGGTTTTGACACAGAAAGGTTACTCACAATGACGCGGCCCAAACCAGGGTGTTGAGCACGTAGAGGATTTCCAAGAGCCGCAGGTGCAGGTTAAGAAAAGCCGTGCAGAGGGTCTGGCAATTGCTGCTGAGCCAGAAGGGAACTACAGAGCAGGGAAAAATGTAAGATGAACAGAGTAAGGTTCAAGTTCTCCTGTAGGCAAAGTACAATTAGGGACCTCGTACAACTGTGCCACGCAGTTTGAAGCTGATAATATTTAAAGAAAATGGGAAATCAAACTCTGACCAGTGGCACGAATTCCCAATTTTCTTTAAATAAATCAAGTTGAAGAAATAGAAAGAGAGGAGAACGTAGAAGTGAAAATTAGTTGGGGTGCAGCATGCCTTGTCCAGCCTGTGCGGGCACTGTGATTCAAATAAAACTTTAAGAAACGACATGTTTCAAAAGCAGAGCTACAAGCTCAGCAAATGTGGACTATAGAGGGGAAAACATTGCCCCTGCTTGTCTGGACATTGGGTAATGACTTCCATGGGGCCTGCAACACAAGCCCAGTGCCATTGCTGCAGGAGAGAAAGGGGAGATTGTGCTAAAATAAGACACTAAGGAATATTCCTGGGCTGCTGGCTAGCACAGGGAGTTCAAGGCCAAGGAAATGCAGCTCCACACGGGAAGGTCAGATGTTTCAGCACTGATGGGCCAGAGCAGGAGAGCTGCAGGCTATTGACTGATTGTAGCCACCGGCTCCGTGCTGCTGTAATACCCAAATTGGTGTCCTTGCAGTGCCTTAGAAACCTGCCATTTATTGCACCTATTTCAAGCCCAGAAATGACCTGCTGAGGCATATTCCCTGTCTCAGGTTGCTGTCTGTTAAAGCAACTTTTGAGACTCACTAGGCAGAGGTTTGTTTCTGTACTTAATATGCAAAGTGTAAGTGGGTACTGTGTTTGAACACGTTACAGCAACCCAGATGCTGGTTTCAGCTCTGCCAAGAAACAGTGCTCAGGAGAAGTATGTTTGTAGAATACAGGCACGTTCTCCTGCAACACCCTTGAGACCGAAACTCAGCTGCACACTATTTTTCAGAGAGCAATGTATTTACAAACCAGTCTGGAATGGTGATCCTGAAGAAAAGGGTTGCCTTGAATAGGCCTTGCTAGCAGGAATGACACAGAAGCCTAAAAACATCCTCTTTTTTTGGTCCAGGCAAAGTGGTACCTAGGATGTAGGATGTGATATTAGTCTCCACGCACAGCAGAAATGGCATCAGAGCTTCTTGGGAGGTGAGGCTGGCAGGGAGCCTGGAGCACGCCAGGTTTTTCTCAGTGAGATGTACCCTGCATGGGCCACTGCATGTGCTTTGGCAAATGTGTTTGTCTGCAGCTGGCCCGTGAACCAGCATTAGGGGCACATCTCGTGCTTGGAGACACTCCAAAACACAGGGGACCACAAAGCATCAGCACAGCCGAGCTGAAACCAAGGCAGGCAAAAGGCCAACTTGTTCTTTCCAAGAAGCAGTGGGGCCCTGCCAGGTAGCAGGAGCTGTAGAAAAGAAGACTGCTTTGAGCAGACAGGCTCTTGCCTTCCCCTGGCGTCCTGCAGATGGTAAAGCTCATCTTTCTCCAATGGGGACACATCCTCCTGGCCCCAAAACCAGCATATCCTGGGACTTCCCTCCACTTCTTGACTGGGGACCCCCCAAAAAACCCCTCAGGGGTGTCAGTTGTATGTGCCATCCCTCACTTGGTGCCCCATTTAGGCGGTACCAAGCTTTGTTAGGCAGCTGCTGCCTGCTGCTTGGCAGCCAGCTGGAACACTTACCCTCTCACTAGCAAGCTGTCTGTTATCTGCCGGGATCGGCTGCTCAAATGGGAGGGTGTTTCAGCAGGGCTTGGCACACTCCCTTCCCCAGGGCTCATACTATTTGGGGAGAGAAAGCGCAGGGCGCTCCCCTCTGATGCTATCGTGGTTTGGAGGCAGTGGAAAGCGCTGGGATGTGTCATCCTCTCTAATGCTCTCGATTCCCATCTCTCTTTGCAATGGGGCCCAAGCGCCCTCTGAGGCTTGGTGGGTATGTGGACATCACTACGGTGGTGAGGCTGTCCTGCTCTTTCAGGAGATTTTGCAAGCCAATCTCTCTGAGGAAGCCCTTTGCAGAGCCACCTCCACCCCTGCCAGTAAGCACAACCACCCATCACCATGTCCCACACAAGAGCTCACTTTCCTCATCTCTGTCCTATCTGGCTTGCTTTGCTCCTCAGGCTGAGAGCACCCCACTGACGCAAAATCTGGTCTTTGCATACTTGCAGCACTTGGGAAGAGCCACCCTCAAGTGTTCAGTGCAGTCCAGGTCCATATCTGAAGCGAAAGGTAGAATCCACCCTTGGTATCTCCTTGCTTCCTTCCTCCAGATCTGGAGCTGGGGCAGGTTCACAACAACGGTTGTTGCTGATAATTCAGGCCATTTTGTCAGAACCACAAGTGGCAGCACTGGCACCACAGATGTAGTCTCCCTCTCTTCCACCTTGTCCTCTGGGATTGAGGTCCTCAGCCTTTCCCAAACAAAGGACCATCTCATTTTTCTGGAAGAAAGCCAGTGACTATCTCACATGCCAGCAGAAGTAGGTGGCTTGGGAAAAAGCACTTAACACCCAAGTAAACAACATGGCATTGCTCTATAGGAATGTAACCTTGCTCTCGTTATGATGGACATTGAGGCTGAACACTGATGAACTTTGGCTGGGGGCACAGCTCTTGACATGCCAACTGACTGCCTGGCCATGTGCACAGGCTGGGGGCTTTTCTGTGGGACAGCTTTGAGGATTTTATGAAACATCGCTGGCCCATGAGCTGCTGGTTAAGAAATGTTTCAGCATGGAGTATAGTCACAGTTGGGGTGAGGGGTTAATTAGATGTAGTGTCAGGCATTAGTGGGTTTAGCTTCTTTCTTGGCAAAAGCAAAGTAAGTGGCTGCAAGGGAGCACAGCCCAGAACGGGGTGGGCAGAAGGCGCTACCTGAGGATGGAGGAAGGTGCTGGGCACATCCCTGTGGGCAAGATGAGACAGAAACATCAATGAGCAGAAGTGGAATCCCTGCAAAGCTCTCTCCTGGGCAGAGGGGCCTTTATCACTTCCTCTCGGTTGCAGCTATTGATGGTGGTTACCCAACAGAGCTACTAAACCTGCCTGACTTACCCTCCTGTCCCAGACCCTGGGCTGGTGACAACATATCAGAGATCACACTGACAAGTGGTGTCTCCTGCACCCCTCTCTCTAGAGGGCTTGTTCATTCCTGTTCAGCCTCGTCCTACAGTCTAAGAGTTTTCTTGTGTAAGGGTGGATTAGCTTCAAAAACCCCAGACATCTAAGAGGTATTGGCCTCTAGGCCCGAGGGCATTTGCTCCAGAAGCAGGCAGGATGTGTCATTTCCATTCTCACTAAACCGAACAGGGAAAACCAGGGAGATTCTCCTGGCTTCTGCGTCGGCTAAATTTAGCCAGGCAGTTTCAAGTTGCAATATAGTGCACCTCCTCCCATTCAAAGGGGAGATGGGGAGATGAAAGAAGTCCACGGGTCAAGCCCATGATAAGGAGGTAGCCTTAGAGGCAAAGCAATGTCCCTGTAGGGTCTGCTGTTGTGTAAACTCACCCTAAGTGGGGCAGGTCCTTTGCAGGACCCAGCCCCTGGCCAGCCTCTGGGCAAGGCATCCCCCAATTGCAGCAGGGTGAACATCCTGGGCTTGTTTCACCGGCTCTGCCACCCATGAGCTCCTGGAAGGAGCAACCCAAGGGGCTCTGCTGGCTGCAGATGTTGGGTTGGAATGGTGTTCCCTTGGTACTGGGCAGACCCGAGAGAAGACCACTTCCCTTGAGCTCAGTTTTGGCACCCTTTGGGGTGCTTGCTGGCCCAGGGGCACATGGAGACGTCCAGAAATGGGGGCCTCCTTGCACAACCCTTGGTGAGTGCCAAGCTGGTGCTTGTTCAGGATGTGAGCTGTCATGGAGGGAAGTGTCACTGGGCAAGCAGGCATTGGCCGTGACTTTCCTGGAGAGAAACAAGCAGGGGGCAAAAACCCCAGCCCCCAAAAACGCACCCCTTCTTAACAATAGCACTGTCAGCAAGGGCTTGTGCTGCATGGCAGGGCTCCTCATGGCCCTCGGGGACTCATCTAACCCCTGATGAGATGCAGGGAGACATGCCATTCTGACAGTCCTTCCTGCTTTGGAAACAAAGATGTTTGTCTCTGTTTTTGTGGTGGCCTGCTCATTTGGGGGAAAGGGAAGGAAAAACAGCAGGGAGCAGAACAGGGCCTTGCCCCACATGGCACTTTATTCGATTGCCCTAGGGGTGCAAGCTCAGCTTTGTGGGCAGGGAAGGTTTGACCTGCTGAGCAAGTTGAGGAGGACCTATGCCCATGAGTGTGGATGAGAGACCCAGGAGACAAAGCAGAGAAGAGAAGGACCCATTGGGGCTGGTTGGGCAAGGCAGCTGGTGGCCAACCCTGTAAATGGACAGGACCGCTTCTCCAGCCATGAAGGTTTGAATCCAAGGAGAGTAGCCAAAACCAGAAGCAGGCTGCCAACTTCCCTAGGGGTTGGTCTCCTCTCCAAATGGCCCAACCAGTCTCTTGGCTTGAATGCCAAAGAGAAAACAAATGCACCTGCTGCTGCTCCCCACCTCCTCCTCCTCATCTTCCTTCTTTTGTGCTGAAGGCTTTGATGGGAGGACTGCCCACCTCACATCCTCACTGTTCTCGACACTCCCAGCTGGTGGGTGAAAGTACTGCTGAACTTGCTCAACAGGTAAAACCTTCCCTCCCTGTGAAATCTCTCCCTTCATTTACGACTGCCTGCCTCTGAGCCAAGGATGCCTTTTTGACAGCTCCAGGAGTGGGCCCGGCTGGGCATGGAGCACTGTTTTTCTCTGGGATTTTATTACTTGCTTTGGTTCTCAGGGTGTCTCGGTTGGACTTCCTTCAAACTCTCCATCACTTCATTGCTATCCGCTCTCTTCCTTCTCCCAGCCTTTCATGGATGCCACACATGGCAGAGAAACCACAGGCAGCACCTGGCACCTCCTAGAAGTCTCTCTGTCCAAAACATCCACTACTGAGCCGTTTTACAACCTCCGTGTAGACTGAGCCTCGCAGCATCCCACCCTGCTACCAGGCTGCCTAGCCACACATCCTGGGTTACCTCTTTCCTGTCCCTCTGCCTCAGGATTACTGTTTGCCTGCAGAGACCCCTCAGGGCAAGGGAGTGAGTAGACTTCCCTGGATCCAGGCAGGAGACTCCAAGGAGCCCCACCAAGGGCAGTGAGTCCATCCTTACTACTCAGACCCTTCAAGCACAGCCCTGGGGATGTGAAAGAGAGAAAGGAGCAGAAAGCTCAGGACTGATGTTCATCCCTGGATGTCCAGGGCAGCCCTCTGGCAGCGCAGTGTGCTGTGCTACAGGGATCTGGTCTTAGTGAATACTAGCCTTCATCTCTTCTTGCTCTTTGCACTGACTGTCAGGCTGAGGCTTCCTGAGAAACAGCTCTTCAAGCTCTTAAGGTAGGCCAGGGAAGCACCGTGAGCTGAGCCTGGACTGAGAGGATCTTTAGGTATTGCAAGCTGTTAAAGAATTTGGAAAGATGCAAGAGGAGATGAACGGACAGCAGCCTTTCTTGCTTTTGAGCAGCTCTGTCTTTTGGGAACAGCCAACCTGTTGCTCCTGGGCCCTGCATGTGATGTGACTTGAGCAAGGCCACGATCTGGGCTGGGACTGGTTCACTCGATGCACTGGATGGGTGGCTTCAGGTTATCAAACCCTTGGCTGGAGGAAGAGGCAGGCCAGGTCGCTGCAATCTCTTGATTAGGGTGGATCCAGCCACATGGGGT
This sequence comes from Thinocorus orbignyianus, assembly GCA_013400375.1. Classification (NCBI taxonomy): domain Eukaryota; kingdom Metazoa; phylum Chordata; class Aves; order Ciconiiformes; family Thinocoridae; genus Thinocorus; species Thinocorus orbignyianus. The sequence continues at coordinate 1,960,798 of VXBW01005540.1, read as the reverse complement.
GGTGGGGTGCTGGTGGGACAACCGTCAGGTGCCTCTGACCATCTTTCCATTACTTTCCAGGCCTGTTGGGTACATAAAGCAATTTGGGATGAAGACTACTCCAGCTGTAAAGCTGCTAGCTGTCATGTGAAGGCGATGGCTTGCAGAAAGACTCTATGTATGTCCCTCAAGAGCAAATTATAGTGCTGAAAAGCCATCACACTCCATGCTTTGGGATGCAAGAATGGGGGACAAAGGGAAGTGCCATTCAGCCCTGGAGAAAAAGGTCCATGGACATGGAGATAAAACCCTGTCCCCAGTGCCAAGGCTTCCTCATTGCAACCTAATAATAAGCCTGTAGTTGAGCAAGGGTAGTCCCAAAGTGTGTCTGTACAGTTCTGCAGCGAAGCCCAGGGCACTGGGCCAGTTGCAGCAGCCCTGTTGAAGGAAACCTAATCCTCCATATGCATACCCACCTTGTGGATCACAGGCTTGCTGCAGTTAGGATCAGGCTACCCTCAAAAACACTGGGTTCAACCTTCTTGAAAGTAGGCAACATAAGAGAAGAGCATGATTGACCAAAGATGTTGGACTGCAGCTTGCCCAGGGGATGCTAGCCAGGACTGGCCTTGGATGCTACCCACTCCCCATCAAGTCACCATTGCCCCTTTCAAAAACCAGTGCTCTCCCACTGCAGAAAGGTTGGGCTGTGCCCGACAAGCGGCTGTCTCTCAGCTCGGTTGGGGGACAGATGGTTTTACCCCCCAGAGTAAAACTGAAATGCTGGGCTCTGTGCTGCAATTCCCAGAAGCAGAAGTGGGCGAGGATGCTTGGCGGCGCCATGAGCCGGCCATCCCTCTTGCCAGCAGGAGGGTGGCTGCTGGCTCAGAGCGATGCTCCCCATGGGGGAACGGGACACTTTCCGAGAAAAGCAGGCTCTCGGCAGGAGTGCAGGAGTGAGATCTGCTGGGGATGGGGTGGCCTGGTTTGCTTGGCATGCACTCGCCCTTTTCAGGGAAGTCTCACAAATGGTTCAGAAATGTTTGCTCGTTCAATTTTTTGGCCCAGCATAGGTCTGCCCCAGGCAGAATAACTCCCCTGTGTGTTTGTGTGTTTGTGAGGGCCTCTCTCTGTCCTGAACGCCCAGGGAAGCAAGTGTCAGCCCAGCCCCACAGAGACCCAGCACTGTGGCAGGATGCAGGTACATGCAATTTCTGGGAGTGTTTCTACACAAGATACAGTTTGGTCCCTCCAAGAGGCTGAAATGTGAAATGCACTGCTTTTATTTCTTGTTTTCTTTTGTAATGCAGTCTTTCAGCGTTCTGGGTTGCTCTGGTGCTTCTGGGAGCACCATGACTTACACTAAGGAGCATCACCCAGTGCTGTCATACCATGGATCAAGCCTCAGCAGTACCAGCAGAGCTGGTCCAGCTTAGGCATGTGGCACAAGAGGTAGTCAAAGCTAGTCTGGCCAGAGGGAGAGAGGGTGGGTGAGCAAGTGATGCCTTGAGGACGAGAATGAGGACCCTGAGAACCTCTCAGGGTGTCTTCTCATCAGGGAATGTACCGTACTGCACTGATCCTGCCTCCACCAAGCTGAGGGAAGAGGATGCTCAGGGCATTCCAACACCCACCACTCCTTTTCGGTAGCCATAGCACCCTCCACAGCTCTGTGTCCCCCCATTGCTTCCCAGAGTAGTTTCGAGTAGAAATTTTGCAGAGTGCTGACACACCAGCCATTATCACAGCAGAACGGGGTGTCTGGAGGAAGCCCTGCATTTTCCCAGCTCCTTGTGGACGTGGCTCCCTAGTCTCCCACCACTGGTTGCATCTCAACACCACACCAGCTGCAGGTGGACTGAGTCCCTGGCCTCCATCAGCAACCAGGACAAGCACTGACAAGCTCCAGCTCGCCAGTGTGTTTCAGCTCCACCTGCAGAGGAGCTGAGAGCTCCTTTTCTGCACTGCACAGGGGTGCCAAGCCCAACTTTGCTGCCAGCCATGCTTGTGGGCCACCTGACTGCAGCTCCAGCTCTCCCGAGACTGGGCACGCCGTGGTGGCAGCCTTGCTGGTGTGGTGGCTACCCTGCTCCAGCTGAGTGTCTGTAGCCTCCTCCTTTTGAAACATCATCCCTTGAGGGCAAACCAGCCGGGCACCAGTCAATGAGCTGGGATGAAAGCGAGGACTGCCATTGCAACAGCAAGACTGCATACGTGCAGCTTCCCAGCACCCTGCAACCACAGTTCCAGGTCTTCTCCTTCCCCCTGCCTGGCCAGACCTGCGTAGCTGCTGAGGGGAAGGGGCACTGCCCTGCATGTGGGCCTGGAAATGGGCAACGCACATGGATTTGGGATTGCTGCAACCCCTCGGGAGGGGTTGCAGGTGGCTCACAAGAGCCAGTCTGGCCCTTGTCCCCATCCTGCTGCTTCAGACTTCAAGCTTGGTAAAACCAACCACTGCTGTAAAATCCTTATCAGGAGATTGAGTTCTCCTTCCCTTTGACTCGGATAGGCAAAGAAATGTGCTACAGGCCTGGAAAACAGCAAAAACAATTCCTGTGGAGGTACAGCCAACGGAGCAGCAAGCAGGGTGCCTGGTGTTTGTCAAGGGCGGATGGAAAACTGCGTAAGACAACCATTGAAGGGAGGCTGATGTGCAGGCTGGAAAACATACATCCATAGCATTGAAACTATAGAACATAGATGGAGGGCACGGTCCTGCTAAGAGCAACTGGAAGCGTGACAAAAGATGCCAAGCAATGGCCCGGCACAGAAGGAGCTGATTAAAGGCACACAAAAGGGAGTCGTGACTTGGATGCAGACCGTGGGGCTGTCAGCCACATTGTGTGCCGTGTGCTCTCCAGGACACGGCCTTTGCTCGCCAGCGACCAGGCTCTCCTGAGCAGAGATGCTTGCGTGACCGAGTCGCTGCCGACCGGAGCTGTGGGGGGAAGCAGGGATGAGCTGTGATGAGAAACAGCTCCAGAGCGGAGAGCTGCAGCAGCAGGGTGGCTGGCTGCAATCAGAGTGCCAGCAGTAGTTAGGGGCCCTGCAGTGTCGACACTGACCAAGGAAAGAAGCTGACGCCCGAAGATCGACCAAAATTGTCTGTGGTTATAAATCTGGCTTTTTAGCTCTCAAGAAGGGGCCTTTTTCAACAGCTTGGGGGAATGCAGGTTTTGAATGCACGAAGGGACAGACTTTGCGCTCTTTTCCCATCCAGCTGCCCCTTATCAACCTGTATTTCCATGAATGAGCTCACATCGATCAGGAAGACACCCCAGACCATCCCATCCCACTCTCCAACCTTTAGTTGTGCGCCTGTACCTGGCACAGCCGTCCCTCTCTAATGGTGAAAGCATTCCTGTCACCGACCATTGGACCAATGTGAAAATAACTCAGTTTTTTTTGCAGCACCTGCTTACTTTGGGTTTGCAGATCTATGGAGCAGCTCTGATGTGGAACCTCCCACCCCTTCCCTTCTGCCGAGACAGACAGGAGGCTCAGGCAACAGCGAAAGCGAGGTCTGCTGGAAAGCAATTTCAGATGCTCTTCTCTCTATACAGTTGCATTTTTCCTCTTACCACGGAGGCCTCAAAGTATCACCCAGCTGTGTGTGAAAAGACAAGGTGACAACTGCTCTTGGTGGCATGGATGATGGTGAGGATGCACAGCTCACACTCTGTTTGTATGAGGCACTGACAGGCAGAGGAGCCCCTGGTGGTTGCAGTAGAAAGGAGAAAAGAAAGAAAACATATGACATGAATATTATGAAACAAAAAGCAACATCTGGTGTCAATTCACCCCAGCCAGCTTAATGGGAACATAAGGCAGAAGCCTTGACTTCTAGATTTATTTTCAGCCTAGAGAACAGCAGTCCAGGAGATGGAAGAATGAAAGCCCTAGATAGATGACTTCCTAGAGATGTCTAATTTACGTATTGCACCTGGCACAGCCTCCAAGTTCAAGAGACAAGGAGTAGATAAGGATGATCCTTTGCAGGTGCCATACTGTTCTGCATTGCAAAACATTGCCAGGGCAGGAGGAGGAAATACAGGTGGTGGACAGGATGCCTCCGTGCTGCTGAGCTTGGAACTTTGCTGCCAGAAGAAGACCCAGGGTAACTCACAGACTCCTTTTCCAGGGAATTATATCTCTCCCTAACTCACTACAGGGATCAGACAGTTTCTCCTGCTGCTGTTTGTGTCCCGTTGCTTGAGATGCTGTTCTGGAGAGCTTACAACACACCTAAAGTAGCAATGGCAGAGTTTTGTATTGCACCAGCAAGCAGAACCAGGGAGTCTGCCTCAGATCCTGCTACTTGAAAGATGTGCCAGCCAGAACCATGTGCTACTCATAATGATCAGCAACCTCCATCCCTGGATTGACCTGAGGAACAAGCATGGTCCAGTAGGGAAGACTTGACTGTGTAGCTGCTGCCAGGCCATCAGCAAGTGACAAGGGACCTTTGGGATGAGGAAGATCACTTCTGTAGAGAGTCCTCCTGAGCATCCTTAACATCAGGCTGCCTGAACAGGCAACTTGGAAGAAGGCAGCTCAAAAACCTGCACCAACAGGTAGATTTCCAGCAATGTTGGCTCAAGGGCATTCAGAGATGGTTGTGGCCAAACGGGAGTCAAACACAGTGTGGGATTGCTCACTCCTGTAATTGTTGAGTGGAGGCAAGTAATGAGACTGTGGTGGATTACAAGGGAGTGAGCATCAGGAAGCTCATCCTAAAACCAGCCTACCTTCTCCACTACAGAAGTACAGCCATACAATCTCATGAGACATGTCAATCTCCAGATTACCGAGGCTGTGGCAGGCACATGGTCCTCTAGTTGCACCGGAGCACTGAATGGAAGCATATTGCCATTTTTCATGCCTCCACTCCCAAACTTCCTAAGTGCATAAACAGGGACTGGCATTGCTCCTAAGCTCTGCTCAAAGTTAGCTGAATCAGCAACCCTCAAGCACTAGGTCAGAGAAGGACATCAAGTCACTAATGCTTTGGTTTTGTGAAGAAAGGCCATCTTGCCAGGGTCACAACCAACACTGCTCTAGCAGGTGGGAAATCTTTAATTTACAGCCCTCAAAGACTCAATTTCCTCTAGCATCCATGCAGTGATAAACCACTTCAACCACACACAGGCAATAATACAACAGTGGACCAAAGAAACAGAAATAGTATCATCTGAGTTGTTCCAGGTTCCTTGAAATAGGTCAAACAGGGAAGCAATTCCTGCTCCTGGGATTTCAACCAGGTACTACTTTCTCTACAGCTTCTGTGGGATGCAGGCTGGATGTTCAGCAAGGCCGGTGAGCAGAAAGGCTGGCACAGGGCTTCAGACAACCTGTTTTGCAGCCTGATGGATAACAGTGGACAGATTTCCCTCACCCATGAAGAGTGAAAAGAGCATCTCAGTGCTCAGCAATATCCTATTTACAAAACAGAAACTGCTATTTGCTGGAGCTGCACATCTAGCGGGCTAAATCATGGGGCAGAACAACCTGGATAGTCACAGGCAGCTGCCCTGTGACCTGGCGACGTTTCTGGCATCACGTCTGCCTTGTCTCCACACTGAAGGCTTGCAGAGCTGACAGGGCTTTGCTGTGGTGGTACACTGAAGCTACAAAGACCAGCATAACTTTCTAAGTTGGTGGAGTTAATAACGGTGTTTAATTGCTCTCAGCAGGCTTGGCTGCTCAGTATCTTCCAGAGATTATATGGAGCGCGAGAATAGCTTGTCTGCCAGGAGTATTTCCAATAGATCATCCACCAGCAATTCCCAGACAGGCAGAGTCCAACGACCCAGTGGCAGCTCCTGGACATGTATAGCCATGCAAGCCTCCTGGGCTGCCTGGTGAGTCTGCTGGGTCAGAGTCTGTGAAGCGAATGAGGCAGCAATAAGGAAGGAAAAAAAATTAATAATGATATGGGAATGGCAAAGGGGTGCCCGAAAGCCCATGTTATGGGGCAGAGGGGGCAATGCCTTGTGTGAGGAGTGAGGAAAGGGAAGCTGTGCTGCAGAGGAAGGAGTTCTACCCACACACTGCTCGAGGAAGAGCAAAAGCTGGCTGCCTCTCCAGGGCAGGCAGTAACAGGCTGCTGCTCCTCACTTCTCCTCCTCCCTGGTCCAGCTGCTGCGGGACAGGGTGGCGCCAGGGTGCCTGCCTTGGCAAGGGGGGACTCTCACATCAGGTCGGACGAGTATCGAGCGAGTTCCTAGGATCATGATCCTTTCTTGGCTCTAGAGGCACTTTCCCATGCAAAAAATCCTCCTCTGTCCTGCCAGACCCAACACCTTCCCGATCCTCCCAGGTCTCTTACCACGTCATGCGGCTGAACATTAACAACTTCCCAGCCAGGATGATCATTAGTTCCTCATATTAAAGGCATCTACTCACCGATTAATATCTTTGGGCCCATTTGTTGTCTTCCTGAAGTGTCTGTCACTTGACCAACTTGATAAACTTCTATGATGCAATGGTTGGCTTGGTGGATGAGGGGAGAGCAGTGGATGTTGTCTACCCTGACTTCAGTAAGGCCTTTGACACTGCCTTCCATAAGACCTTCATACAGAAGCCAATAGAAGTGTGGGTTAGGTGAAGAAACAGCAAAGCAAACCAAAAACTGGCTCAAGGGTCAACCCTGAAGGGTGGTGATCAGTGGCATAATGTCTAACTGGAGGCCAGTAACTAGTGGTGTACCCCAGGGGTAAATACTGGGTCAGATCCTGTTTAGCATCTTCATTAATGATCTGGATTATGAGGACTACCCTCAGAAAGTTTGCTAATGACACAAAACTGGGAGCAATGGCCTATACACCTGGGGGTTGTGCTGCCATGCAGAGGGACCTTGACAAGCTGTAGAAATGGGCTGGCAGGAACCTTGCAAAGTTCAGTGAGGAGAAGCACAAAGTCCTGCAGCTGGGAAGGGATAACCCCAAGCACCAGTAAATGCTGGGGACCAACCAGATGAAAAGCAGCTTGGCAGAAAGGGACCCGTGTTCCTGTTGGACACCAGGTTGAACAGGAACCAGCAGCACGCCCTTGCAGCAAAGGATGCTAACAGTGTCCTGCGCTGCCCTTGGATGGGTGTTGCCAGCAGGCTGAGGCAGATGACCCTTCCTCCCCACTCAGCACTGGTGAGGCCACGCTTGGAATGCTGTGTCTAGTTCTGGGCTCCCCAGTGAAAGAGAGAGGGGGAGATCCTGGAGAGAGTCCAGGGATAGGTCACAAAGATGATTAAGGGACTGCAGTATCTCTTCTATGAGGAAAGGTTGAGAGCGCTGGGACTTTTCAGCTCAGAGAACAGAAGGCTCAGGGGGAACCTTGTTAATGTGTATAATTACCTGAAGGGAGGGTGCAAAGAAGATAGAGCAAGCATCTTCTCAGTAGCATCCAGCAACAGAACCAGAGGCAACAGGCACAAACTAACCCACAGGAGGTTCTCTCTGAACACCAGGAAACACTTTTTTACTGTGAGGGTGACTGAGCACTGGCCCAGCTGCCCAGAGAAGCTGTGGAGTCTCCATCCTTGGAGACAGTCAAAAGCAATCTGCATGTGGCCCTGGACTGTTGGCGCAGGGAGCACTGCTGAAGCAGGTGGGTTGGACCAGATGACCTCCAAAGGTCCCTCCCAACCTTGACCATTCTGTGAAACGGAATAAAGCAGTATGTTAGAGAGGAACATAGGAAGCACCTGTGTCCGAGTTTCAGCTAGGATAGAGTTAATTTTCTCTCTAGCAGCTACTGTGTTTTGGATTCAGTATGAGAAAAATGTTGAGGAATGCTGATAACACATATTTACTTGCTGCTAGGTGATATTTACATGAGTCAGGGACTTTTTCAGCTTCCCATGGAAGCTGAGAGGGAACCTGGCCAAAAGCAGTATTCCATACCACAGACATCATGTTCAGTATATGGGGCACGGCTCCATACCACAGACATCATGTTCAGTACATCTGTCTCCCAAGAGCTCAGAAAGACTTCTGACAGTTCTGCCTCCTCCATCCATCCATGCCTGAGGATGGCTGGAGTCCAGAAGACAAGATGAAGTTGCCTCTCCCCCAGCCAGGGGGATGCAGGCATTCCCAGCCTTTCCCTGGGCCTTGCCTACAGCAGGCGATGCTCAGTAGGTTGCTGCTGACATCATCCAGCCAACGGTTGCCACAGTAACACTTACAGATGAAGGATACCAGGTTCCTGGGGTAATGGATGGACTGCCACCCGCCTGAGTGTTGTCTCTATCACACAGCAGGAAAGGACGATGTGGTTTTCTGAACCCTACACTACACCAAGCTGGGCTTCCCATCCACTCTGGACTCCTGTGTGCTACTGCGGGTCCACTCTCCACAGCGCTCCCTGGAACTGCACCGCTTCCTTGAACACTCAACCCAAGAAGAAAAACTGCTTTAGACAAGAAGGAATCAACCCACCCAGGCAGGAGCTATCACAATTTCAGTTTCAGTAGCAGATGGGAACCAAGGCCTGACCCCCACGAGGATTAGAGACCCCTTTGGATCAGGGGTTGAATAGATGTCTGAAGGGCTTGGATGAAGAACTCACTGTCCCTCAGGCACCCTTCCCTAACTAGATCCACTCATGCACACCTTCATTATGTGCAGGAGCTATGGTAACAGAGGGAAACCACACAAAACCAAAGCCTGGCAGACTTGATGGACCCTGTAGTGCTGTTCTCATCCCCCTTCAAAGCAAGAGCAGCCGCCTGGCTAAAGGCAGCACTTAAGCCTCTGCTTCCATTGCAGGGGAGAGAAAGCATTTACAGGACACAGGTCACCCCTGCCTGGTGCTCTCAGCTACATGAAGAACCAAGGAAAGACCAGATAAATGCTATTTCCCTTCTGCTCCACAGAAGGGAAAATCTGCTTCCACATCTGCTTCACAGCAAAGCCCTCAGGGAGAGATGCAGCTCAAAGAGAAGTTACACCGTCATAAGGGACGGGGATCAGCCACTGCCTCTGCTGAGCTCTGCTGTCAGCAGCAGCCATGTGAAGAACAAAACCTGCTCTGCAGCCCCACTGTTTGGGATCCAAAGGACAAACTCCAAAGTCTCTTTGGAAAGGGTCCAAACACAAGCTATAACACTCTGATTAGCTACTGGATTCCCTTGCGTTTCCCAGTGTGCCAGCCTGGAAGACCACTGCCTCTAACCTCCCACCTGCTGGCTGGGAGAGCCAGAAAGGACAGAGCAAACAAGGCAGAGAGCATGAGAAGCATTCACCCTCAAAGTATCCCAGAAAAAAAAAAAAAGGGGGGGCATCTCCTGGTGATGCTCTTGCTGTGAATCTTCTCTATGCTCATCCTATGCAATTTGCAGCTGCACAGAGCATTCCCAGCGGTGGCTCCAAGTCACAGCAACAGCGCTCTGAGTTTCAGCCTGATACAAGAACCAGGAGCTCCGAAAAACAAATCAGGGTCTGGGTATCTCTGCTTAGGCAGACGAAGTTGGCAGACGTGTTAAGTCTTGGTCTTGCCTCTGCTTGATGACGCAAGTGTTGGTCAGGCTCTCATTAAGGGAGTACAAGTCCTCTGGCTGTCTAATTGGAGATGGGAAAGACAAAAGGGAGAAAGAGACGCATACAAAAGGGCCCGATTAAGATGTCAGGCAGTCTTTAGAGAGCTTTTTTTATGTTCTTTTGTTTTGGAGGGCTGTTTTCTAAGTAATTTTGGAATAGAGTGGGGGAGGACACTCAGCACCTGGAATTATTCCAGGGTCAGGAAGCTGTATCTAGTTCTGCCACGTGAGCTGATGTGGCACTAACACTGAGGCTGGTTATTCAGCTGAACAGCTGATCTCTCAGGTGGGAGATGCAAAGCTGCGTTACCACCACCAACTGTTATAGACAGGAGTCTGACAGACAAAGGGAAGGATTTGGCTCCCACATGAGGAAGGGAGGCAAAGTACATTCAAGAGACTTCACACACTCTTCTTATCCAGTCTGTCTTCTCCTTCCTGCCCTGGACCACAGCCAAACTCAGGGAGAGGGCGCAGGGCACAGCAAGCTACAGTCCAATGAATGTCACCTCCATAGGTATGGTGACAACCACCTCCTCTTCACACAAAGCTTAGCATAGTCAAGAAGGGTCATAGTAAAACCTCATCTGGGCAGTTCTCAGCCCTCTGCAAGCTACCTGTGGGGTGACAGAGATGGTACCTCACCCCTACCCTAGCAGAGATGGACACCACGGCACAGGGCCACACAGATCATTGGGATCTACCTGATGAGCAGCAGGCAGACCTCAAGTACAGCACAAGAAGTCCCCACTCCCCAGCAAGGAATCACCCATGCTGTGACATGCAAAGGCAGCTGGCAAAGATCCAGTTCATCTGGCTGGACGCTGCACCTCATACCATAACCCCACTGGCCACCTCCACTCTCAACTCCAGTTCTGAGACCCCAGTAAAGAGAGAGCAGCAACCAGCAGCATGCAAGACATTGTCCACCCCTCTCCTGTCTAACCCAGCAGCACCCCCTTGAGTATGGAAAGGTCTTGCCATGCCCTGGTCTTTGAGGACTCAAAGATACCCGGGCCACTCTCATCTTGATGGGACCACAGGCAAAAAACCCCCCCAAAAAAAACAAAAAAAAGAGGAGGCCGTTTCCAGCCTACGCTCACACTTTATTATATACAGACACATGGTGAGTGTAAGAACATCAACATGGGACGTGGACAGAAAAGGACGCCCAAAGGCACTACCCCCGTCCCCTTGGTGCAACCAGTCAGCATAGTTTATACAAATAATACAGTATCTGAAACAATAAATAAGTTCGATAAATAAAATCAAAAATTTAAAAAATAAAATAAAATCCCAAACGTAGAAAGACAAAAAGCAGCAAGGAATGATTCTGAGGGCTGCAACACATTCACAGCAGTGACAACACCAACACCACCTCACCTGCACACCAGCAGCTGGAGCACAGACCCCCATCAGCCCTTTTCTCTCACCGTACTATGGCACAATCCACTCAGGAGGGGGAACTGGGGAGTACAATTCAGTACTGCTGTGCTGTCGTGGTCTAGGAGCCCTCTCTCCTTCACAAGTCCCTTTGGAAAGGGAGCTTGAAAACAAGGTACAACCACAGACCCAACGTGCGCACTCACAGCGTGTCTGTCTGGCACAAAAACCCCCACTCAAAAATTTATCTTCCCTCAAACCAGTCTCTTCCCTTCCTATAGTCCTTCAGATGGACACTGGCAAAGTTACTGAGTCGGGGCATGGGGCGGTGGGGAAAACATCTCTAAGGAATTGGGGAGAGAAGATATGAGGCGATGCTCCCCTTCACTCGAGGGAGGCAGCGATGCTCTCACTCACTGCTCCCGAGCTCTGGCATGCTCCTTCCACATGCCCTGGCACCGATGGAGACCGGGTGGGTGACAACGCCAGCCCATCCCCTGGCAAGAAGGGGGTTACCACAAAGATTGCAGGGATGCAGCTCGGAATTCAAGAGTTACAACTGAAGGGACAGCAGTAAAAGGCCGCCGCTGGTTATCTAAGAGAAAAATAATAAGAAAGCCAGTCCCTAACCCCTGCAGGGGGAGAGGCCACATGGACACACCGGTTTAACCCCCATGTCAGCCTCAAGGCCTCCAGCTCTCTCCCAGAGATGCTGGCAGCCTGCATATGAGGGAGAGAAGGATTCTGTCCATCACAGATATCTCTCAGCAGAAAGGAGACAACTTCAACAACTTGAATCCTACTCCCTCCTGCCAATCCCCCCACCCCATTTTGCCCCCCCGAAGAAGGGCGTTGGAATGTGAAGAAACCAGGAACTGAGGGAACAGGGCAGTGAGAGAGAAATGGGAACAGATGGAGATCTGGGATGGGGAACCTGACCCCTCTGCCCTCACACGTACAGACTGCTACTCATCCAGGCCCGGTATCAAGTCTGCAATGCTGTCCACATAATAATTGGGCACCAGATCCTTGGCAGCGGCACTGTCGCTGGCCATGTAGGCCTGCGCCTCTTCCAGGCGGGAGACACCCGTCAGGGTGAGGATGGTGGAGAGGCCGCAGTTCTTGCCGAAGAGGATATCCGTCTCCAGACGGTCTCCCACCATGAGGGTGCGGGACGGGTCCACGCCGAAGCGCTCCACGATGCAATCAAACATGTAGGTGTTGGGCTCCCCCACCACCAGCGCCTTGCGGCCCGAAGCCGTTTCCACCGCGGCCGTGAGGCTGCCGGTCCCTGGAGAGGAGAGAGGGAAGGAAGGAAGGAGGAGAAAATGAAGCAGCTGTGGGATAAGAGGGTGCAAACTGCGGGCATCTCAGCGCCCTGAGACCCACCAGAGATGAGCAAGCTGGGTGGTGGGGACACGTCTCGGGGGGGT
>VXBW01005540.1:1933632-1946979 GCA_013400375.1 Thinocorus orbignyianus | reverse complement strand
TCTCCCGGCTGCAGCCTGCCTGGGCAGGCGGCCTCCAGCACCTCGGGCTACCAAATGGGCCCTGCTCACACCTGCCTGCGGTTGTGACACCAGCTCTTTAAATAGTTTAGTTGCAAAATATATATATATATCTATTTGTATAACTCTGTCTGTGCCTGTGTGCTCTGGGGGCAACGCGTTTTATGGGTAAAGGGGGCAGGAGGGGCTGGGAAGGTGGCTGCAGGCCTGCAAATGGTGCCTGGGGGCTGGCCTGCCCATGGGCTGCAGCCTGGGGGCCTCCCTGCCTCACCCCCTCTGCCCGCCGGGCACAGGAGGACCCCAGGGGCTGGTTATCCGCCATCGGGAACCTAGGCTGGGAGCTGAGTCCCTGAGGGGTGGCAGGGCTTGCAGCCCAGGTGGCCGGTGGGAATGTGGGCGCCGTGGGGAGGAAGGCTCCATGGAGATGGCAGAGCCAAGATGGAGGAGCTGTGGGGGCGCATGACGCCTCTCAGGCCACCCTGGCGTGTCCACAGAGGGGCACCAAACCCCATCTCCCCAGCCCTGCTCAGTTCTCTGTGGGCTGTCCTGGTGGTGATGTGGCTGTGGGGCTCCTTCCTCCCTCATCCGTGGCTCCCAGGGAACAGTCCACGGCGGCCGCTGCTTCGGCCTCACCAGCAGAAGGCCTGGGGGATGGTGGGGTGTCTCGGCTGTGGCGGCGCGCTGGCTGTGGGGGCAGTGGTGGTGGGACAGCGGGGGCTCGGCTGGGTGCCCCAACCATCCGTCGTGGCCGGGCTTTGGGGCTGGTGGTGTGCTCTGGGGCTGCTGGGGTGGGAGCCGTGCTCCGGGGCTGGGCCACGGGCGGTGGTGGCATGGTGGGTCGGGCTGGAGCCGGGCGCTTGCCTGGAAAGAAAGCTGGGGTGGGATGGGGTCCCCCCCCCTGGAGTCCCTCCCCGGAGCAGAGGGGGCTGCCGTGTCGGCAGGAATACTAAGAGACAAGCTGCTCCTTGCCCAGCTCCCATACTGGAGACCCAAGCACACAATAGATTTTGGGGTCTTTTCCCACCCTCTTCCCTTCACCCCTACACTGGAAGACCAGTCACATCCACCCCTGCAGTCGCACCTCAGCTGGGGATGGAGCACACAATGAAGGGCCAGATCCTGGCTATGCTGCCCCAGCTGGAGACCCTTCCTCACGTTTGGTGTCAGGGATGTCCCCAGCACCCCTTTGTGCAGGGAGTGGTGAGATGAAGGCAAAGCAGAGGAGGTGGTGTTGGGGAGTTATCATCTCCCAAGCACTGTGCCATCTGGGGCACCCTAACCTTTACGGGTGGTGTCCTCGGTCATCTGTGAAGCTGGTGGCCCCGTGGCTTCGGAAGATGGCCTGGTCACTGGTGGGGGTGCTAGCTGGGACCTGGCCTCAGAGTCCCTTGAGGCGCTGCACAGAGAATAGGGCAAGTCAGGCTACGGTTGGGCATGGTAGTCCTGCCCCCAGGGCACCTTGCATACGTTTGGCAAGGATACAGCCCGTGGCGTGGGATGAGGGGAGGAAATGGGGAGAACTGGGACAGCCAAAGCTTCTATCTTCTGCCAGACTTACGCTTCTCCATCCGTGAGAGCGGGGGTGCTGGCTGCAGGAGGTTCGGGAGATGGCTCTTCCACTGGGGTGGTCTCATCACATTCACTGTTTGTGGGTGGTGTGAACATGCCCGAGACGTTGAAATCTACCTCTGAGTGGAAAGCAAGGAGGAGATCCCATGAAGAAGCACTTGCCAAGCAGAGTTTCCTCTGGTGAACCCGTAGCAGGGAACCAGATTAGCGCCTTGCTTCCCTCCTCCCGGGGATGGAGAAATGTCCCTTTCCCTTCCTCCACCCCTTCACTCCCTGCTGCAGCCCACCCGAAGGGAGACCTTGGCCCTACCTCCAGGGAAGAGGGTGTCTGCATTCTGGATGAGGGCTTCCACCACACCCACCACCTGGATGGAGGAGACTGAGGCCAAGTCCAGTTGCACAGGGTCTCTGAGAGACAGCGGGGGAGAAGCATCAGAAAAGGGTTTTAGGGGCATTAACCCTTTTGGTGTTCATGCCTGAGGGGCCAGAGCCCAAAGGGGAGACAGCCCAGCCAAAGTGGGTAGGAGGTGACCTTGTTCCCTGTCCTGGAAAGCCTAGTTTGATGTTGGAAGTCATCCATGTCACAAGTACTCTGTGTCTCAGCCTCTTCCTCTGCTACTTCGCAGAGTGGCTAAGCAGACATGTGCTTGGCAAGGGGATTTGCTGCTTGGGGAGTGTGGGAACAAGGGTTGGGACTTGAGAATGGAAGAAGTGTAGGTGCTGCCTGAAGACCATAAATGTGAGCTGCTTCCCACCCCTCCGAGCCAGGCCTTACTCTGTGCTCTGCTGCGGCCACAGCAGGTTGGGGCCCAGCACGATGGCGATGTTGCTGGGAGTCATTTTATTCACCTCCTGGTGCTCAGCCAGCTTGGCTAAAAACTTGATCAGATACCTGCGGGGTAAGAGGAGTGCACGGGAGCAGTAAGTATGGATTTGGGGAGGGAATGGCTGCCCCTGGTGATTGCTTGGGGTTGAAGAAGCCCCATCCCTGCAAAACACCTCAGATTGTTGTAGCTGTCCCGGGGCAGGCGGCTGCAGGTGTCTTGAAGGCTCTGTATGCGGTCATCAACATCCTTTAAACTGCAAGAGAGAAGGAGGAGAAGTGGAGAGCTCAGCCCGCTCCCTATGCCAGAGGGACACTGAGAGTGCCAGTATCACCTGCCCTAGGTGGGAATGGAGATGCCCTGCTGCTGCTTGTACTGGGCGGCTGAGCCAGGCTCTGACAAAATCACACCCCAAAGGTTCAAAGGGGTTTGATACGATATGAATATAGCTTGTGGCTGACCCTGGGGGCGAGCACTGCCTTGCCACAAGCGACAACCCTGTTTTACTATGACTACAGAGGTCAATGACACCGAGCTGATCTCTTTAGAAAGGTTCTGTCGCCCTCCCCCCAGGCTCTTTGATGTGCCTCCTCCACCGTGTCCATCCTGAAAGCAACTGGCCAAACTGGGTTGGTGGGCTGGTGAGATGGAGCTCATGCCATTGAGGCCAAGCCTGGTCTTCCTAGCCTAAGCTCTTCTTGCAATCTAAACGGGGCTGCAGCCTTCCCCCTCTCCCTGCCATGTTTTTTTATTGCTATTTTCCGAGATTTTGGGCCATCTGGGTTTTTGCCAAGCATATGACAGACCAGGTGCTGCCTTCTTATCGCCCCACATGGCAAACAAGGCTGAGCAGCTTTGCTCAGAGTGCTGGGGGGACAGAGGGAGGGTGGAGGGGAACCCTTTTAAGCCCCACCAGAGTTTTCCACCCCAACATCTGGGCCTACCTGGCCACTTTGACCCAGTCGTTGTAGAGCTCGAAGGTCATCAAAGGCTGGGGCAGCTCCCGCAGGTAGGACTTCAGTGCACCTGGGAGAGGAGGGGGAGCAGCGGGGGTGATGGTGGTTGGGGGATGGTAGGGACTGCCCAATTGCATCCCCCCATCCCACCTCACTGGCACCCACCAGCCACAGCGTGGGGGTCCGAGTAAAACTCCTCCAGGGCATTGGAGCCACTGGCCAAGCTGCTCTTCAGCTTCCTCAGCACTGAGGCACCCGCCGCCAGCCGGAAGAGTCCCTGGGGATGGGGTGAAGAGGGAAGGGGTGTGGAGTGGCTGCATTTGCGGGGAAGAGAGGGGTGGGAAGAGGTCAGGAGCGCTGCCTACCTCCTCCCTCATGCCGGAGGCCAGCAGCATCATGACACAGGCTTCGATGGGCAGCGCGATCTCCCGGCCCAAGCTCTTGAGGTGTGTCTCCAGGGGCACACCGTAGTACCCTGCCACCGGAGTGTCTGCAGCGAAGGAGGGCTCTGGAAGAGGAAGGTGGATGTTGGGAGGGACAGCAGCCACCAGGGCCATCTGGCATCTAGCTGCTGAGACATCTCACTCCTAGCCGGGGCTGGCTGGGTGGAGGCAGAGGCAGAGACAGGGCAGGCAGCATCCCCAGCCCATCTCAGGCTGAGATTCCCATCTCACCAGCCTGATATGGGAGGCAACAGCAGGCACAGAAAAGGAAAACTTGCCTTTCCCAGCCTCACCAGCCACTCTCTCATACCCCAGGCTCAGCCACAGCCCTCCCTGGGCTGTGTGGAAGCTAGCAGGTACCTGTCTGGCTATGGCTTTCCTTCAGCTCCGCCAGAGCCGAGTCAAGCGATCCCAGGGACTGCCGGTGGTACTGGGCTTGGATTTCCAGCAGCTGCCACGCAGGGGACAGGCAAACAGCGTTCAGTTTGACACTGACTCCTGTTGGAGAGAACCCCCTTCCCCAGGACATTGCACCCACATGGAGACAGGGCAAGGGGGGAGCTGCAAGTCAAACCCTGCCAGGATCCGTGGGATCTTGACTGTAGTGAGAGGAAGAGGGCAAACTGGAGAGGGAGGGTCGCTGAGACAAGCCCCTCTGTGCAGTTGGTGCTAGTGGTGGCATTAACCCACACTGCATGGATCACAGCCAGTTTTGGACACCTGCTGGTGCCCAGGGCTGTCTCCTGCCATGGCTGAAGGGTTTGGTGTGGATAGGGACAAGATTGGGCTCAGGCATACCCCAGGAGATGCTCACACACTGATGAGGAGTGTGAGAGAGGACTTACTCTGATGAAGTAGCTGGCATAGCTGTCCTCTTTGGTGGAGAAGTGGTAGAGGTCAGCCATGTACTCATCCTGGGAAGGAAGACACAGAGAATTGCAACCTTCCACCTCTTCCCTGGCACCCAATTAGGAGTGGACATCTTCATAAAGCACCTCCATCTGGGCTGTGAGTTGCCCACAGGGTCTCTGGGGTGTGATAGTGAGTCTGGGACACAGGAGGGCGGGCTGGGACCATGAGGGGATTCCTCCTTGCCCTGCCACCCCATTTGAGTAACAGCAGCGACCCACCCTACCATCAGGGTGCTGGCACAAGTGGCAAACCTCCAGCTGCAGGAAGCCCAGAGGCTCTGCCAGACAAGGTGCAGGGCTTTTGGGGGAAACAGGGCAGAGGTGGAGCAAACTGATGTGAAAGCCCCCTGCCACCTAGCACAGACCCCAGCCAGCTCGCCTAGCTCCCATCCTAGGGAGATCCCATAAACTCCCTGCTCCAGCCCCTGGAGCTTCCTCTCTACAGCAGCTTGTGCTTCAGACCTTTTGCTCTTCTTTTTTTCCCCCTGGACATAGCGTATCTGCCCAGTTCTGCTCCTTGAGGGAATGGTTTACTTGAGGGACACACTGTCTGGCTGCATCTGTCTTGGTGCAGTGATCACCTTGGATGGAGCCACTGGAGAGGAGCAGGTCTACAGCCCAGGAGCTGCCACATGGCAGAAGAGCAAGTGATGTCCTCACCTTGCACTGCTCCACCTTCCTCTTCACCTCCTCCTCCTCTTCCCTCAGGATCTCCAGTTTGTTGGCAGCAGAAGATGCCCCTGGACCAGCACCAGTGCCAGTGCTGTTACCGGAGTTCTTGGCAGCTTGGTTCAGCCTTTGGGGTGGGAGAGAAGAGTCACACCCACAGCCTCAGTGCCAGGGGAGAGTGGGACGGGTGTGCAGGAGTATGTGGACTGGGAGGGGAATGACAAGTCATGGTGCTACTCTGTGGTGGTTTTCCTAGGCCAGTGCCTCTCACTTCCCTCATCCAGAGAAAGATGCTGCCACACCAAGGGGTCAAGACAGGGAGTATTCCACTGCCTGAAACACCCAGGGTCTGCAGGACCCTTCCCAAACCTCATTCCCTCCTGTGCTCCCTCTAGCCAGAGGGAAGGTGGCATGGAAACGAGCCACCAGTGACCCATGGCTGCCCTGCTCTCCCAGAGGAACCCAGCATGGCATGGGCTACCCTGCAAGAGTTGGAGCAGTGCCACCTCAGCAGCACTGAGCAGGGCCAGGGCACTTTGCTGCCTTCAGCAATGGCACTGCCCTCCTCTCCTGTGCCACGGAGCCAGCAGCTCAGCCCAGAGTGGGATGCACCCACAGAGAGGGGCTGGCTGGCTGGCTGCTTCCGAAAAATAGTTTCCTCTTTGACTTTGACCCCAGCCCTAGGAAATTTGCTTCCCAGGACAGTCATCTTCCTCTATGCTCAACCTGGCTGGTGGCTGTGCCCCATGTGCCCTCGTTCCTTCCCAGTCCTCGGTGTGCCCCATACCGGCTCTTGATGGTGTTCCAGTCAGAGATCAACTTCTGGAGGGTCTTCTTGCGCTTCAGGATGATGGGAAGCTCTTCCTGTGGGAAAGAGGGGCCAGAAGGAGTTGCAGAGGCTTGGGTATGTGGGAGGGGGAGGTGGAATGGGAGAGTGGTGCTGGGAGGGCAGCCAGGGCTACCTCACTGAGCTTGTTGAGCGGCTGCAGGACATCGTGCTCCAGGGCGACCTCGAACTCAGCCAGGATTTTGGCCAGTGAGCTCTGTATGCAGCAGCCCATCTCCAGAGCTTTCCTGTGTGTGGAGCAGAGATGAAGTGCCTGCAGGCTGCAGCCATGCCACCCTCTGACCCAATACCTCCCACCATACCCATACCCACATAGGACCCTGAGGCAGCCCCCGGCCTCCTCTGCAATTAGAGGCTGAAGGTGCTGGCTGTTCCTTTTCCTCCTGTGATGCCAACATTGTCTCTGAGGACAGGGTTTGACAGCTCAGCTTGGCTGTGGGAGCCCCTGAGCCAAGATAGTGGCTCTGCCAGGGTCTGGCATCTTTTGAGGTTGCCCCTGGCCCTTTCTTCCAATGGCACTTACCCGAGGCTGGACTCTGTATCCAGTTCCTTGAAGCTCTCAGCCATCGTTGTGGACAGAGCCATCAAGGGCAGCTTCTTCTGCACAGAGCAAAGTAGTCAGGAGAGGGATGGTGAGTTGGCATGTGGCAGCTCCCTCCCCGGGAAGCTTCCCACCATGGCATGGGCACCAGCAGCCAAACCCTGCACTGGGTCTCCACATCTTCCCCTGGCCCACACAGCTCCCACTGGCTGGACATGGACAACAGGGCTTGGGAGGGTTGTTGAACGCAGAGACACCGTCTTCTGTCTCAGGAAACCTCAAGTTGGTGATGGCTGAGAAGGTTGCCCCATTCTGCTCTACCTGGGCAGCTGCTGGTGGCAACTGCTAGATACGGGACCTAGGCTGGGCTTTAGGCCACCCTTCAGCAAAGCCTGCAAAGCAGGGCCCTACTGTCCCCTTTGCTTGGAGATAGAGCTGGGGCAACATGGGCTGTGGAGGGAGGACTCTACTCACCACTCGCTTGTCCATCTCGGAGCCGCATTGCCCCTGCAGGCAGGCTTGGAGCCTCTTGGACACACTGTGAGCTGCTCGCTTGGCTGGCTCGATCCTCTGCTCAATCTGGGGGTGGAAAGGTGGGACTGAGGAAGCCATTTCAGCAGCTGTGGGTGCCCTGAGACCAGCTCTGGGGGCAGATGAACCCACCAAGCACCCCCTCACAGCCTGGAGCATCCCCGGTCCAGGAAAAGGGGAGCACAGCTCCTGGTCAGGTTTCATCCCTCTCTGAGCAGCTGGCGGAGCCCTGTCCTGTGTCAGGAGCCGTGGTCCTGGAGTCACCCTCCGGCACATGGGCAGATGCCAGCCCCGTGACTTGGACGTGCCGGCAGGGCAAATGGCAGGCAGGAACGGGGCAGGTTCCCACGCCCAGGCACAAGCAGGCACACGCTTGCTGGCCCAGCCCGCATCTCACCTGCAGCAAATCCTCTGGCAGGAGCTCAGTTGCTTCTTGGGCTCTGCAGAGGAAGAAGAGTGAGCCATCAGCAGATGGGGGTGACCTCCACGCAGCCTCCTTGGGAAGGCAGGTCCTTCTGTTTATCACCTGCCTCTCTTTGGGCTCCGGGGAGCAGGACGTGCTGCCTATGGCCTGGACCATTGTACACAAGGCTATGGGCAGAATAAGCCCATAAAGGAGCCAGGCTTGCTGGCTGGTGGACACCTTATCAGACAGGGCTTCCAGTTCAGAGCACCACAGTCAAAATGTCAAGATGTGGCCTGTATTTTTTGGAGACAGTGTGGCTAGCAGGGGTACATCACGGGTGGGATATTTGCTGGTGAAACCTTCTGCCCCCCGCTGCCTACCTCTCCCCTGAAGGTGAATCCAGGGGGGCAGTGCTGTTGGAGCCTGGCGCACATCTTTGCAGGCCGTGGTGGCCACTGGCTGTGGGGCCCACCAGTGCCAGAGCAAGGATATTTTTGTGGTGAAGCTGGGGACTGAGACCAACACCAGCCTCTCCAGAAATGCCTACATGAAACAAGCTTTCTGCTTGGTTTTGCAGCAAGTACTAGGAGCGAATCAGGCAAAGGAAACTTTCGGTTTGCAGCAAATTCTACTCAAAACCAGATTCAAAACCCACCAGCTGCCACCACTACCAAACCTCCCTGATACCTTCCTTAGAGGAAACCTCTCTTCACGGCTCACTGCTATTGCTATGCCCCAGGACCCCTGTTTGCTTTCCCTCTGCTGCTGCTTTTTCCCCAGTTCACGTTTCTCTCTTTTCACTGCCTGTCAGAGCCGAGATGGGATGAGGCCGTGGAGCCTCAGGAAATGGGGGCGACTTGGTTGAAGGCAAGCAAAATCACGTGAGATTGTGGCCTGCGGAGGAAAGGCTCTGCAGCAGGTGAAGAGCTTGCTCTTGGGCTGCACGAGCTGCTTGGAGACCTCCTGCCTGCCTGGCGTTAAGCAAAAGGGAGGTGTGTGCAACATGGAGATGAGACAACTTGTGGGAGGAGGCATGGGAAAGGGGCTCAAGCTCACCTCCAGGGAATGCAAGAAGAGCAAGAGGCCACCAGGTTGTAGGAGTTGCACCCCTGTGGCTGGTTTGCTGGGCTGGCTGAAGGACCTCTGTGGTCCAGGGGACATGGTTGGTCCCACTCAGCCTCCCAGTGCTGGGGAACCTGCAGAGGTGGCTATAGCAGAGACGGAGGGAGGGGGCTGGGAAGGGAGCGCCCAGCCCTGTAATTTCAGTTCTGGGTTTTGCAAGGGGAGAGCTTTGGAAAGCTGAAGAGAAAAATAAGGAAGCAGAGGACGTAGGATGGGGCCAGAGGGATTTGTGTGAACATGTAGGTCCTCTGAGGATCCCTGGTCCTCTCCTCAAAGGGCATCCTGGGACACTCATGCTGTTGGACTGGCTAGACCTATGCAGGGCATTTGGTTTCTGTGGGACTCTCCACCCCAGGGTCAGTGGGGATGGCAGGTCCCAGCTGCTAACACCCTCCTGGTCACCACACAGCAAAGGGCATGTGGCTGGAAGGTCCCCCTCCATTGCACTTGCGTCCTAGGGAAGCCAAGCTCCGGAAAGGCCCGTTTCTGGGTGGACACAGCATCTGCAGGCCCTGGGAGATGTAGCCAGGCTTAGGGATCACATCCCTGCTAAGCAGCACTGGTGCAGCCTTCCCATGGCCCTGTGGGGCTCTTACAGCCCCTTGGCTTAAGCTGAAGATGCTCAGAACCCAGGGTCATTCCCTCTTTCCCCTTTTCCCTCCCACTGGTCCCGGAAGATCAGTCGAGCCCTGGTGCAAGGCCTCCAGGACCCATGTCCCGCTCCCTCCCAGCACTCCGACACAAGTATTGGAGAAGTCCTTACCTGCTGGTGATGTTGGGATGGGACAGCTGCTGCCGCATCCGATTAAACTGCCTCTTCATCATCTTGAGAGCCGGGAGGAGACCACGAGAGTTGCTCAGTGACGCTTGGCATCGGACGCCGGCAGCCCCTCGGTTCCCAGGAGCCGCTCTGCCCCTTGCTTTTCTGTAAGAACCTCTCCCTCCGTACTCCTCTCCTTCCTCCTTCCCCCTTTTTCTGTCTCCCCTCCCTCGTCCCTCCCTGGGGATGCCCTGCCTGTTTTCTCTTCCCCTCCTTTGGACTCTCTTCTCTCCTTCCCTCTCCTTTTTCTGAGCTTCCTTCCTCCTGCAGCCGCCCCTCTGCTGCAGATCAGGTAAGAGCAGTTCAGGGCTCCTGCTCCGCTCTGTGTTCCTGTCACCACCCCACAAGTATAAATAACTTCAGCCCAGCCTTAAAGGGGAAATATTATTACAGCAAACACGTAACAAGGCAGGACAAGCACACGCTGCTGCCGAGCCCAAGCGGAGCGAAGGGCCCACGCTCTCTTTCTTGCTCTCTGTCTCAGCCAGGGTGGTTTCCTCCACCACCCTTTGCCTTGCCCACCACCAGCTGCACCGTGGGGACAGCCCGTGGCCATGCCACCTGCCTGTGTGGCACATACACGGTGTCTGATGTACACCCCACCACTGCTGTCCTACCTGGTCACCCCAACTCTGCCAGCGCCCCTCAGGCACCTCTCCATGCTTGTGGGGGCAGCTCCAACCTCTTCCTTACTCCCCGAGACATCACCCCCTCCTTGGGACCAAAGCTGGGGGGCGAGCAGCACAGCAACCCCTGCAACCCCTCCTCTGCCCCCCACTCTGCTGTCATCGAGGCTCTGGGGAGCCACCACAAAGCTGCAGCGAAGGGCTGTTGCCCCATGCCCCCGGGTGGCCCCTTCCTCCCCGCTGGCAGAGCTTCTCCGAGCAGCACGGCTGGGCCCTGTGCCCACACACAGTTGCACGGGGACCACAAAGTCCCGGTTCCCAGGCTCGGGTGCTGCCTGCTCTCTGCGCCAGGGCTCAGCTTGCTTTTTTGGTTTGTTTGTTTGTTTGTTTAAAAACATCCCCCTCACGCCACCACCTTTGCTCCTGGCTCCATGAGGTGCAAACCTCTCCTTGTCTTTGGGGCTACCTGCAGCTGGGACTTTCCTCCTCCTGCACTAGGTTGCCGGTGGGTGGGTTAACATGTCTGGCAAAGGAACTAGCACCCGAGCCCAGACGGGAAGCGGTCACTTTGTGGGCAGATGAGTTAAGCAGCAAAAGAGATGGAAGGGTCAACTCCACCTGTGCCCTGAAGCCTGAGGAGCAATAATTTTGGGGGAGGTGATGGGCTCTGCTCCTTCTTGGCAAGGGAGTGTAGGGGGGTTAAGCTTCCAGTGAGTGACTCGCAAAGCAGTGCTAGACCTGTTTTTAAGCAGGGGCCAAACAAGTGAGGGCTGTTGTCACTCCCTGAACACCACGTCGCTCTAAACCTGCAGCCAAAGACCTGATCCCCCAGCCACAAACCCTGGGGGTGCTCCTAACGGGTGTTGTATCAGTCGCTAAAGCAGGAAAGAGCTTCCACACCTACTGCAGACCTACCAGCCCTTAACTCATTGCATCAGGCAGCGGCCAAGTTCTGTCCTCTTCCTTCCCACGCCATGTCAGAGTTCCACTCCCATCCCTGGGGGGCAGCTTGCTGGAGCAGATCCCCCCTTCCCTGCACCCAAACTTCCCCAGGAACCCCCTTACGAGAGGCAGCCCCGAGGAAGAGGAAGAGGTGCAGCCACAGGCTGCGGTGAAGCTGCAAACAGCCCTGTGGGGCAGGAGAGTGAGCTCAAGGCCTGCTCCCCACGGGCTGTGGGGTACCAACCCCTGCCCACCGCCTCTCCCTGGGGAGGGGGGAAATGGGCAGCAGGCAGCTCACAGCCTGGAAGTGGTTCTGCTGCTCTCAAACAGGAATTGAGAGCCGCTGGGGGGACTTCCAGCGTCCCCTCTCCCTGCCCACGGGAGCAGGGAGATCATCATGGCAAGCGCCCGGGTGACCAAAGGATGACTTACAAGATTTGAGCTGGAAAGGACCCCTTGCACGGTGGAATCAGCTCCTCCACAGTCAGGGAAGGTGAGGGGGGAAAATGGATTTCTTGGGTAAAAAGGCAGAGGGACAGGATCAGGAAAGAACTCTTTATTTCCCATAAATACAGCAGATTCTTCGCGCCGGGCGTTTCTTTTTAAATCTTTTTTGTTTCTTTGTTTTTCTTCCATTTACAGAATTTTGCACTGAAAATATATACAAGTCTGTCAAGAACCAAACAAGATCTGCAAAGAAAAAACCCATACAAAACCCTGAAAAGAGACCAGAAAGGGAAGTAAGACACAGCAGAACCCCAGCACAAGGACCTTCCTTCCCCCTCTCCTCCATCACTCGCTGCACCCAGCTCCAAGATACCCCACCTATGCTGTCCCCAGGCCGAGAGCTTGAGGTACCCTCCTCACCTCCACCTCAGAGTCCTCCTCCTACCTCTGGCACACCCTGCCCTTGCTTTCAAGGTCAGAGCCCTGTTAAAAACCATCTTAGGGATGGATGGGAAGTGGCTCCCGTGGGTTTCCAAGTCCCACGGGGATGGGGAATCGCTCGGGACGTGCCACCCCCACCCCCTGGTCTCCTCCGTGCCTGCAGATCCCCGCTCTTGTGTCACAGTGATCGGGCGGCTGGGGCGAGCCCCCTCCCCGCCGCAGGGAGCCAGGCCAGCCCACGGCTGCGGGCGAAGGTGTGCAAGGCACAGCTGTACCCCCCCCCTCCCCGGTACCCCCCACCCGGTGCAGAGCTGCGCTCCCAGTGCAGAACCGGGCTCCCAGTGCAGAGCTTAGTGGTGCCCCCTGGTGATGAGCCGGGCTCCGGCCTCTCCTCGACTCCCAGCCCATCACCTACACGGCGAGAAGACACTCAGGAGCTGAGAAAGCCTCCCTGCCCCACCGCGCTCCCCAGCCCAGCCAGGGGGAGGAAGGCCATGGGCTGCTTCCTCTCCCTGTTGAGCAAGAGGCTGTGGGGAGGCTCTTCTCCCCCCAGCATGCCCCTCTCAGGGCTGGCATGGGGGACAAAGTCCAGCAGCAGTCTCTAGAGCTCACTGTGGTAGATAAAGCACATGGGAAGGGTGTGGGCCTCCTCACTGTGGGGGTTCAGCGCCCAGGAGCTCCAGCTAAAAGTGTTGGGAAGGCACAAAGACCTTCCCAGCCCTCAGATTCCCACCCCAGGGCCCACCTCCCACCAACAGCTCTGCTGGTGGCTCTCTGGTGCTGGAAAGACACCCCATTTCTGTCCAGCCTTGTTCCACACCAGCTCCAGTACGATCCCACCAGACAGGGAACCACCAGGGCACAGCTCCAAGGAGGGGACAAGGGGGACAAGAGGGAGCACCGCAGAGCACGAAGCAGCTGAAGGGCTGGGGACAGACAAGGAAAAGGATCTTCCTTTGCTAGGCCTTGCCCCAAGCTGAGGCTGTTAAGCTCCTCATCCTTGTTCCCCACTGCACCTAGGGAAAAAGCAGGGTTAGAAGAGAAGCTGGACAGACTAGGGAGGGAGTGATGCCTTCAGAAGAGCAGGGAAGGCAACTGTTCACCCACAAAAAGCTTTTCACTCTACTCCTAGTCTTGTGGGATGAACACCTCCTGGAGTCTCTGCTCTCCTCCTCCAGGCTCGCTCCCTTCGGCCCTCACCAGGCCATCTGGAGATCTGAGCGTGAGCAGCAGC
>VXBW01005540.1:1883691-1933582 GCA_013400375.1 Thinocorus orbignyianus | reverse complement strand
CTCCTCAGGCTGCTCCAGCCCCACAGAGCTGGCTTCCCAAGGACTTTGCAATGTAGTGCCTGCAACTTGCACGGCAGCCCTAGAGGTTTCCCCAGGACTCCGGTGAGGGAAACTGGTCCACGTCCCCCATTTCATTGTAGGTTTGCTCTCCCATGGTGAAGGTCAGCTTGTACCGTAGCCTCACTTTCTCCTGGAGATGGAAAGAAAGGATAAACAGTCAGAAGGAGGAGGGGGAAAAGTCATGAGGCACAAACCATTCAGGTCTCTAGGCAACTGCAGAGGGAAGAGGGACACGGTAACTGGGCTTTGCCCCAGCAGCAAGAGCAGCCTGCTCATGCCCCAGGGACAGTGACATTACCTTCTGTGGGTTAGCAAGCAGCAGGACTTGTGTGATGGCACTGGGGTGGACAATGGGGTTGAATGCCGGCAGCTCCGTGCCTGAGGGAGGCTGTAGCTTCACCTTCATCACCTAGGGAGAGAGAAGAGCATCCTACGTTCCTGAGGTGGACTTTGCTCCTCCATTTGGGGAGCTTCCACTGTCTAGTCAGAGAAAACCACTGTGCTGATTCCAGCTAATCTGGAGGCAAGACAATTCGGTTTCAGCCCCACAGAGCTCTCTCCACCCACCCTGCCCTTCTTGCAAAGGCATCATCATCCTTCAGCCCAGGCTGGGGACCTCAGCCCCAGCAGCCACCTTACCTTGGGGACGGCAGACTGAAAGACGATGTTGCGGATGGGCTGCGGGGCTGTGCTCAGCATAGAAATCACCACCACGAGCACATCGGGCCTCTCAGGCAGGGCATCCTTAGCGAAGTGGAAGAGGACACGAAAGCCGTGCTGATCATACACTGTCACGGGGAGGATGCTGCCTGCAGGAAAGGCAGGGACAGGCAGCAGTCAGCCAGGAGGGAACTGGTCCTGCAACAACCTTTCCCCATCACCCAAACTCTATAGAAGTGACAGGAGATACCACTGCTCCTCAACCTTGACAAAATCCAACAAGCAAGAAGTTTCCACACATTCTTCCCTTCCACGTGCCCGTGGTTTGTTCCCCCCACAAGTTTGCCACCCACTCTTTTGCCCCGGCTCACTGGGTTTGATTGACTCCAGAGGCACAGTGATGTTGGCCAGCGAAATCTCCTGGGGCAGCGTGGTGGCAGGAGGCCGTGGTGGGGCTGCAGCACTTCCTGCTGGCACGGTGGCAGCTTTGGGAAGCGTAGCAGGGGTAGGAGGCTCTGAGGTCAGGGGCAGCGTGGGGTTAGGGGAAACACTCTGGAGCACAGGCAGAGTGCTGGGATTGTGGGCTGTGGTGCCAGAGTTGCTTCTGTTCTGGAGATCCCTCAGGGTGAGCCGGGGGGGTGGCTGCTGCTTCTCCCTGTAGGGGGAGAGAGTGAAGAGTGGAATGGGGCACTGAAGTGTCATGTCCAGCAGCCCAGAAATGGAAAGGATGGCGAGATAAGGGAGATTGACCTTCTCCTGCTTACCACCGCACTTGTTGGGACTCTGGAGGCAGAGACTGTTGCAGCAGAGTCTTGCCCAGGAGGTCCAGGTCATCCAGGCCACTGGTGAGAGGAGAAGGTTTGGGGGAGGATGCGCTAGCATCTGCTTTGATTGGTGGCGTTGCCATGATTGGGGTGATACCAAGCTCGCTGCTCTCTGACGACTGTAGAAAGAGTGTACAGAAGGGCCCCCGCAAGCAGGGTTGTGTATCAGCACCAGTCATCACACCTGGGACCCTTCCCTGCCTACTCCATTTGTTCATTCCACCACCCTTCCCATCTTTCACCCCGGCTCCCGGCACGCTACCTGGAAGCTGTTCCAGCCACCGCTGTCACCAGCCTGGGAGGGATGTGGGGCTGGGTCATTCAGGCCTGCCAGGGGTAAAAACAAACACAAAGCTCAGCTTCCAAGTGGGTAAGAGCATTAAATGGGGCCTGAGCAAGACACAAACAGCAGGGCAGAACCACCAGTGTGGTCTTCATCTCTGTCCCCATCCTTGCATGGGCGAGAGCAGGAGGGCAATAGTGATTTTTTCTGTCCAGAAATCCTCATTTACAGCCTAGTTCTCACTGCAACAGGCAGAGAAGTGGATACCAATCTGGGCTGACAAGCCCCACTGACCACAGCGTCTACTTCATGCTGTTGTACTCAAAGCACTCTGTTAGGAAACAGACACTTTGTTGAAAGAAAAGAATCCTAGGGCCTTCTAGGATTTGCACCTTACAAGACTTCCATGTGAACAGTTCTGGCAGTCCCATGTGTCTGTTGATAGCTTGTGACTTCAAATTCAAGGAGTAAACATAAGGAGCTGGGGGTGATCTACCCTTGACATCCCATCTAGGGACAGCCCTTGCATAACTCTTGCTTTACCTGCCAGGTTAGTTTCCCCAGAGCAAATCAGAGGGCCTGCAGGCTCCCTCTGACTAGCCAGGAAACCACCATGGGACTGAAGTTCAGAATCATAGTAGGGTCTCTCTTTCTTTCTCTGTGTTCAGTTCTGGAGTCCTCAACATAGAAATGACATCGAACTGCTGGAACAGGTCCAGCGCAGGGCCACCAAGATGATTAGAGGGATGGAGCACCTCTCCTATGAGGACAGGCTGAGAGAGCTGGGGCTGTTCAGCCTGGAGAAGAGAAGGCTCCGGGGAGACCTTCTAGCAGCCTTCCAGGATCTGAAGGGAGCTACAGGAGAGCTGGGGAGGGACTGTTTGTCAGGAAGTCTAGTGACAGGACGAGGGGGAATGGTTTTAAATTGGAAGAGGGGAGATTTAGATTAGATATTAGGAAGAAGTTCTTTGCTGTGAGGGTGGTGAGGCACTGGAACAGGTTGCCCAGGGAAGTTGTTGATGCCCCATCCCTGGAAGTGTTTAAGGCCAGGCTGGATGGGGCTTTGAGCAACCTGCTCTAGTGGGAGGTGTCCCTGTCCATGGCAGGGGAGTTGGAACTTGATGATCTCTAAGGTCTCTTCCAACTCTAACCATTCTATGATTCTATGACCCTCCCTTACATTAAGTGAAGGCCACCTCCTTTGCTTGTTACTCACCTCTCCCGGAGCTCTCCCTCATTCGTGCTCCTGCCACAAGGGCAACCATCCCTACAGACTGCCCAGAGTCAAAGAGAGAACAGTGAGCTTTCGCCTTCTCACCTAAAGACATGAGTTCATCATCCAGCAAGGAGACAGAGCCAGCTTGGTCAGGCACAGGGACTGCTGAGCCACCTGAAAGGGTGGGCAAGGCTGGGTAGGAAGGGCCTGTTGCTGGAAGATCCAGGCCTGACAGATCCAGAAGAGCTGAGGTGCTGCCTGCAAAGAAGGAACAAGCTGAGAGACAGAAACCTTATCCAGTCCTTATCCTTACTGAGGAGTGTGTGAAGAAACTGGGGTTGTTCAGTCTGAAGCAAAGGAGGCTGAAGGGAGACCTTATCACTCTCTACAATACCTAAAAGGAGGTTGTAGAGGTGGGGATCAGTCTCTTCTCCCAAATAAAAAGCAATAGGACAAGAAGAAATGACCTCAAGCTGTTCCAGAGGAGGTTTAGATTGGATATCAGGCAGCATTTCTACACCAAAAGGGTTATCAAACATTGGAACAAGCTGCCCAGGGAAGTGGTGGAATTGCCACCCCCGGAGGTATTTAAAAGATGGGTAGACGTGCTGTTGAGGGACATGGTTGAGTGGTGATTTTTGTCAGTGTTAGCTTGATGGTTGGACTCAATCTGAAACTTCCCTTCTAACCTAGATTATTCTATGATTCTATCCAGTGTGCTGATGCCAATTCCCATCCTTCCTCAAACCTGGGAGAGGGCATTCCCTACTCCGCTCTTCCTTCCAATTCCCTCTTCAGGAATCAGTTATCTTCACAAGGCATTTCCTCATCTCACCAGCCCCACTCTGACCTCCTGCAGGTTTCAACTTTCCACTTCTTTCAGTCTTCTCTTATATTGCAGGAAATCAGCAACAGGGTCCCTCCTGCTTGACCTTCCTGTCCCCATTCCCCAAGTCTCCTCACCTCGAAGGGGACCAGCCACCATCTCCCCGTTGATTTCTTCTCCCCGCACCAGCTGCTTGTAGAGATTGATCACCTGTGTCAGATTGTCATTGGCTTGCAGGATCTCGGCTGAAATGGCACAGGTGGGAATCAAGTTTGGAAAATCATGAAGAAACAAAGAGCGACTTTGATACCCCAGCTCTGCTTATCCCCTCAAAGCAAGGCAACTTTTCCAATTGCTGTTGCAGACTGCCTCGGAGTACGCTGACACCTCCGTGGCAGTCTCAGCAGGACAAGCACAAGTGTTGCTCCTACAATGAAGTGGAGGAAGCCTCTAACACTCCTGATTGCTGTCACATGTCCCTGCTTAGTGTCAAGCTGTAGTCTAAGTAACCTACAGCCAGCAGCCACCCCAAACAGAGTGGTGGCCACTGACAGATGCCATACCACGGACAGCCCAAGCCCAGGGTCCTTGAAAGAAGATGGACAGAGTGAAAAAGGCCAGATATGCTCACCCAGAGCTTCGTCGTTGTCTTCTGTGTCACTGGCGAGCCGGAAAAGCATGGGTCTCATGCGCTCACAGCGCTGATACAGCTCCTGAAGGAGAAGAGTAAGGGGTGCTGAGATGAGCAGCAGGATGCTCAGCCTGGGGTACAAAACAGGCAGGAGGAACTTCATAGGATAGGGGTCACCCTATTCTCTCTGCTAAGCTCAGGGAGGACACTGAGGTGGCCTTTCCTCACCTTCATTAGGTCCTCATTGCTCTCCGTTGTCTCCCCCCTGCTGTAGTTTGTCACCATCTCTGTCAGTAGCTTCACATTGTTATTCACCTCCTCGATAGCATGCACTCTCTTGGAGATCTTCTCCATGCGCTTCTGGTCCTGGAGAGGAAGTATATCAGGAAGAATGTCCTTGCTCTTGTCTGCAACTTGGACAAGAGGAAGGCTGAGCCAGCCAACACACTAACTCCCTGGACTAAGGCACAGGAATGCTGCCCTCAAAACAGGCTCCTCTTCAAAAAAGCACCCAGGGCCACTTCTCCAAACAGCCAAGGGATGACAGGAATCACACAAGAACTCCTTAGCAGCTGCTACCACAAAACTTTTAGCAGAAGCTGCTCTGCGTGAGGACAGAGCAACGCTGCTTCCTTGGTGCCAACCACTGCCACCCGGACCATGATCCCCCAGCTCCCCTTCCTCCCAGCCGCACCTCCTGAACCATCTCCTTGATGAGCTTGTTGGCAGCTCGGAGGTCCTCAGGATGGGAACTTTTCAAGAGACGAGCCAGGATCTGCAAAAGAGAAGGTGCCTCTAAGCCCAAGCTGAGGCATGGCAGCCAGAGTCACTCTTGCAACATTAGAGCCTGCCCCAAACTCGTATCTGGTAGGAGCAACAGACCAAGCCAGCCGTTGGAAAGTCCAGCCACAAGAGCTTGTGGGCTGCCAGAGAAGAGGGAGCCAAGAAGTACAACCAGGCTTCCTTTTCCTGTTGTGGTTCTGGTTATGTAAGACAGGTCTTTCCCTGAAGGCCCCCTGCATTCAAAACCTGGTTCTGCCTGCCCGTTACGCATCACAGGGACCCTGGAGCACAGCAGTTCTGCTACTGAGAAAGAGAGAAAGCCTTGTTTAATACAGGAATTGCTGTAGGATTGTAATGGACTCCTACTCAGACCTCTCCACATGCCTCTTCGCCAATGCAATTGGTGAAGAGGGAGAAGTCCCACTTTCTCTCTCCTTCTGTGGTCAGTGAACAGTCCCCCTGGCCACCTACAAATCCTCATTGGCACACTGCGATCTCTGCATCAAACCGGCATCACGCTTCTGCTGCAGAAGTAGATCCAGAGGAGCCTAATGCTTGCTTAAATACATCAGCACTGATAGAGCAGAGGTTTGACCGAGCGGTGGTGACACAATTCCCATGGAAAGGTAATACAGGATGGGTCCAGGAGGCTGTGAGTCGTTGGGCAATAAGTAGATTGCAGTGCTGGGGGTGGGGGAGATAACAGCAGCATCTGGGGCTGGGATTTAAACCTCATGGCCAGATAATTCAGAAGCCTGGAGATCACACAGAGCAAAGCTCCCAGAATCTGCTGGACGAATGTCAGTGCTTCACCCTTTGCGCCATCCTGCAGCTACGAGTTCCAAAGGTCACAGAAACCCACGTTTCCCAACTCTGTCTGTTTCCTTTGTCATGATTTTGGAGTGGGCCCTCAGCATGCCTGTGATACATTTTCTGAAGCACAACATGTGGAGTAGGGGGTTTGACTCTTTCTGGATCTCCAGCCCAGGAAGACAGGAGATCTTGGAGCTGGGAAGATGTTGCCTGCTGTCCCTCTCCTTCCACAGAGCCCTTACCTTGGATTTCTCCTCATCATCAAAGATTATGTTCTTGGGCCGAGGGGGAGGAGGTGGAAAAGGAGCGTCATCAGGCAGTTTTGGGTCACATTTCACGATCCCTGCAATACCAAGCAATGGAGAAGACAGTCAAACTCCTGAGACCACCAGCAACTCCCTCTGACCAGCTAGGAGCCTTAGGGAACCCGCTCCTTTGCCTGCCCCTGCTGCTGGATCAGGCAGACTTGTGGATGTGCTGGCTCTGGACACAGGAAAGGGAGTCTATTTTGGATTCTGCCCAGATGAAAAAGGAGGAAGGGCAAACCATCCGTCCACCTTCTCCTTCTAGAGCACCACCTCTCACCTTGTTTCTTCAGCATCTGGTAGGCCTCCGAGATCTTCACCTCATGAGGCAGCCCTAGTGTCCAGCTGTACATCAGCTCCAGGATCTTTGACTTCACTTTTTCTGGTGTCCGGCTGCCAAGATACTGGAGGAAGAGAGAAGAGGTAGTTGAAGCTGATCTGAGCTGCTGCAGGCCTGGCCTGTTCTTCTACCCTCCCCCAGGAGAAGTGAGATCGTTCCCAACAGCACAAGGAGGAGGAAAGAGGAAGCAAGCAGGGAAGCTCATGAGGCCCTTGCAACACAGTCTATGCTGTGCTTATTTTCCACCACAGGAAACACAAGAAGTGGGAGAAATGTTGCACCAGCAGCCCCTCAACGACATTCATGGACAGGTGGGAAGGCTCAGGCAGGCCTCTGTCACCTTGTGAAGGAAAGGTCACTGCTTACAGAAGCTGCTTGGCCAGGCAGCTTTTCAGGAACAAGCAGAAAGCAGGGCTGTGAGGGGAAAGGCTGTGGGTAACAGTCCCTGGAGCAGGGCCCCAAGTGACCAGCACACAGTGGTGAGATGTCCAAACGTTACAGCTCTCCACCTGCCAGACAATCATCCTTCTCCTGTGGGTCTGCTGGGGACACTGGTGGTAGAAACTGCACGGGCCACCAGAGAGCAGTGGCTTAAGGTAGAGGACATTCTCTAGGGTGTCCAGCAAGAGGACTTCAGTGTGCTGCTGTCACTGTCCCTGGCGATTCATCATCACAGATCACAAGCTATGACTGGCAGACAAAGTTTTTCCTTAGTCATATTTAGTTTGTGTCCCCTTAACTCCGTACTTGCTGGTGGGAACTGCCTTGACTGGACAGGACAGCACGCACAGCTTGTTCTGCTGCGGAAACAGCAGCATCAGCAGAGCAGCAGGTAATGACTTGGTGCCTCAGATGAACTCGCCAGAGCACCACTGACCAGGCCTGGGCTTGCCCTTTGAGAGTGTCTCAACCAGGTTGGGACACTCGGGAGAGACACGGTCACGATGTCAAAGCCGAGGGAGGTTCAAGAGCACGTGCAGCACCAACAAGGCCCAACAGAGATGCAGGGAAGGTGACCTCAGGCATGCAGATGAGCTCAGTAGTCTCACAAGTGCTGTTTGCATCATGTCTAGCTGGCCCTCAGCTTCCTGAATCAAAAACCAGACGGGAGCAGACAGGTGAAAGCTCACCTTCCATCTGGAAAACTCACCAGGGAACAGGGACTAAATCTCCTACTAGCACTGTCCTTTCCCCCACACCCCAGTAGGCATTTGACCTTTCTGCTCAGCCACTGCTTCTCAAAGCCCCCCCATCCCAGGCTCCAACACAATGCCCTGAGACCCACCTTGGGTGACACCACTTTGATGAGTTCATTGAGGAAACGGAACTTGCCCACCTCGTCATGGAAGCGTTTGCCACAGCTCTTCATGCAGGACTCCAGCACCTGGGGAGAGGAGCCAGGTGAGCCCCAGCATGGGGCCAGCAGCAGGTTCAGGAGGCA
Source organism: Thinocorus orbignyianus (assembly GCA_013400375.1). Taxonomy (NCBI): domain Eukaryota; kingdom Metazoa; phylum Chordata; class Aves; order Ciconiiformes; family Thinocoridae; genus Thinocorus; species Thinocorus orbignyianus. The sequence continues at coordinate 1,925,400 of VXBW01005540.1, read as the reverse complement.
GGTCACCCCTGTTCCCCCCTTGCCAGGCATGGAGCCTGTACCCATCCTCACAGCAGCATGGAGGGATGCCACCTTTCCCTCCCAGGTGGCCAATCACCCTTCCAAAGTGAAGCAGGAAGATTTTCCTTTTTGGAGGAAACAACAACAGCCCATGGAAGGGGATATCCTTAGAGTCTACAAACTCTGGGGTTTCACAGCATAGATCTATAATGACACTAAGGGAACAAAAAGCTTCCCATTGACTTCACTAGGCTATGATCCCGCCCAGGAACACGACCTTTCCCAACAGTAACCCCTCCTCTCATGTGGAACTACCTCCAGCCCCTCTCCCACCCTCAGGTGCTCCAGGGCTTTCTCAGAGGGAGTTCAAAGCTTCTCGTGCTCCTCCAGTCAAACTGGAGCAACCTCACGCCCTGGCCCTCCATCTAGTTCTACCAGCCTGCAGTGCCCTTACCGTGAGGGCCTGGATAGCTTCCCATTCTTGTGGAGACTGGATCTTGTGGGCAAGAAGTCGGGTAGCAAGTGGAGGACTGGAAGGAGCGAAGGGAACAAAAAAGGTGGTCAGTCATTGATGAAAAGGCTGGCACCAGTATTTCCAGCCGAGAATCCAGGGTTGAAAAACACGTTGCAATTTTAAGGCACTAATAAAGCACTAAAACCCTGTGGGAACCTTCTGTCAGTAGACCAGGACACCCGCCCCACACTCCCCACTTTGAAAGGCTTCATGCCTCTTCGCCTCTCAGGACAATCCCACTGGATCTCACCGGGCAGGCAATCACAACTCAGGCCCGTAACCCAGAACAGCCTGGGGGAAGGAAGCAGCACTTACCCTTCTAGTTCCTTATTGAGCTGCTCACAGAAAGCATTGATACCATCCCAGTCCAGGTCCTTGTTCAGGGGGTTTGTCGCTTTGTCTGTGGGCGGGGGGGAGAAGGGAAGGGTGAAGCCTCTCCCCAGCTCCCACCCTGCGGAGGTGCGGGGCAGTGCTGCTCCTGCACCCTCCCTCCCGACTCCGCCATGGATGGAGGACAGTGCGGACGCTAAAACACCTTTGCATCCACTCCTTCACAAGCCAACACCCCCACAGNGCGCGGCGCTGGCCGCCGCCGCCTCCTCCTCCCAGCCGCCCGGCCCGGCGCCGCCGAGCCATCGAGAGGCCACCGAACCGTCTAGAGCGCCGCTCCGGCGGCAGCCCCTAACCATAGAGCGCCCGGAAGTCGGCGGGGCAGAGCGCCCCCTGTCGAGCCACACCCAGCCGCACCACCGAGTGCGCGGCGCAATGGGAAAGAAGGGGGAAGGAAGCGGAAGGAGCTGCGGAGAGAAGGGGAGGGAGAACGGGATGAGGCGGGGAGACGGAAACCAACCGCCGCACGGAAACGGGCTCCTTCCCGGAAGAGGCCTTCTGCTGGCAGGTGAAGCCACTTCCGGTAAGGGCACGGGACACTTCCGCCCGACGCCGGGGAGCCGCGTGTCCTTTCAAAGGGCACGGGCCCGCTGCGGCCGCGCATGCGCACTGCGCCCCTGGCGGTGGCAGAGGGGTGGCAGGGTGGGCCTGCTGCCTCTCTCCGGGCCTTGGTGGTACTGGGGAGGGTGATGGTGGTTTAGAAGACGTTACAGGAGATTTTAGCTGGTTCCTGTGCCCTGCTGAGAGTCGTCTTTAAATAACTCCCCATCCTCCCCCCCATTTGGTCCCCCCCTGGTCTTCTCCGGCCTAGCTGGGTGGTGGGGAAGTGGGTTGTGGGAGGTTGTGAAGGCCTGGGAAATCATCTAGAATCATAGAATGGTTAGAGTTGGAAAGGACCTTCAAGATCATCGAGTTCCAACCCCCCTGCCATAGGCAGGGCCACCTCTCACCAGAGCAGGTTGCTCCAAGGCCCATCCAGCCTGGCCTTGGACACTCCCAGGGATGGGGCATCCACAATTGATCAATAATTAAGGGCTCTGTTAATGTAAGAGCCATTTGTCCTCTTTCTCCTTGTGGCTCAGGTAATGCAGGCCAGTCCTATCAGTGACGCCAGCTTGTTTTCTCTGTGCTCCAGTGGTCTTGGAAGGAACAGCGTGTCTGTGTCCCTCCGGTGATTTATTGCCTTTGTTGTTTGCCTTTTTTTCCCCCCCTTCTTTTAAAATAATGTTGGTGAAAGATGCCAAGTCAATGACCTTTAAGGGGGCGTAGGCCTCCACCTGTTTGAAGAGTCCCCAGTGTGCCTCATCAGCGCTGGCGCCCAACAGCATGGGCTGCTGGGGCTGGCCCTGCCGGAGGAGGCTCCGCGATAAGAGTGTGAGTTATTCAGCCTTGCAGCCTCTGATCCTGGAGACAGATGTCTGAGTCAGAGCGGCCCTGTGTTGGGTTACTCATTTACAGTGCTAATCCCACAGATGGCAGGCGAGGGAACTGCCCTGGTGTCACACCTAATGGCTTTTCCTTGTGGACAGCCATTGTTTTGGGGGGGGATTTTTTGGCCATTACAAGGTACTTTTTTGGCACTTGAATGTAGTTCTTTTTTTAACTGTTACTGCCTTGCATCACAAAGCCTTTTTTTAAGTGCTTTTCATAGAAAATTGCCATATCCTTCCCTCTGCTGTGTTCAGGCACGTTTTACATGAGTTATTTTAATCTTATGAGTCAGCTTTGCCTGTCGCTACTACCCCTTTTTTTTTTTTCTGAGAATCCTGAAGTCATCTTGAGGAGACCGAGGCCTAGATACTGGTCTTCTAGGTCATGTATGATCTACATAGAAGACACGCATCTCTTCTCTCCAACCCCCAAAGTGGTGCCTCTGAAGGAGTGGGGTTTTAGCCTGCTGCTTCACAGCACGCTTTTGCTCAGGTTTCGATCCGTCTTAAGTCTGGAGGCTGTTTGTTTTCCTCTCTTTGGGAACACCCAGTGGTTAGCAAGTTTAGGATGAATGGAAGGCTGCACCTTTTTCCAGCCGGTGAGTGAACAATGGCGAGTGAACTCAAGCGTAGCAGATGTGTCAGCAGCAGCCTTTCAAACCTTGCTGTTATAGAATCATAGAATGGTTAGAGTTGGAAGAGACCTTAAAGATCATCCAGTTCCAACCCCCCTGCCATGGGCAGGGACACCTCTCCCTAGAGCAGTTTGCTCAAAGCCCCGTCCAGCCTGGCCTTAAACACTTCCAGGGATGGGGCATCAACAAGGTCTCTCTATTTCTCAAGGTCTCTCTCCCCTTTGGTTACATCTGCTTTCCGTGTAACAGGGACCCTAAGTACAAGAAAAAGAGAGATCTGAGTCTGAATTTTGCCCTCTTTAGCAGTGGTTAGATGATGTGTGAGGGGGGGAAAAAAGCCAGCTTTCTCCTATCCCTTGGCTTATTTTTGCCGACAGCTGGAATCCCAAACTAGGCTTGGATGGAGCAGGACGCTCCGTGTTGTAATTAACACTGCTCCAGCATGAAAGTCCTGGGACTATAATTAGCTCACAGGCAGTTGCAGAGGAAAGTGATTACGTGCAAGACGGAGGCCTTGGGCAGCTGGCGTGCCAGCGCCAGGAAAGTTTGTGCTGACAGCAGGGCGCAGGATCCCGGGTTTGGCAGGCCCTGCAGAGGGCAGCAGCAGGCAGGAGAGCTCCTGCCTGATCCATTTGGGCTTGGCAAATGCTCTTGCTGCCTGGGCTGTCCTGGTGGATCACTGAACAGGCACAGTCCCGCTCGGTAGAGAAAGGGAGGGCAGCCTTCCAGGAGTGGCTGGGTCGCCTGGGAGTCCCCCCAGCAGGTCGACTTCAGCCAGCCAGAACCGCCCTGTTGCCCTTGCTCTGTCCCGACATTTGTTTGGTTTCTCTGCCTCGTGTGTTTATGCAAACTCTGCGATGTTTTTCAGATGCGCTTGTGTGTGGCAGCAAGAGATTTTGTGTGCTTCCTGCTGCATCGTCGGCTCTGGCTCGCGATGTGAGGTTCCCTTTCCCCTGTCCTATTTCTCTTTCCTTGGCAAGGCCTTCTGTCAGAGACCTTTCACTTTCCTGAAGCTCTGTACTGTGGTCTTTTGTTCCCTTTTCTTGTTTTCCTGCTCTGCCTGACTGCAGCATCCAGGTCCTGGGTTTTTGGCTCAGTTTTACCCCTGCTACTTTCCCTTGGAATGGGGCTGGCAGCACCTCTCCTGACATCACCTCAGACCACGCAGCTTTTACGCAATCCTCCTCGATTTGCAACCCTGCTCTTCCCTGACCTTGGCAAATCTCCTTCCTTTTGCAATACTTTTTAAGCACCTTTCCCAGAGGAGGGTTGCAATTAGAGAGGCAAGGATAGAGTTGCATACTTCTCTAGAGGGAGAGCAGGTTTTAAGCTCCTTTAATCTAATAGGAAACGTCTCCTTCCCTTTCATATGCAGCACTTTCTTGTGGTATGCAGTCATCCACCAGGATTGCTCCCTTCCATTTCTTTCAGCATTTGTTTCCCTTCTCGCTGTAGGAAGACCTGTCCCCAGTGATCAAAGGCATCCTTCTACAACTGCAGGAGCAGAATGAGGAAACAGGATGCTGGATAAGGGATCAGAAAACCTGCCGGCTAGAGCTGTGCAATTAAACATGTCTGGGAGCAAGACTCGAGGAAATGCGTATCAGTGCTCGCTGCCTCAGTTTCCCTGGTTGTTAGCGTGGGGATAATTGTGCCTGCTTCCTTTGGGGAATTGCCTTGACCTCTGCACACTCAATCTCCTTTCCACGTTGGTTCTGTCATTAGAGCAACTGGCTCAGCGAGGCAGGCAAGCGAGAGGAGCAAATCCCAGAGTCAGAGCTGAGCTGTGCTGCTTCCTTGTGCCAGAGCCCAACTTCCAGATTGGGCAATTCAGGAGGTGTCTTGATCTCTCTGCTGAGCAGGCGGCAGTGCCCTCCTGGCCGGAGAAGGGGGTGGTGGGGCCTCGTTACCCACTGGGGAAGGCTCACCTGGATTCAGTGTTGTAGTAGTGTCTTCCCAAGAAAGTCTGGGACGGACATGGGATGCTCTGAGAACATCTTGGGAAGGTTCTTGCTCCGGAGGAACAGTATTGGCAGCGGACAAAGATGAAAGCAAGCCAGCAGGACAGAAGCTATAGTCACAGCTGTGTCTCGGGTGCTGACAGGTTGTGTATGTGGGTAAGCCAAACACAGATCAGAGGCAGAGGAAGACCTGCTTAAATTTATTAGGCTGACGTGAGCCTCCAAAGGCCCCGAGCCCGCAAGGGGGAGCCTCGATGAAGTAATTTGCTGCACCGCTGGTGAGATCAGCTCCAGAGTGGGATGGATCCGCTACCAATCCAGTGCACTGAGGATTCAGGTGTCAAGAGAGAGGCACTCGGGATTCACCCCTTCTCACTCTGCCCCTCACTCGCTGTGTTACTGCTCACAGATGCAAGCGGCATCGTTAGAAAGCACAAGTGCTGAGGAAAAACGGTTTAGGAGGCTGTTTTTGCTGAGGCACAGTTTGGCTGTAAGGAACAGCAGGAGGGAGCAGGAGAAGGAGAAAAATCCTATTGCAAAGGCATTTCTCACGGGCACCCAAGCGTGATCTGAGCAGAGGTCGGTGAGGCGAAACTGGGCGTCCTGGAGCGAATCAAGGAGCCCAGCTGCGGCAGATCCCCAGGCCTGGACGATGAATTCATCCCTGCATTGCGGCGGCGACAACCAAGTGTGACCTGGTGAAGTGTTTGCCGGGGATGTTCAGTGTAGCAGCAGCCCGGGGAGGGAGCTCCGAGGCTCAGCCCTGTGCAGCCTCTCCTTTTACACCACGGCACAGGGAAAAGGAGGCATTCTTGGAGCGGGGAGTGCCCCGGCGCTGAATCCACGTGCTCTTGGTTGTGCAGCTGGCTCAGGTTTGGCAGCTGGCAAGCTTGAATAGATGGTTTTTTTGGTCCAGGGTTTGAAAAATCCCCCTCGCCAGCCATCCTGCTTGCCTCAGGTTCCCTAGGAAACTTCAGCACTGGCTCAAGCCTGGGTTGTGAAGAAGGCAAGTCCAGCAGCTCTCTCCCTCCAGTCTGGCTGCTTGGCCTCTGCCACTTGGCACCCCAGCCAGCCTCAGCTCTGCTTTCAGCAGCAGCGAGGAGCAGCAGGGCGGGGTGAACCCAGCGCTGGGGCATGGTGGACACGGGTTTGGGAATTAAAAGAAAATTGCAACCCAGGAGGAGGAGGAGGGAGAGGTAGAGTAGGCATAGGCAGATTTCCCAAAGGTGGACCTGGCCTTTCCTGGGCTCCTCGCTGGTCCCTCTGGATTTGGGTCTTAGCAAACACAACCTCAGGATGATGGCTGACACCGTGCGGTTGTTAGTGCCTTCCCTGGTGTGGTTTTGGGCTGTGCCAGCCTGCAGTGCCGCAGCGCCTGGGCACGGCTAGGGGACAGGGTGGATTGTGGACTGTTCCAAACAGGGCTTTGGTGTCACTGAGCATTTAACCCCAAGGATGGGAGCTGTGCCCTGCTCCTTGCTCTCAGGGCTAGGAGCAAAAGACCTTCACCCTGTAAAGCTACACCCTCTGAAGGCAGGCTTTTGAAATGCAGTCCCCTGCATATTTGCCCTGTAATTTTCCACATTTTTCTCTCTCTGAAGGTGGGAAATGCCACGCAACGTGTTGTAGGTGAGCGTGTGGGGTGGGAGGCTGAAACTGGGGAGCTCTCTGTCTGCTGGGCACGGCTGAAGGCAGGGTTGTGAGTCAGTGTCCAACACCCTGTGCTATGGATTGCTGGCTGTGTTTGACCTCCCGCCTTGTGGCGTGGGAGAGATGCTATGAGGAAAAGCTGCCCGAGTGCCTGAGGTCATGGGGGTGTGGGGGACCAGCTCCTGGGTGCACAGACACGTTGAATTTGCCCCTCTGGCTCTCCTACCTCGGGCAGGCAGAACAGGGAGCCCATCACATTGCCCACAGACCATGCAATTTTGCAAGGGCTTCCCACACACACCCAAATCTGTCCGGTTTTCCCCATTACCCAAACTGCGTCAGGTTTGGGGACTCACTTGGGGAGCAGAAGAGGAGCAAAGCTTGTGTATCCTCCCCCCCGCAGCCAGGAGAAGGACCAGGTGCAGATGTCAGGGTGCATCCAAGTGGTCTCTACCTTGTCTTTTCCTGGAGGGGCTGTGTTCCAGCTGCACACTACTGTTCCCCTCAGCCCAGCAGGCAATTTGAAGGCAATGTCCACCTTCTGGGTCTCACTGCAACCGAGTCACACCTTTGCCACCCCCAATTTGCAGCCCAAGTTCCCCTCCTCTGTGCAGAAGGAGGAGATGCTCCTGGGAGAGGCTGCTCCTCTCTCCCACCTCCCTCCTTGCACAGAGCAGCTTTGCATCTTGAGTAGCTTGCCTGCCCCTAAGAGGCTGGATCTCAGGAGGAGGATGTGTGTTGGTGGTTGAGGGGACTAAAAGCAACAGTGCTTCAGCATGGCTTAAGCAGTGGGGCTATGAGACCTCTTCCCTCCAGCCATCCTCTAGCTGTGCCCTGCTCCTGCAGCCAGCCAGCTGCTTGCTGGTGTCCAGAGCAGAGCTAAGCATTCTTCAGCTCATCCTGAGCTGGGTCCCTGGGGTGCTGCGTCTCTGCCGGAGCTGTTCAGGAAAGATTCCCACCCCTTTCCTAATGAGACCGAGTGAGTAATAGAGATGTTCCTCAGGGACGGTGTTGTAAGGAGTGCTATGTGCACATTCAGGACCAGAGAGCAGGTCTCCACTGGCTTTTCCCTGCTGTTGTGCAGCAGACGGTGATGCGTGTCCCATCTTGACAGAAGAGATAAGCTATCTGCCTGCTGATGGGAACTTGCCTGGCAGTTGCAGCCACTGGTCCTCCTCGCATTGTTCTAATCAGATCTCCTGGCTCGGCGAGTCTGTTTGTTGCACCGTGAATGTCAAAGTGTTTGGGGGTATTCAGCCCGGGATATGATAAGATTTGGGTGGTGTGAGTCGTGTTCAAAGCATTTAGTTTGTAATACCCTTGTCCCCTCTTGGGAGCAAGGCTTCTCCATCCAGGAATCTGGCCGCAATTAAAGCCGGGTGTCTGTTTCGCTGCTGGGGGGCTCTCGAGGCACAAAGAAAACAGGGGAGAGCCAGAGAGAGAGACATCCAGGTTGAGTGTGGTGCCAGTGGTGGGGAAGATAAGTATGGCAGAAAGAGGCATAAACTGACGGGAAAGGAAAGAGAGCCAGAGAGATCAAAGTGTAGCGCGACCGCTGGGAACACAAAATAAACATTTACAGTGCTCAAACTGGGGACTTACGCACTGCTGGCTGCGTGGGATGGGTCAGAAACAGGAAAAGAGGCTCACAGGAGCAATCCAGAGGAGGGACAGGGTGGCCGTATGGGGCTGGTTGGCAAAACAAGGTGTCCTCAAATGCATGGGATGTCCCTTAGTCCCCACTGTTGTGATGGAAAGGGAGACAGAGTGCCCCAGCGGGGCAAAGCAGCTGCTGCCCTATTCCCTGTGATTCCATGCAGAGGTGAAGCATCTCTGGGCAGTGCCATGACCCAGCAGGCTCAGTTGCTGGCTTTGAAAGCTCCCTCACCTGGTGGCAACTCTAAACAAGGCTGTGGCTGTTTCCTTGCTAGGAAAAGGTCATTCAGGACTCCTTGTGCTGATGAGGGTGGAGCCAGAACCTCTACACTTTGTGTGTGGAGCTCCTGCAGCGCTTGCGGGTCAGGCTTCATGTGGCTCACTCTGAAGGTCCATGGGTTCATACATTTTGGGTGCCCTTCCCTCTGGAAGAGGGGAGGAAGAGAGGAGCAAGGAAAGTTGGTTGTGTGGGCCTGGTCTTTTCTTTGGTCTCCTTCAGATGACTGCAGTCCCTCTTTAGAAGCCTATTTCCCGCACCGAGTCAGTCATTTTGGGATTTGGATTCCCTTTTTTTTGGCAGCTTCTCTTTCCAATTTCCATCTGGTTTGGGTTTTATCATTTCATTTTGCAGGGCCATCAAAGAGAGTTTGTTCAAGCTGATTTTGGAGCAACAGATAGTTTTGACTTGACAACCCCTTCCTCTGCAGACCTCAGCCACGGCCTTAGATGCAGGGTGGGTCACCCCTTCAGACCTTCTCAAAGCTGGTGGGTGGTAAGGTGGCTTGCTGCTTCCCAGTGGGGATGAGGGGTGCTTGGCTTTAGTGACATGAGCATGGGAGATCAGCCCTTTTTATTTTTGTTCTCCTTCTTTCCAACCCATGAGCTGTTAATTCTTGTGGCTTTTCAAAACTTGCTATTTCTCCCTTAGCATTTCTTTCTCTTTAGTTGTTTTTTTTTTTCCCCCCCAGTGGATGAGCCACCCTTGGCATCACGCCTCGGGCGTGTGACTCAGATTCTGCTTGTCTGAAGGATTCCTGCAAGTCCTCAGAGTTGTCCAACCCGCCTGGGCTCAGGGCTGGAGCCCGTGAGAAACGCACTCCAAAGGAGCTGCTCGGTGCCATCAGCCTTGTTCTCCCTGTGCGGGACGGACCGCTGTGCTCCAGGGCTCGGCAGTCACTCTCGCTGTGTGCCCTCGCTGTCCTGTGGGGCTGAATCAATAGAGGGAGGTCCCTGCGGACCTTTTGTGTATGGTGCAATCCTGCATTTCTTTTTTGCTTATTCGGGTTCCAGCCAACTGGCCTCATGCCGTCTTTGTTGTGGGAAATGGTCCTCTTGAATTCAGGGGAGTTGGGCTTGGGGCGTCTCGGAAGTCCCCTGGCTTCCAGTTTTGAATGCCTCTGGTTTTCAGGCTTAATTGAACCAACCCAAGGGCTAATTTTTTTCAGAGGCACTGAATGCCTCAGTACCTCCTACTGATAGTGGATGGTGTGGTGAGAGAGCAGCATCTCTAATACTCAAGGTGCATTAGCCCAGGGGAGCGCAGGTTCCTTTCAGCTTCTAGGACGGGTTTGCAAAGCTGGATTTTTTATTTATTTATTTTGTTTAAATCTGTCCATGGGATCTCTTAAATAAGAACCCCTGGAAGTGTTTAAGGCCAGGTTGGATGGGGCTTTGAGCAACCTGCTCTAGGGAGAGGTGTCCCTGCCCATAGCAGGGGGGTTGGAACTTGATGATCTTTAAGGTCCCTTCCAACTCTAACCATTCTATGATTCTATGATTCTAAGTAGAGAGTTTTTTTGCATGTGAACTTGGGTATCTGTTCTTCAGTTTCCCCATGTGCAAGATGAGGAGGATGCCATCTTCCTGAATGATAAGATATAGCTGTTGGAGATCTTAATGTTTTGGTGCAAGATCCAAGTGGAACAGAAGGCCTCATGAAGCCGATCCTTTGTGCAGAGCTCTTTGGAAGATCCTTTTCTCATTAAGCTAATAATATCTCATCCGGAAAGTCTGGGTAAAGCTGGGAGATCCCAAAAATCCAGGAGGCGGGAAACTATGAGTCTTCTATGCCTCTGCTCTTTGCCAGTAGGGAAGCTTTCAACACAAATGCATTTCTCTCTCCAGGCATGTTTTTGAAAGCTTTTCCCACAACCCACATTCCTGGCATGCCCCCATGAGGGAAAGAATTAGAGAAATGAAGGCTGGAAACGGAACTTTTTTTGATTACGGCATGTAATCATTCCCCTGACCTCTCTTCTCCACCCTCTGCCTGTTCAATTCATTCTCCTGCCCCTCAGGCAAGCTGGGGACCGTAAGATGTGACTTATTTGGCTGCTTGGGTTGATGAAAAGGCCCTGATGCCTCATGAGCCAGCTTCCTTGCACGTGAACTGCCTTCCTCCCCTCTCTGTACACAGCTTGTACCACAAAATTGTTGCAACAGACTTCGGAGCTGCTCAGAGGGATGGTCCCTGCAAAGGTCTAAGGACATAACTTGGACCTGGGAATGAAATTCATCCATCAGAGCACATTTGAGCTCATGGAGATGGTGGGTGCCAGTCACTATGGCTCCACTGCCTGTAGGGAGAGAGATGGAATCTGAGGCTACATCCCTTCCCTGTGCTCTTGATCTGCCACACTGCTTGGTGGAGGTTCCCTCCTTCCCTGCAGCCCTTAGCCTTGAAGAAAAGTGTTTCTTTCCCAAAATTTAGCTCTGCAGCTAACTTTTCCCTTGCTGCTCCTTATTCTCCACATCCTAAGGAAGAGAAATCACACCCTGAAGGTGAAAGGGGGTGATGCTAGTGGAGAGCCTACTGGAGGCTGGTAGCCTCTAATCCCTTGCCCCCAGGTTCAGAGTGTTGATGCTACTTCCATACTTCCTACAGGGGCTCCAGATGACACACTGTCAGTGAGCTGGGGCATGAAGGGTGGCAGGGGATTATACCTTCAGTCCTTTGTTCCTTTCCATTTCAGTTGATCCAAATGCAGGGTCTTCAGTGTGGTTCCTAGAGGAACCGTCCTGCTCTGGTTAACCTCTTAGATAGGAGATTAGTGCTCATGGGCACTAGGTTCCTTCAGTTCATCATTGCCTTGGCTTCTGCATCTCCTGGACAATCCTTTCCTGTACACACCTCCCAGATCCACAGACCTGCTTATCCAGTCTCCTGCTTACCTCAGTCTTTGGCTGAGGTAAGTACATTTTGTTCTCTCGGTCCTCCTCCGTTAGGAAGCTGGCTGGCTTTCAGAGCTGAGGGATCGGTTGGGTGAAGGTTGCCACATTATTTGCTGAGGGGCAAACCAACACCTCTTGGCTGAAAGGGAAACCGGTCCCATCAAACCTATCTGGGAATTTTTTGGATTGCCAGGTGGAGAACTGAGCAGCTCCATCAGGAGGTGATGGAAACCTCTTCTTGGTCCTGTCCCTGAGTCCTGACCTCTGAAGATCCAGAGCTCAGCTTCTTGAAACCCACCCACAGCCCTCTAAGGCAGGGGGCATTCCCCCCCTACCCTTGGCTTCATAAAAGGGGGAAGCCAAGGCAGAAACTGGGCTTAATTGCGACTGCCGGGAGGAACCGCAATCAGGGCCCAGATGAGGTCAGAGAACACGGTTTAAATCAGGTCACTGCTCAATATTTATTGTGTGGAGTTTTTCTTTTTTCTTTACTCCCGCACTGAAATCCTTCCCCAGAGGCTATTCAAGGAAATAAATAGCCAGTGGAAAGGGACAATAGCTTGCTGTGGAGTACAAATTATATGAAGCAGTAGGAAATAATAGCAGAGTGAGCAGCTGCTGCTCCGAGAAAGAATGTGTGCTTGGTCTCTCCCGCTCCCTCTGCCTTGAGAGGACGCCGATGCCCAGTTCCAGCACAGGCTGCCGGGTGCCTCCAGTGCAAAATGGGGCAGGCTCCTTTTCCCCTCTGCAGCGTCCTCCTCCGCTTCTTTGGTGTTTAATTAGCGCTGAGATGAAACCACAGCCTTCTGTGGGGGTGCTAAGGGGATCTCTTGCCTCTTCTTGCAGAGCTTGGTTTGATGTGGAGTCAGCAGCACATGCGTCCTCGCACCCAGTGTGGATGTCTTGCCTTCTGTCTCGCCTTCTGGGCTGAGCATCACATCTGGTGATGACCCATGTCACTCCTGAAAGGGACCGTGCATAGCTCATGTCATCTAGAGAGAAAGTGTTGGCTGCCCTCTCCTCTGAACCCCTTGGAGCCCTTCCTCAGAGCACTGTTGGGAGGGATAGTGGGGGCAGTTTTGGTACGCTAGTGTGGATTTTGGGGGCCGCCCCTGCCACAAAAGGCCCTGAGAAACCTCTCAGAGCTGGAGGGATTGGGCTACCTCAGCTGTGAAGTGGGGAAGCCTGTGGTTTTCCTCAGGGCTTCACACCTAGCTGGCTTATCTCCTGCCCGAGTAAGAAAACAAAATAAATACTACTGCCAGCAATGGTGCTGCCGAGGATCTTGGCAGCCTTCTGGAGAGCATGGCATTCAGTCTGTTCTTAACAGCTGTGTGGGTGCTCTGTTGTAGAGGTGGCAGCTGTAGGCTCATTGTACATGAGATGCTGATGTCTGGAGCCACCTCAAAGGTCCTGAAATCCCATGGATGGCCTGAGGTTTCCCCAGGACTAGAGGGAAGGACAGGAAGGACTATTAACCCCAAAACCTACTTTATGGGACCTCTGTAAACGAAGCTGCTACATTTCATGTGGTGGAAGCACTCTACAGAAGACCTGCCCTGCCACCTTTCTGGCTGAAAACCTACTTGGTTGCATTGGTCTTTTCTATCCTTAAAATATGATATATTTTTTGTTGTTGTTGTTTTATTCATGCAAAATCACAGGCCTACCTGCTCCCTGTTTGAAGCTCAGCTTGCCCTCAGGACATGGCCACCACCCTCTCACCAGTGAATGCTTGTTGGGTCTCTGCTGTCCCAAGGCACCCTCTGGGAACCCCAGTAAAGCCTCCTCCAGTGCCAGCAGTGTGACCATGGGTGTCCAACACCAGTACAGGCCAGCTGCCCTCTGACCAGGATGAGTGTCTGTATGGGGCCCTGGAGAAATAGTCCCAGGCAGGTACCCTATTGTAGGATCATCTCTCTGGGGGTGAAGGGTTCCTGGATCCCTTGCACAGGTGGCTGCCAGTTCCACAGCCATTGCTTATATTTTCCTCACTGCACAGACCCTCCACCTCCTTTGCAGATGCCCTTTAGCCGGATTTCCTTTTTCTTTGGGATTTACGTTCCCATCATATCACTGTTTCCTCACGCTTTCTGCTTTGCGGTGTGTGCAGGGAAGTATTGATCCGCCCCCTTCACCTTCGTCATCCCAATTGCCACCTCCAATTGTGTTGGAAGATTTTCTCTCTTCTGGGGTCCGTAAAGTCTCAGACCCCTCCTACGTGGGGACCACATCCCCCCACATGGGAGAGGCCATCTGCACAGGGCTGGTGTCCGACCATGCGGAGGCTCCACTCTGCAGACGAAGGAAGTCGCCAGCGCTGGCAGGGTTGCTGCCTGGTTTCCCACTATTGTTCCCAGTGGCAAATAAAAGGGGGGTGAACGCCCCTGCTGAGCATTGTAGCAGGGGGGTTAATGTTATCTCGATATGATCTCACGGTCCCTCTCTGAGCAGCTCGTGCCTCTTTCCTGCCCGTCTTCCCTCCTTGCGTGTTCTCACATCCGTGGTACTCGCAGCTCCACACATAACTCCGTGCGGCCGCTTTTCCTTGTCCCTCAGACACAAGCTGCTCTCCCTCCTGGGCAGCCTCATGCTCTGCCGGTGGGATTGGTGGATAAATCCCAGTGAGAACAATGTTTCGTTCTGCTCTGGTGGTCTTTCTGTCTCCTGTGGTGGTCTATGTGGGAAGTGGAGTGAAGGCTCCTCTGCATTGCTGGCCTGGATCTTGTCTCTGCTGTTCTGTTCCTGTGTCGCTTTGGCCAGCCACATAGGACAGGATTTTTCTGACCAAATTTAGGGTCTGTCTTGGCATATGATGTCTCGAGCACTAGAACTGCTTATTTCTCCCTGCTTCCTTAACATAAATTCAGGTAACTACCCCTGATGGCTATGCAAGCAGTGTCTTTGTCCTGCCCTCCTCCCTGCAAAGGGACAATGTGAGGTGCTGGAAAGAGGAACCTTTCCCAGCCTGTGGGATGCTCCAATATTTTGGGACTGGGGATCTGGGCTTCCTCTCTCTGGTATGACTGGATGGGACCAGGGTGCCACAAAGGTGTGTGTAGGTGGGACACACCGGTGTGATGGAAAACAGACCCAGTACTAGAAACCACCATCCCCAGCATCTGCTTCTGCTGGTTCCATGCTCAGCCTGGGGAAGTTTCACCAACAGTTTGTGTGACATCAACAGCAAGCAAATTTCCCAAGCCCGCTGGGCTTTATGACCCCCTGCTAATAGGAAACACCTCTGGGGAATGAGTGTTTATCAGCACTTACTTCTGCTTGCTTCAGGGGGTTTTGGGGAAGGGCAGAACCTGTCTCCCAGCTGGCAGGATGACTACACTCGGCTGCTCTCTGCAAGGCTGGGGAGGGGGGTGCTGAGGGACTTGTGGTCTCCTGAGCCTTGGCCTTCTCCTCCCTCTCATTTTCCCACTGATTTCTAGAGTCTGGCAAACACCACCAATTTGTTCAACCAAATCTAGGGCACTGTCTATTGACTTGTAGCTCTTACCTGTGAAGAAGATGGCAGGGGTGATGCTCCCCTGTGAGGACAACATTCCTGTGTCTCAGACTTAGGGAGAATAGGGCTATTGAACCTGCTGGGCATGGCTCATCAAGCTGAAATATTTGGGTCTCGATGAAGCTTGGATGGGAGGTTGCAGAGAGCTCCCAGGGATTGTTAGTACAATCCCTGCAGCTGGGGCTTAATCTAGAGCCACGAGAAGGGAAGGAGATGGGATGTTCTTTTTGGCCAAGCTGTTACACACAGAAAAGACATGAACAGTGTCACACCTCTGCATCCAGCTGGGAAGATGCTTGTCCTGTGTGGTGGCAGGAGTAGCTTCACTAAGGGCTGTGTGTGGTGGTCCCTCCACAGGGAGCCCACTGAGGAGGGTGGGAATTAGTTAAATCTCCTGAAATCCCCAGTGAGAGGAAGTATGCATAGGGAAGCTCTTTCTCTGGATCAAAGTCTCCTGGCTAAATAGCACTCTATGGGGCCGTGTGGAGGTGTAGGTGCTGTTAATGTGTAAGCCATAAGGAAGTCTAGGGATGTAAGATCCTCCAGGTGAAGCATTTCTGAGCTAAACTGCTGGTGGCTCCCTGCCTGGTTACTCTGTTCTCTGAAGAAGATGTCTGTAAGGGCTCCTGCTCCTGTTCTCTGCCACCCGGAGTCCACAGCTCAGCAAGGCTGAGGGAGGGACTGGCAAGCCACGGCCTCCTCGGCTTTCACCACTTGCATTTCTTGGGCTGCAGGCAATGCTGCCCACCAAACCCTGGATTTTGTCCCTTTGCTTTAACCCTCTTTGTACTTCTGCTCTCATTTCCTTCTGCTGAGGACAAGCCTGTTTTCATCTCCCCTCTTTCTCTGATGCCTTTTCTCACTTGCTGGCTTCACTCAGCCTGCTCTTCCCTCACTCACTAAGAACTCAATGCAAGACCTCCAGCTGGGGGTTTATAGGCCATGAGAGGAACATCAGCTGAGAGCAGTAGATGTTCTCCTGGCTGAGGCACCTTCTCCAAGCAGTGCTGTCTCACTTGCAGTGGTGGGGGAGGAATGGCTGAAGAAGTCCCACAGGCTATTTTTCTCTCTGCCTTAGGAAAAATTTGAAATCTTCAACCTGGGTATGAAGACTGGGGACACCCTGAAGATCAAGGGCAAGATATCTGAAGATACTGATGGGTAAGTACAAAGAAACCACCTTGACCTGCCAGGGCTGAAGGTAGGTTGCAGAGGGAGGTGGTTTTCCGAGGTTGCCAGGTACAAAAAGATGGAGTGTAGTTCAGTATTGGGAAGCCCCTATGCCACCCCCATGCAAGCTCTTCTGGTTGCCAAACAGAATGAGGAAATGGGAGGCATCAAGCACCTGCAACTCTGATGGAGGAATTGAGTGCAGAGCCATGTGCTGGATCTCAGGTCTTCCAAGACCCCGTCCTGCCCGCACAACTCACCTTCTTCCTGTTCACCCACAGCTTCAGCATCAATCTTGGCTCCAAGTCCTCGGATCTGGCACTTCACTTCAATCCCCGCTTCAATGAGTCTGTCATTGTCTGCAACTCCAGGTGCTCCAATGCCTGGCAGGCAGAGCATCGTGATGACCACCTCAGTTTCTCCAGGGGCTCCAGTGTCAAGGTGAGGGCTCTGTGCCGGCATAGGGTTGTGGGGGGGGTGTGTGTGGTGGGGGGAAGCCCCTGGTTAGCAGATTCCTGTATGGATGTCCCATTCCTGTACTGTCCTCCCATTCCCATCCAATGCCTCCTACTCCCTCTCAACACCCCCCCATCCTTGGGATTTTTAGTCCTGATTGCCATTTCCACTCCTCCTTCAAAACCCTAGTGCTTCCTCTGGTTACTTTGTATGAGCCCTGTCTTGGACTTTGTAAGTGCATCTTGCCCCCCATACCTGCCCAGCAGGTGACCACTCTGGGGACACGTATGAAGGTAAGGGAGGTCTCCAAGAAGCATGATTTTGCTGCTTTCTATCTGATGTCTCTCCCTAATTCCCTCCTACGCAAACATGGACTTTAAGGCAAGCCAGGGTTGGGAGCAATGTCCAAGAACCTCTCCTTTAGCTCTATGTCCTCACTACTCCTGGATCTACACTGGAAGTCAGTCTTCCTTCTTTTCCTGCCAGGGATACTGTCCTAGTTGCTGCTTCACCCCATGCGATGTCCCAAGATGTTAACAGAGCTGTGTCTAGGAGCAGTCCTGTTCTTATTGCTGTGGAGAGGAAGCTTGTTTCCTCACTCGTATCTTGCTCTTGGGGAAGGGGTGGTGAGGTTACAGCTTCGGGAACGAACCCTTTAATTTGTGATAATTAGTGAGGCATTCTTATTGTGTCTGCTTGTGTGTGTTTATCAGCAAAGCTCTTTTTTCCAGGTCCTGGTGAGCTGCTGAGGGCATTGTGGTGTTGAGTTTATTCTGTGCTCTTCAGAGCAAATATAAGCCATGTGGCGTATGAAGACACACTTGGGTTTACTTACTCTGAGCTTACAACCTGAGTAGCTGAAGGAGTCTCAGGAGAGGTCCTGTTCCCAGGCCATAGTCTAGATGCCAGCTCAGATCCCCAGTATCAACTGGTCATTTCCTCCATTACCCTCAGCTCTACCCCCAGCACCTTGCTTAAGGCTGTCAGGACCAGGTCTGACCCTCACATGTAACAGTCAGGCCTTTCACCTGCACCCCCACCTAATCTCTTCCTTGTCCCCAATTCCCACTGTTCCTCCCCTCTCTTCTCCCAGATCACCATTGAAATGCTGGCAGACAAATTTGAGGTGAAACTACCGGAGGGGCGTGAAGTGGAGTTCCCCAACCGGCACTGCTATGAGAAGATCAGCTACATGAGTGTCAAGGGAGGCTTCAGGGTCACCTCCTTCAAGCTGGACTGATGGGCATCACTTCCTAGATCTAATAAAAACCCAAGCAGTCGGAGACTGCTTGCTCTGGCTGCTCTGGCTTCTGTGAGGTCTTTGGCTCCGTGGCTCTGTGCGAGACACCAACACGAAAGGAGCCTTTGTTGGATGGAAATAGCTCCCAGATAACGCCAGGTGCTTTTCCAGGTCAGACCAGGATGTGGGGTTAAATGTATAGTATATAGGGCAACATAGGCTGTAGGTGGGGTTCAGGAGGAGGAGGAGGACACTCTGTGATTGCTTGGGGAATGGTTGTGTAATCTCTTCACAATGAACCATTTCTTCCTTCGCCCAAGTATTTGGGAGGGAAGGGAACAAAGGCATTGACGTGACTGATATGGCATCTGGTGCCACAAAAGCGCACAATTAGGTTAGGGAACGTTAGGTTTGGGAACCTCAGGGCATGGGTTTGACAGGTTCCTCTTGGCTGCTCTGGCAGCCAGTGGGCAGGAGGAAGGGGCGCCTTGCCCTTCCACAGGAGCGGTACCAGGGGAAGCGGTGGCACGGGAAGGGAGCACAGGTGTGCCCCTGAGCGAGCATTCCTGCCATCGATAAGGAGTTGTCTCCTCCAGCTTTCCCCCTTATCGTACCTCGCTTATCTGCTGGCACATTCCAGCCAGGTTACCCATTACTCCAACATTTCCACACCAAACCCTACTCAGCGAAAGTGAGGCAGGGCAAGGCCGTGGGAAGGCAGGATGGATTTGGGCGGGGTTACGTGGCTCGGCACCTCCCAGTCTGTGTCCCTCGCACGGGACTACAGGCAATTAGTGCGGATTATCTGATCCTGCAGCTCTAATTAAAAGGTGTCTTGCCAGCCTTAAGTGAGACCGATGCGTGACAGCAAACATCGGGGCACTTTAGGCTGGGTGGGAGGAGAGTGGAGTAGAAGAACATCTTATGGAGAGCCCGGTCCAAGGCGAGGTGGCAGTGCCCTTGCCCTTCTTCTCCTCTTCCTCACCACCCACCCCGCAGGGCTCACTGCTGATGTCTGGTGGGACTCGGGGGGCTGTAGCCCAGCCAGCTTTGCCTGTCTGCTTCAGGCTGTAAATGAATTGTTGTGCTGGAGAGGAAGCTTTGCACCCTCCTCCTCCGTGCTACACAGGCCTGGGTGGGTAGGAGGTTGCTTTGTGTGTTTGCCATGGTGAGTGGCACAGAACCAGGCTAGTTAATCCAGGAATCCCAGAGCTGATGGAAAATCCTGCTGAGGGTGGAGAGGATGGGATTCTGTGGCTGGGCCACTGGCAGACATCGCAAAGAAGACAATTAGGTTGCTGCAGCACCAGAGAAGTTAGTATCAAAACTGCTTTAATAAGGACAATAATAAGTGCACGGGATACAGAGTGGAGGCAGAAGGGATATTCCACGGATGTGGATCTTTGGTCTGGAGCTTGTGTTACGCTCTGGAAAGCAGAGGAGGGAGGGGGAAGTTGGTCCTGAGAGCCAGGGTCTCCACCCCAGAGGATGCAGGGGTGGTAAGGCTGATCCTGCTGGGTGGCAGTGGCTGGAGCTGGGGACTCCCTTGAAGCTGCTGCTGGCCGGCACGAGGCAGGCGCCCGGGGAGGCCGGGGGAGATGGGCTTGCCTGTAACATCGATGGCCTCCCACGTACAACACGCGTGCACATCACAGCCTCTTCATTCCGCTCTGAAGAGCTCCTTGCCAAAAGCAGCCGGGCAGGCGGCGAGGGAGCTGCGTGGGAGCGGAGCCCCGTGGCCACAGCCCAGCGTCTCCCCCTGCCGCACACCCCCTCTTGTCCCGAAGAACAAGGCGGGTCCTGTGAGGGTCCCTCCAGTGACCTCAGCCCCCGAGCATTTTGGCTGGATGGCGTGGCACAAAGACGCTTCTGTGAGGGTCAGTTTGCACGCTGGGCAGCGTGGGGGGCAGCTCGTTCCAGGGCGGCCGTGTCGCCCAGGGCTGCATGGTGAGGGACATCAGCCATCCTCCATGCATCCCCCTGGGAAGGAGGCATGCTGGAAAGAGGGGTGTGTGCGTGGGGAATGGGGAGAAGGGGCTGGGCTGGAGGTGAGGTGGCACAGACCAAGTGGCGGCAGAGTGGGAGACTCCTCGTTCTGAGGCAGGGGGAATGGAAGGAATTTTTAGGGCCCAAAATGCAGAGTTTGGTCAACTCACAACCTCACCTCTGCCTCCACCCAGCCAAGAAGTTTCTCCCCTCCCTGCTGCGAGGAGGCCAGGGTCAGAAAAGGAGCCATCCTAGGTGACACTCAGTGGCAGGAGGCAAGTGGAGATACCCCTGGGATTACCTCTGTGCGTACTTCTGTCTCCTGAACGCTGAGTTCATGGCTTTTTGGGGGGGGGAAGGAAAAAGAGAAAGCTCAGCTCTGTGGGGTTTGCCTGCACCTCGAGCCCCCAGCTGACCTCTCCAGGTAGACAGATGTGCCACATGGGAAGTTCTTGCACCAGCTGGAGCTGGGGAGACCCCTCATCCCCTATATGCCAGAACTACTGGTGGGAATATCTCCAGGGGGGCACCTGTGCCAGCACAGAGGGCCAGGCTGGGGAGTTTGGGGCATGTCCCCAGACGTGCTGGCAGGGCTAGGCTGAGGGAATGGAGAGAGGGTGCCAGAGGGAATGGGACAGGGTAGGAAGGGGCTTGGGATTTCTTTGGCACATGGGAATGTCCCTTTGTTGTCTAATGGCAGTGAGGCCGGGGAAGGGCCATGATGCCCAGAGCTGTGACGAGCTGCTGTCACTGCCCCCCCGCAAAAGGCCCAAGGAACCCCCCAGGAGATGGGCTCTCCTCTTGCCCTGCAATGACCCCAGTTTGGCAAAGAGGTTGCCCGCTGGATCCACTGCTGGTGCTGGCACCTGAAGGTGAGGGATGGGGAGGAAAGTGAAGACCTTGGCACCGGTGCCTCTGGCGGGGGAGTCTGTAATGGTAGGGATGGCCATTCACACCTTGACTTCATCATCTTCCTCATCGTCAGCGTACTCGAAGGAATTGCTGCGCACCCCCCGGGCACCAGCATACCCCTCCTGCAGGGTGGAGATCTCAGCTTCATCCTCCTCCTCCTTCTCTCCTTGGTTCCAGGTGGCCTTGGGGGACTGTCTCTCCCCTGTCATTTGTGACTGCCAGGAGCTGCTGCTGGGGCTCTCCCACGGGCTCTGCGTCCGGGCCTTCTCTGAGCTCCGTGGGGTGCTGGTCCCACCATAGTGGCGGGCCAGCACCTGGGCTGCCCGGTCAAACTCTCCCGCCTCGATGGTGCAGTCGTTCCAGTGCCCCTGCCATGGGGTCCCCCTGGGTGCTGCCCCTGGCCCTGAAGCCCAGGTGGAGTCCTCTCCAGTGCCCTCAATGGCGTGTGCATCTCCATTGGCATGGACTGACAGTCCCGGCAGCGAGCTGGCACCTGACAGGCTGCTCTGCCCAGAGTGATCCCAGAAGCTAGATGTTGCCTTGACCTCTCCGTTGGATGCAGCTGATGCTGGAGGGACCCCATTCGTGGTCCCTTCACCGCACAGGAGGTCTGGGCCATCCTCCCC
Organism: Thinocorus orbignyianus; assembly: GCA_013400375.1. Classification (NCBI taxonomy): domain Eukaryota; kingdom Metazoa; phylum Chordata; class Aves; order Ciconiiformes; family Thinocoridae; genus Thinocorus; species Thinocorus orbignyianus. Next base: position 1,904,086 of record VXBW01005540.1, on the reverse strand, counting down.
CACCTCGTTTCCATGGGTTTCAGAGAAGCTCATCACCTGCAGGAGCTCACTCATCAGGGAGGGCCCCAGGTCCAGGCGGAAGGAGAGCAGGGAGTCCGAGCGTGTCAGCTCATCTTCCATGGGAAAGGTGCTCTCTTGGGCCTTTTCCAAGCGGGGGACACGAGGGATGGTGCAAAACCCAGATTCCAGCCCTGCGAGGCAAAAGAGATGGCTGGTGAAGCAAGGGACACAGCTAGGTGGGAGGAAGCCTGCCCTGCATTTTTTGGGGACAAGGGACACTGCCACTGAAGTGGGGCATGTCACCCTTCCATTGGTGGCACTGACCTCTAAAGGACAGACCAGAGTCTGTGTGGACATCTCCAAAGCCCAGAGTTGCAGCAGAGTGTCTCCAGGTGGGCTCTGGGCTTGGTTAAGATGCTGGTGGAGGCTGAGTCAGGCAGGTGGGACCAGGAGATGGCAGCATTGCCTCAGCTTGCCTTCCCCTCTGAGCCCAGCCACCTCCCCCGATTGCTGCAGGCTGCCCAGATCCCCCCTGCCGAGACCCTCTGCTCCATGCTTCCCTGGGGAAAAGCTGAGCCACAGCCCAGTGCTGTGATACTCGAAATGAGTCATCTAGTTTTTCCCATAATTCTTCCCCAAAGGTCCCTCCTGAACCCTCGGGGTGCAATGAAGAAAGGTGGGAGGATAGAATTCCTTGAGGACCACATGGAGATGGAAGGGTTACCACAGCTAGGGACAAGGTTGGGGCATCTGCATGGAGATGGGGAAGGCCATGCCACGAGTCCTCTTGACCTTGCTACCTTCAGATGGGCATTGCCCTGCTGTCCCAGCACCCCCTTGGCTGCCCTGGGGAGGCTGCTCATGGGAAGGCATTGGACTGGGGAGAACTGGGGGGCACCCCCTTACAACTGCTCCATGCAGGCTGCCAGCTGTGTAGAGCTATGGGGGAGGGAGAGGAGGAGAAACCATCCCTGCCCCACTTTGGGAGGGGTACCCTGGGAGGAGACCCTCCGAGGGCAAGAGGAAGGACAGCAGTTAAAAGCAAGGTTAGGGTTATCTCCTCACAGGGACTCTTAAATGTCCTGATTCCACCGAGAGCCTGAAGCCCTTCAGGGGGGAAACTGAGGTACAGAATGATGGAGAGAGACTGCAGAGGACGTGCTGTGCCAGAGTGCCAGCCTCTGCCCCATGCTTCACTCACCATAGGTCTGGTGTGTTTTGGAGAAGCTGTTGGAGGCACTTTTGAAGGAGAACTTGCTGGTCAAGCTCCGGCCACTGCTGCCATCATACATCCCCTCGTTGAGCTGGGGCAGGGAGACGGCGTTCTTGATGATGGGCGAGATGGCTGGGGGAGCAGGCGATGCCCCTGCTTGGCTCTCGCTGCCCCGGCTCCTCAGTGGCGTCCGGCGGACGTGCCGCAGTGTCCGGGCGAAGAAGTTGTTGGCTTTGGCCGTGTCAGCCCCGCCGTGGTTGCTGAGGAAGGAGGTGTCCCCAAAGACGTCGCCCCCGCGCCCCACGTGCATGGTGTGCCGAAAGTCCCCCAGCGGTGGGCTGATCATGTCTGGTGTCAGCTCCGACTTCAGCCGCCGCTTGCCATGGGAGCCCGACACCCAGCTGAGCACCGGCAGCTTCCCCAGGCTCATCTTGCACCCCTCACCTCACTCCTGCCCCTGAAAATGGCCCAAAAACCAGCCCTCAAGGGGCTTCAACGCCGGAGTGGCCTGTCACATCCGCAGCCTCCCCATTGCTCCTGCTCCGATGTGCTCTTGGAGGAATGGATCACGTCACCTTGGCTTTCAGTGGATGGCAGCAGTGCTTGTGCTCCTGCTTCCCTGCACTACGTTGTGCTCATGAAATCACTTGCAGTGGGAATGTCCTCAGTGGTGAGGATGGTGGTGGAGCAGATATGTCCCTGGGGAGGGTCTGTGGGTCACTCCTGGTGCTGCGGTGGCTGCTGGAGGCTGCGTCTGGCTGTGGGTTTAGGGGTTAATCCGCTGTCTTCTGCTGCTGCTGGGTGGGTGGGAGCCAGCCACAGAGAGGATAGGGGGTGGTGGGAACTTGAGGTGGGCTGGCAGGGCAAGCGCCTCAGTCTCCTTGCTGGCCACCTAAACAAGAAAAAAGGGATAGTGAAGCCCTTGGAGAGGATTTTCCTGACCATACTGGCTGTACCCCAAGGACCAGCTGGGGAGGTTGGAGGCGGTGAAGGAGCAACGGGGTGGAGGTTGCTACTGGTTGTCTCCCTTGCCTGACCATCCTCTTGGAGAAGAAGGAAAAGGATTTTCCCCTAAAATGCATGCTCTCTCTCACCCCTCTGACTTCCCTTGGCATGCCTCAGTTTCCCCTGCCTGCAAAGCAGCTTTGCCAGACCCATGCTGCAACCCAGGCTGAGGATTTCCCTCTCGGGCAGCACCTCCTCCCGGAGCAGTGCCCTGCCCGACTGTCCAGGCTCCCAGGGAGAGAAACCTCTCCCTTCTTTTTGCTATTCAGATGAACCCTTGGGGAGAGGGTGAGGCCTGGGGACCGTGTGCTTCTCGGGGAGGAGGGGCAGCGGGGAGGGAAAATGCAATATTTATATATTGGTTTGTTTGTCCTCCTTTGGCTGGGTCCCCAGGCACTGAGCAGACACGTCAGAGCGGCAGGGAGATGGGGGTGTGGGAGGGGAAACTGAGGCAGGCCAAGGGTGGGTGATGGTTCAGTGTTGGAGGAGAAGGCAGAATGAGTCCTCACGTGGGTCCTAGAGGCACTGGTGGGGAGGCAATGACTGAGCACACAAAGGCAGGGCAATGGCCACCCTTCAGTGGAGAGGACACTCAGATCAGCAGATCCCCCATCAGGGTGTGGGGCAAGAGGGAGATGGCAGGTTGAGGAAAGGAGTGGAATCGGGGTGTGGGACACCTCAGAGCATCAGTGCTCTGGGTGCTTGCCTGGGGATCTGTCCTGCCCTGGGCTCAGTGAAGCCGGGAGGGGACCAGGAGAAGAGGAGGGAGCTGGGTCCTGTCAGCTGGGCTGGTTGCAGAGGACAGCAGGCCAAGAGGCAACGCAGAAGCCTCATGTCCCTTGCTCCTGGCGTGCTGGGACCTCCATCTCTTTGTGTATCTCCCCGTTGCCGTCTGCCTCCACTGCCTGTCCCCAGATCACCTCGGAAGAGGCAGGCAGTGCCAGGGAGGAAAATCATCTGGCAAGGGGGAGCCCTGGACATGGAGCTGCCCTCCTGGCTGGATACACGTGTTTTCGCCTTGCCCTGGCCGTGTTTGCTCACCCAGGGCCTCTCTTATCTGCCAGGGGTTAATGCCTGGGGAAGGGAAAACAAACCTCCCCCGAGGTTCCCAGCACCATTGGCTGCCTCCTGGGGTGGCAGTGGCCGGTGGCAGCTGGGACAAGTGGCAGGTTGGCTTCCTGCTGGCCCCCAGCTCCCTGGTTTGTGCTGCCTGGGTCTGCCTCCTGCTCACGGAGGCTGCTGCGGTGCTGCCTCACAGATGGGATGGGCCAGGCACGTGGCAGATTTGGGGTAGGAGGACAACTGGGGAGCAATTTCCTCTCTTTGGCAGAAGCCCACCCATAGAAACTGGGTCAGGGCCCTCCTGGGGCACAAGGAAAGCCACTGGGGTGGTCCCTGCAGCTCAACAGGAGTCTTGGAGCCCAAAGCTGGGACTGTGCTCTTCAGCAGTGGTGCCTGCATGACGTGGGGTACATGCTGCACTGGCCAGGGCTAATCTGAGGGGTGGTCTCCTCACCCTCCCCAGGTCCCCCACAAAGCATAGCTGCCCTGCAGACCCCTTCAGGGGACCGGGGCTGGCATCACCCCAGGGATCAGGTGGGAAGGCGAGGGAAATGGGGACGCAGGAGGAGAGCATCTCCCTGCTCCCTGGAGATGCCTGACTATTGAGTTGGGAGCAAGGTATAGGAAAGCGCTTCCCTTTCCTTGTCCCTTGGCCACCACCGGGACATGAGCCAGCACCTCCTGGTCCCTGGCTCTCCCTGCCTGCAGGGCAGCAGGCACTGGGAGAGGAGGGAGGGAGGGAGGGAAGGAGGGAAGCAGCTGCTGCCCAACCCTACCTGGATGGCAGGTTTCTGGCCCTGTTGGGCTCTTTCTCCCTCCAATCTCCCCTTTTTTTCCTCCTTCCCTCTGCCTTAGCTGCTGGCTGTTGCCCCTTTGAGCTCTCCCCTCCGCCCAAGCAGACTCCTCCGTGCCAGGAAAACTCGTGATTCTGTGGGCAAAGGGTGACCCGTGCACTCTCCTTTCCTCCACTGGGCATAGGGACCCCCTGTGTAGCCACCCATTCATCCTCACGCCGCTTATGTCCGGCAGCCCGCCACAGCTGCCATCCCCTGGCACAATGAGCCTTGCAGCCCGTCCCAACCTCCCCTTCCCCAGCTCCCTCCTCACCTTCTCTGAGAAGCCCCCTGCCCTCAAAGACCAGCCAACAGCACTTCCTCCTCCTCCTCCCAGCCTGGCCTCCCCTGTTTCCCCCCCACCCCCCTGAGTTCAGCTGGTTTCCACTGGTTTTCCACTCGCCAGGAATGGCCAGAGCTGTTCTGCTTGCTGGGAAGAGCGGAAACCAGAAAGGGGGGGAAAATAATCCAGATGTCTAGTTGGCTGGAGCTGCTGAAAGCAGCCTCTTCCCTCCTCCTCCTCCTCTTCTTACGCCCCCCCTCCCACCTCCTCTCTGAAGGGGACATACTCCAAAAGAGGGTGAGGAGATGTCTGGGGTGGTCTCAACAGTGGGAAGAACGGGTAGAAATGGCTGTGGGCAGCCGGGAAGGCTTTCCCAGCCTTGCTGAATACCAAAAAATTTCCCTTTTCCCCAGAGGAAGGGAGGCAGAGGCTCCCCCTTGGGTCACTTTGTTCTGGGATGGGGAAAGCCGGCAGGGATGGGCTTTTGGGGAAGGGAGAAAAGGGCTCGGCTGGTTGGGCTGGGCCTCTTCCAGCTTCCCTGGAGCAGCGCCGGGCAGTAGGCGGACAAGCCTGAGTTCAACTCCTGTGCTACCGGCTGCTATATATATATATATAGTTATATCTCTCTGTATAACAAGGGTATTTTTCCAAACAGACGTGCTGAGGTGTGGAGGGAGGCTGGGGCTCCAAAGGCAGGCAGTTTCCAGCCATCCTCTCCCTGCCCCTTTGCCCAAAAAAGTCCTCTTTTTCTTCCTCCAAGCCCCCAAAATCGAGGCGCCTGAGAGCCTGTGGGGTTTTGAGGGGTATCCAGAGCAGGGTGCAAGACAGGGGTGCCTGGCTGCTTTTTCCCATCCTCGGGACTTCCTCCTCACCCCTTTTCTCTCCTGACACCCCTCTGCCCCCAGCCTGTCTCCCCTCTCCTCGCTCCCGCTTTCCTTCCTCCCAGTTTCCTGTTGCATTCCTGCCTTCTCCCTTTCTTTTTCGCCATCCTCCCCGTCTCCATCGCCTTGCCACCCCTCCCGCTTCTCCCCTCTCCTGCCACCCTCTCCACCCTTTTCCTTCTGCTCCCCAAATCCCCCCAGCTCTCCATACAGAGGAATCAAAACTTTCAGGATTTACCTCTTGCAAATCAGTGTTATTTTTTTTTTTCCCCCCGTCCTCCAGACGAAAAGTTGGGAGACGCTCTCCGTGGGCCCCTGTAACTTGCTTCGAGTTCTTCGTCCTGGAGCGGGGAGGGGAGAAAGGGGGGTCGTGCTCCCCGCCTTTTCCCACGCCTGTCCCCCCAAGGCTGGCTCTCCCAGGCTGACGCCCCGATGCCACGGGAGAGAGGGAGCGAAGCTGGCGGGGAGGGGACGTGGGAAGGAGGAGGGCGGGCTGCAGCACCGCCGAGCCAATCCTCTCCTCAGCAAGGAGACCAGAGAAAATGAGATTTATTCCAACTATCCAGGACAGAAAACTTCAGGAACTTCTTTGCCGCTCCCCCCCTGCTTCCCCTCCCCGCTTCCCCAGTGCCATTTCCCGTCCTCCAGCATCAGCTGCCTCCTACTCCCAGCCGCCTGCTTCGATGAGTTTGGGGGAAGGGGGAAGCCCAAGCCACCATCTAACCTGGTTAGGGGACCCTGGCCAGGGGGCAAAGGAAAGGAGTTGTCCCCCTGTGTGTGACCCCCTCATGTATCACACGATACATGTCCCATCCCACGTTGGATGGGAAGTCTCCAGTGCCTGTGATGTGGTAGAGTCAACCAGGAATGGGGTTGGGAGGTGGGCAGTCACACCAGGACCTGTAGGTAGCGTTGGGTTGAGTGTTAGATGTGGGATAACAGCCTCCTCAAAGGCTGCATGGGTCCCATGGGCGTTATGGGATCCTGACAAGAATTACGGGGTCAGGACAAGTGTCATATCAGCGACACAGTGTCAGACCAGAGTGAGAGGGTGGCATGGGGTAAATTCAAGGAGGTGTTCCTTGGTGGCACCAAGGAGGGTTTCTGCCCACATATGGGACACTGCATCCCTTGGTATCGCGCTTTGTTGCTTTGTCCTTTGATGGTCACAGGGCAGAAGACCCTATCAGTGCCAATGAGGGGCAACCTACTTGTGGGTATGGCCTCAAGAATGCCATCGGTCACCCTCATGACCTCCAGGCGAGAGTTGGTGGCTCTGCTGGGAGCACTTGGTCAGGCACAAGCACCTATTCAGGGCCCTGTGGAGGAGAAGGGAGGTGTCTCTGCTGGCAAAGGCGAGACAAGACTTGTTGGGGTTAAGAAGGGCCTGGCTGAAGGGATGACAAGATGTCTGCAGAGCAGATGTCAAAATGGAACCTGGTCTCTCACTAGGCCCAGGTGGCCCGTGCTGGGGTGACTGGGCAGGAGCACCTTATTGCTCAGAGGATTGCTAAGCAGCAGGAGGATTTTGGTGCTGCTCTCAGCCCCTTGGCCTTAGGCTCTTCCTCAGTGAAATGGGATAGTTACATTTTCTGCCTTCTGTAGAAGTCTTCTCCATTAGGGATCAAAAGCACATGGATTGTGCATTTTTGTGATACTTCTAAAATAATCTGTATCTTTGACGGAGATTGTAGCTTAGGTCTGAGATGGGGTGAGCACTAGCAGGGAAAGAAGAACAAATCATGATCTGCATTCTCCCTGGTGGCCAGCGGTATAGTAGGCATCTTTTCCCCTATGTCCTGCCCAGAGGATGCCAGTGGGGTGGTGGGAGAAGCAGGGAAAACCCCTTTCTTTGGGTCTTCTCCCTCTGCATGGCCTACCAGGGCATCCCTCTCCCGCAGCCTAAGGGGCTCCACCTCCCTCCCCTCACCCCCATCCCCATGCCCTGCAGCAGGGGCTGTGGTGGGGAGCAGAGCCCAGGCGACGGCAACCGCCTCCGCCGGGGAATGCAGAACAAATCTCTTCCAGATGGGACAGGGCCATACTCCACTCTTAGTGGGGCGGTCGGCTCTCCACCACCTCCTCCTCCTCCTTACTCCTACTCCAAGCATCTCTGCTCTGGGCCAGGATGGGCTCCATTTCCAGAAAGCAGTAGGAAATCCCCCCTCTTCCACACCCCTCCCCAAACCTTGTGGTCTTGTGGACGTGCCAGCCGAGATGTGACCTCTGTCTTTCCATAAGCATAGGTGGTGCAGCCCCTCTGGCTGTTCCCTAGGAGGGGTTGCACCCTCCTGAGACCCCCTTCTTTCATATACAGCTGCCTGGAATGCAAATCCATATAATCCTGCCTCCCAGCCTGTTCATCCACCTCAGCTGATAAATGTGGGGTGGCTGTGGGGCTGGATGGTGCCACAGAGCCACTGTACTGCTCATGGGCACCCTGGGAAGGAGCTAATACCTCGACCCCTCCCAGCCCCATCACCACAGACGCCTTGCTACCTTATTTACCTTCAGTCGCCTCAACCTTTCATCCCATCTGTAACCCTGTGCCCCAGGCGGCGGTACCAGCCTCACCATTACAGAGAGACCGGCCATTGGGCTTATCATGGGAGAAGACAAGTGACCCCGCAGCCTTCCTGGCTGAGGATTCGCTTTGATTCCAACAACATCAAAGACGGGGCTGTGCAAATTGCCCCCCACCTCCCTCCCAGTGCTCATCCCTCCGGCATGGGGCTGAGGTCTTATGGATGGCTGAGTGCTGGAAAGAGGGATGGAGAGTGCTCTGGGCTGGGGAGGAGGGAAACTGAGGCCTCTGCCCCACATTTCCAGATACCTGGTCCTTCTTCCTGCCTTGCTTTGCAGTCCCTGCTGCTCACAGACTTGATGCCTGAAGGAGGCTGGTGCAGGACTCTCCTCCAGAGAAGAAAACACCATTTCTCCCTTCCCCCAGCACCTGGGGGGAGCTAAGGGAGGGTGATGGGGGCAGCCCAGTTTGGGGATGCGATGCTCACCCCTGGATTTCTATTCCTTACAATATCTGTTTGCTTCCTTCCTGCCTGCCCTCCTTCTCCCAGAAAATTTCCCAGGGAAAGAGGGCAGGCGGGGGGCTTGCTGGGAAGGGGGTGCCTCTCTCGGCACACGAGAAGCAGATATCCTGTTGCTGCCCAGGGTCTCTGGCTCATATTTCCTCATTAACTGGGAGCGCCGCTCGTTTGCGGGTGACTTCCAGATGTTTCCATTCTCCTCATGGCGGCTGTGAGGGCACATACCACACGGGTATGGGAATTACTGCCAGCGGGGAGGGACAGACCCCTGCCATGATGGGGAGGGGAGTCCATAAGACCCCCCTTGCCCAACCACACATCCCAGCGTGGCCTCATTGAGCCCCCCATCATGCTGGTGCCTCTGGGTCTCTCCTCCCGTGGATCTCAGCGCTGCCTCCACCCTGCATCTCACTGCCCTGGGGCTGAGCCAGGGGCAGAGCCGGTTTTACAATGAGCAAGCTGGGGTGGTGGCAGAAGGTGACACCCCTGGGCAAGAGGCAGGTGTGAGGCACCCAGCGTCTGCCTAGTGCATCCCTGGTCTGATGTCAGCCCTGGCTTTGTACGCACCAGATCCCTCATGTCCCATAATTTCTTCTCCAGGAGGATCTCTTCACTAGTGGTGCCTCCAGGGATATTCTGGACCAGGCTCAGCCCATTTTCAGGGCTGTGCTGTGGGTCCCTCGCCCTGTGCTCTTTGTGATAACTGAGGAGAGGGATGAGATCAGCGTGGTCTCCAGCATCTTTGTGCTGCACTGGGTTAGGGATGTGGGTGCCACAGGACAGGCAGCAGCATCGGGTTAGACCCACTCATACTAGAAGAGCGTGGGTTGATCTCTGTAAAAAGCCCTTTTTTAATTTTCCCCACTGATTCCTCCAGCTCCCCTCCCTGGATCAGCGGGAGGCCGAAGGAATGGGACTGACCACATCCCACTTGTGGGGTTTACAAAGGGGTGGAGTGGGGGTGCTTTCCTCCCAGGAGCTGTGCTGGGAAATCTAAGCCTCAGGGTTTGCCAAAGCCCAGGAGGAGGTAGGGATGAGTTCCCAGGCTTGCTGGCGGGCTGCCTCCCTCCCTCTACCCATCTCCTCCTATCCCAAATGTTTTCATCCTCCTTCCTCCTCCCACTCTCCCGAGCTTCCTCCTCCTATGCTCATCCTGTTCGAGGGCTGGGGATGTGGTGGTGCTGTAGGTGTGTTGGGGGGGTGTTGTGGGAGGGAGGATGGAGGGACTGGCTCTGGGACAGACCCCGATCCATGCTTTCCCTCCAACTTTCCCCCAGGCAAAGAGGAGACGGAAGTGGGGGGTTTGGGACATGACTGGGAAGGGAGAGAGGATGTTGCATAAACCAGAAGCAATCCAGGAACAGCTGCCTGTGGCCTGGAAACACCTCTGTGATTCCGGACACTGGAAAAGCAGATGTAAATATATATGTATATAAATGTGTGTACATTACATCTCCCCAGAACAACCCCTCCAAACACCACTTGGTTGTCCGGTCCCTTTTCATAGACCTTAAGGAGGTGCAGGAACAACTGGGGAGCCCAGATATCAATTGGAACTGCCTGGAGAAGCCGCTCTATGTGTGTGTGTGTGTGGCTCCTGGGAGTCTGTTTGACTTCCCCTAAATACATTCCCTCAGCAGGATAAGGAGGGGGAGCTGCAGGAATTTAAAGCCTGTGCAGGCTGGAGGGAGGTGGGATGGAGGTTGCTGGGGTAAGGAGAGCAAGGGGAAGACAGTAGGAGTAGGAGGGATGCAGTGGGAAGAATGGGTGCACAGGGGATGGGGGTGAGGAACAGGAAACCGAGGGAGCTCTGAGGGCAAGGAGGAACCTTTTGGAGATGAGTTGCATGAAGAGGTGGAGGAAGGTGCTCTGGGGAAAGGAGGAGCTAGCTGGAGGGTCTCAAGAGAAAGGAGTACGTCCCCAGGTTTGGTATGGCATGGGAGAGGGGACTGCTGAGGGTTGGTGGATGCATCCATGGAGCAGATGGGGATCAGGATGTGGGGGTGAGGAAGGGATGTGTGGGGATGTGTGGAGAGTGGGATGTGTGGAGAGGGGATACGCAGATAGGGAGCGAGGGATGAGGGTGAAGACATAAGTTGTCCATGGAGGAGAGGGAAACCATGCATGAGGGACCTGTCCCGGTGAAAGGGAAGAGGTGAAAGCCAGGGGAGTGGCTGGACACAAGGCCTGGACAACTCTTTTATCATAATGATTTTGCCTGTCCATCCCGTGTATTTTTGGCCCACGGAAGGAAGGGGGTGGGGATGCAGAGGCAGCTAAAAATAGGGGTGTCCCTGCCCATTCCCCCAAGGCGGGCATCCGTCTGTCTGCCTGCCTGCGGGGTTGCTGCGGGATCTGGAGGAGGGGAGCGGGCTCAGCCTCCTCCCCACAGCGTCTGGCTCTGCTTTTGTTTGTCTCGAAGCCCTACGGGGACAGGAAGAGGCCGCAGGCTGGGGAACAATGGCTCATTCTCTGGGAGTCCGCGCCTGCCGAGGAGCGATAGGGGACACGGGACAGTGGCCAGAAGGCGGGCACAGCTTGCCAGCACCACTATCGTGGGGACTCGCCCCCCAAATGAGGAGATGATGGGGTCCAGCAGTGGGTTGCAGGGAGAGACCTCCCGCAGACCCCAGACCTTCTTCCCCAGACCCCAACCAGGCTCCTGAGAGGGGATGAGAGGCCATCTCGTATGAGTGCACTTTATGGAGGAGTCAAGGGAGGCAACGCTGGCAGCCTGAAGACTGGTGGGAGCATGTCTCCAACCAGCACTGGAGAAACCTGTTGGTTTGCAGCCTCTCCTTGAGCCTGTGAAACCTGCAGGGAAGGTGGCTGGAGTTGGCATCCTCTGGTGGGAATGCCCCCAGCTGAGGAGAGGGAGGTTTCTATTTGGGATCTGTATGTAGCATGCCCTTCTGTACTCGCCAAGGCAGTGCCAGAACTGCTGGTGGAAGATGTCTCCATGCTCTCTGCTCCCTGGTGCCTGGGAGACAACCAAGGAGCATGGATGGGTGTGAATGGCAGGGGGTAGAAAGTGACAAATCCTTTTATCCCACCTCTCTCTTCTCCAGACCCTCCTTTTATGGCAGCGTCTCTCCTAGAGGCTTTTTCCTCCTGGGCTGTTAGGTCTGCCTGGGTGCTGGAAATGCCACAGGGAGACTCTCTCCCCATGCTTCTCCTGACGTGGTAGGGGTGAGAGGAGGTGGCATTAGCACCTGAGGTAGGGGAGAGGCTAGGAGATGTTTTTCAGGGGTTTAGAAAGGAGGGGACAGAAGAACCTCCTTGTCTCCAGCCCCCTTTTTTCAAGGTCTCAGATGCTTGGGGCTGAACGCTTGCCAGGGCTCCTCTTGTTTACTCAGCCGGGGAGCTGACACATCCAAGGTCTCTGCTGACTCTACTTTCCCACATGCTGCTGGCGGGCGCATTCCAGGGCAGAGTGGAGATCAGCGCAGAGGCATGCCAGAGGTTTCCATCCGGGATGCCAACCCCCTCTCTACTCTCCCCAGGCATCCGGCACCTCTTGCCAGGCTGTGAAGAGCAGGCATCACATCTGGCCAGCTTCCTGGGCTTTTACAAGCCAGGGCTGGCACAGAGCCCAAACGTGGACCTGGACCCCAGGAGCAAGGATCTGCCTCTCAAGCCAAATATCTTCAGGAAGGCTCAGTTCTCCTCCCTGCTCCTCTCCAGAGATCTCACTCCTGCTCCCCGTGATGACCCATGGGAGATTTGTGGAGAGGCAGGAGATGCCTATCTTAGCTTAGTCCTCCCCAGAGGGACCTAGGAGAAAAGGCAAACACCCTTGTAGGCGGTAGTCCCAGCTTTTTCATCATAGGACAGGCACCCATTCCTGCAGCTGGGCTTAGCTTGCTGAGGGTTAACAGTGCTGGGATCTGCAAGGGAGACTGTGTGAGCTGGAGGAGGAGCTGCACCCTTCTCCTGCAGTCACCAGCGCTGGTCCCTCCTGGGCAGCTGCCTTGGCCCGGTGTGGCTGCCTTTGGTTTTAGGAGGGAAGGCCGCAAAGCTTTTAAAAATAAGTGCCAGGAGATAAAGAAGGGTTTGCAGAGCGCTGGCTGCAGGGTCGGGGTGGGAGAGCGGTCCTCGCCCTGTCATTTCGGCTAGAGGCTCCTTCTCCCGGCGATGCTTCCACCTCTCCTGGGGCAGCTGGCATCTTTGCCTCCTCGGACCTCGGCGTACTGGCAAAGGACCACCATGACCTTTCCTCCCCGCCCTGGGCTGGCCCACGGCGGCCCCTTTACACCCGGCTCCAGTGTCTGGAAGAAGGGGCCTCGTCTCCCTCCTCGGCTGCCACAGGAAATGCGGAGCCTGGAGGTCAGGGGCCAGCCGTCAGCTCCTCCCGTGGGGGCCACGCAGCCCAATGCTGGGGCTCCTATCCCACCAGCGTGTGCCAGAGAGGAGGGGAGGGAGGCAGAGCTATGGAAGAGGGGGGAGAGGACCAGGCTTTTCCTGTTTATGTGACTACCAGAACCCCCCAAGAAAGGGAAAGGACTTGGAAAGCTCGTTGCTCTTGGGCGGGCTCCAGCTAGCATCTGTCTGCAGCTCTCGGCCCAGGGAACACATCCCTGGGGCAGGGCATGACTTCTTCCCAGGGGAAATGAGCTTCCAGCTCCTGGGGAGGGGGCTGAGGTTAAGTTCCTGGGGCTTGTGAGGGTCTGGTCATCACCTTCCTGGAAACTGAGGCGCAGCTCCTGCTGCACCCCAGGCTTTGATTCCTCCCATGGCTGTCTGTGGCTTTAGCTGATGCTGGTCTCTGTGGGATGATCTGAAGGAGAAAAGGCCAAGCCAATGAGGTAGCAGGGTGTATTGGCTTTGGAAGACAGGAATGGGGAGCTCTGGGAATGCCAGGCATGAAGGAGTAGAGTAATTAGGGGAAGGCTGCAAATCACACAATGCTTAGCCACGGTGGCTCCAGCACAGAGCCCGGGCAGCCGGCAGAAGGGCTGCAAGACCTCTCGCATTATCTGGGGTCACATCCTGCAGGGCATCTGGTGTGGCCATGATGGTATGCGGAGAAGGAAATGAGGTCCAAGAAGTCGTGCTCTCGCCTTCATCACCTAACCGCTCTGGCTGAGGTCACATCTGTGCCGGGCTTGTCGGCTCTCAGCTTTGGTTTGTCACCTTTGTCTCATGCTGAATGCGGGTTGAGGGGTGCTCTGTGCAGACCCACCTCTTCACAGATGCCCTGGAGCACCCCACTAGAAGAGCAGAGAGGGGTTACCACCCCATTGCTGTCCTGCAGGGAAGCCCGGGCGTGGCTCTGTGCAGCAGCCATCTCCCATCAGCTGTAGGATGAGAGTAGCTGGCCCTGGCATAGATCAGGGCAGAGGTGGAGGGGAGTGGGTGCATGTCGGTGTGGGTCCAGCATCTTCAGAGTGGAAAGGGTTGAGGAAGGCCTCAGCAGTCAGGAGCGAGAAGTCCTGGCAGGTCTGCATGGCATGAACAGGCACAGCCCTTGGCTCCCCACATCCTTCTCTTCACAAGGGCTCCAGCAGAAGGCCACGCTGACCCAAGGCTTCTGGGCTTTGCCCTGGCACTTCCCCAGCCACCTCATTCCCCAACAGGTTGGACGGTGGGGTGGTGCCACCCTATGGCTCTGGAGCAGCGTTACAAGTGCTGGTGACATTGCCCTCTCCAGAGAGGCTTTGCCTCTGTTAGCATGAGCTCAGCTCTTTTCTCTGTCTGACTCCTGGACAGATTTGCTCTCCAGCCATGGAAGAAAGGTCCTAGCCTGGTCCTGGCCTACTGAAACCCCAGCAAAGTCTCAGCATACCTCCCTCTCTTGCAGCTGCATTGCCCTCCCTAGGACAGTCAGGTGTTCCTGGCGCCAGAAAAACACCAAGCTGGGGTTTGTTGCCCAAACCATGAACTGCAAGGCCAGGCACACAGGGGAACCAAGATCTGTCCTCTGACAGTTGCTGCCAGAGCTTTGATGGATTGCAGGCTGAAACGCCAATATGCCCTCCCATGTACATTACCAGCCTGTGCCCTCAAAGCTCCAACTGTTGTAGCAGAAGAGGGATTTGGAGACTTAATTTATGTCTTCTCTTGTTTTATGGAGCAAATTTGTTGGTGGGCAGCATCTTCCTTCACCATGAACACAGCACCTGTTCAGCATCATGGGTGTTATGGGAGGTATTGCCCTCTCCTGCTCCTTCTCCGTCAGCATCTGGCCAATCTCAGCCTGACAGTGGATTTTAGGAACTCTGGTTGCTGGAGATTATGGGCCATGCTCGTGTACCCGCTCAGGAGAAGAGCCATGTAGGACTAAATATCTTGGGGAGGAAGAAGGAAAGACGGAAAACATCATTTCCATAAGCTACTTTCTTCCCTCCTGCCAAAGCTGCATGAGGCACCAGGGCATTTCTGCAGTTGGCAGAGAGAGCTCCCAGCTAAGTAGCTAATCTCTTGGTGACACTTGGTGAAACTGACTCACAGTCAGTTTGCTCATCTGAATGATGACACCTGAGCTGCTGCTGGTGGTTCTCACTGTTTTGGTGTCTTCAATTTCAGCTGCTCTGCAAGCACAAGGCAGGGTTTGCCTTCTGGTCTGTCTTTGTTCCCATCCTAAACTGGAGCTCATATGAGAGGGTGGAAACATGTTTGGCCTGGGCAGCTGGCTACCTTCAGGCAGAGGATCACTGATGATCCTGTAGTCCAGTGGAGTCTTCTTGGAGAATAAAGCATCTCTTATTTAGGGAAACCTGACATCCCACAAGGCTAGAGATGAGGCTGGAGGTCTGCTGGACAGGAATAGGAGTGTTTTGTTTGCCCTGACTAAGTGGGTGTCCACACAGATGATAAAGGGGTTGGGTGGCTAGGGTGGAAATGGTCTTTTTGTGACTGAGGAGCTCTAGACAAAGTCATAGGTGGGATGGGGAGGAGAAAGTAACTGGTACGCGTGGGAGTAGAGAGGAATGGCTGGATGCTACAGAGCATCTAAACGTATTGATTTCTGTTCTGCACAGTGCCATCTTCCCTGTCTGACTTCTAATCCAGATTGATGACCCTGCTTGTTTAACCCATTTGCCTTCCCCTGGCTGCTGGTCACATTACTCAGCCAGCCTGCATCTATGGCAGACCTCATACGGCAGACCACATTCACTGGGACCAACCTTCTGCCCCAGGGAGCAGAAGTGGGACTCAGGGGAGGACACATCGCCCATTTCCACCTGTTGCTAACAGGGCAGCTCTGGGACTGATAAAAACATGTGAGCAACACTGAAACCAGCAGTATGAGACATGCCAGGAGAACTTGTGAGGTACTGTAGGACCGCGGACAAGCATAAGGGTCTCAATTCAGAGTGTTTGCAGGATGCTAATTGAGAACATTGTTATTCTGAAGCTCTTTATTCCAAGATAGTGCTGAGGTCACGTTGTGGTTAATGCTTTGAATATTGCTTTACGTGCAAATCTACTCCAAAGTTATGTCCTGATAGGTGGAAAAAGCTGCCTCCTTTACATTTCTGTTGTCCCAGACTTGTAAAAGGGTGCAGCACCCAACAACAGCTGGCAAAGGTTGACGTGGTCACATTGACCTCTGGTGGCTGCAGCCTCAGCGTGCAAGGAAAGCACTAAGGAAAAGCGGGTGCGTTTTTTGAGCTGTTTCCTGCTGCAATTAAAATGCAGTTGGGTTTGTTCCTTCTCTGGGCTCCCTCCCCCATTGCCTTGCCTCTTGGACAGTAATTTCTTCCCCAAACAGGTGTGATCTACCCCCTCTTTTTGTGTACATCTTCAGTCCATGTGGTTCTCCTCCTTTAGAGTCAAATTCTCTTTGCACACTAAAAACCCACGGTGGATCCTTTGCTGGAGAGCTGTATTCACTCCCAGTTTCTAGAAAGAGTGGGTCATACCTGGGGAAAGCAGATACTGCTCTCCTGAATTCACTGTGACTTCTGTATGGCCAGTCTTTGGACCCTTATGCCATGGAGGGCAGACTTTAATAGTCCCATTGCAAAATCTGACACAGAAGCAGCCAACCAAATTTGATCCACAAGGAGCAGCAAGATGCACCCTCAGTTGGCACATTTTCTGGAGAGAGAGGGGAAAACAAGGCTGGGACCAATCCCACAGGGATAATGATTTAGGAGTAAGGCACCTGCAAGCAAGGCTGAGGTGGCATCCAAGCAGGAGGAGATTTCCAAGCTCAGGCCTGTTGAGGTACAGCCCCTTTGGCACTGGCAGCTTTGGAGCGAGGAAGCTCACCTTGGTGACTCGAATCCTGTAAGCCTGCTCTAATTCAGGTCTTCCTTGCCACCCTGCACACCTCAGCGCCCTAATGAGGACAGAGATGTGTTGCCAACACCTCACCAAAAGGCTCCCACACACTTCTGCCTCCCGTAGCTCCAGGCGATGGGTGTGTTCGTGAGGGGGAGGAATGCTGAAGGAAATATTTGCTTGTTTTGCTATCTCCACACACAGATACATGCATTTCCTTCCTGCCACGAAGGCCATTAGTCCCTTTTTTGGGGGGGGTGGGGGGGAGGACCTCAATCCTCCTCCCCTTCTGCAGCCATCACCACTACCATGAAGGGAACAAACCACCGTCAGTCTGCTGGGACAGTCTACCATCGGTTGTGAAAGGTGTCAGGGAGATGAGCAGGCAGTCAAAGTCCTTGTAAAGGTTGTTAATATAAACACTGAGTTTAATGAGTGTCATTAGGAAAATAAAAGATATGTTTTTTCTTTTCTTTTGTGCTATAACTCATCTGGTGTGAACCAGCATACAGGCCGATTAGATCGGGCTGGAGTTGATAATTCTGTTTCACAACCTCTTTTGCATTTTCAGCATTTGTTTTTGTTCCACACAGGAACGAAAACTACGGAGAGTTTCTTCCCGGCACCAAACCTTGTTGGGATAGCTCTTGCAGGGTAGAAGTTATTACTGGGGCAGGGGGGGAAATAGTTCAAACTCTATTCCTAGACCTGTGTAAGGAGACCACCCTGAACCTTAGCAAAATCTCCCACCTGAAACTTCATTGGAAGCTGTCGGTCTTTGCAAACCACTGGGCTGCAAGAAGAATAGCATATTATGATTGGGGGAAAAGAAAGGAACAAGCAAGAAATACATTATTGAAGACATTCTGATGAGCTTCTGTTATGGACACTACATGGATAGGAGGTTTCAGGACAGGTTTGTAAAGATACCATGCTTCCCAAAACACAGGGCAGAACTTGACAAAGCATCTAAGCTCACCAACCGTATCTTGAGCTTTATACTGATGGCATTTTAACCACACGATCAGGAATTTAATGAATTCCCTCCATGCCTCAGACCTTCCTAAATCTATCCAGGAGGGGGCAAATGATGTGGTGCTGTGGCATACCAAGCCCTGCTACCCACAGCACGGGCTTGCTTACCTCCAAGGGATCCCACTGACCTCTTAGAGCCATTGGTTGGTTGCACCCACACCACAAGGTCCTTCAGAAGACCCAGCTGTCATACTCTGTGGGCCATGTATGCTAAGCCCTTCCTCCAGCGATGGAAACAACGGGTGGCTCACCACTTGCTGGCCTGTCATAGATTTCCTGTGTGAGCCAGCGTGGCTTGGAAAGTTTTACCAGTGCGACTATTTTGGTCAGGATTTGAAAAAAAAAACAAACCCAAAACACAACCAAGCCAACAACTCAACACAAAAAAAACCAACAAACCCAAACCCAAACACCTCAGTATCATTCTTAGTGTGAATTCAAGTGTGCCAGCACAAAAGTAGCTGCTAAAAGTAAAGCTATTTTGGAAATGTAATACCTGGCTGTGAGCACGTGCAGTCAGGTGGTACTGTGCATCTCAGATGAATGGGGTTTGTCTTGTATGACTGCAGCTCCCCTCCAAAGGGCGAGCTCTTCATCTCTGTGCCTCCATACCCTGGCCAAAAAACTGGGACAGACCATCTCCTTCCTTTCAGGTGCTGTCTGTCTGATCTGTTGAGATCATCCACCCAGCTCCGAGCCTTCAGGGGTGGTCTGCCTGCTCCTGGGGAAGCTGCTGAGCTCAGAAAACATTCCGCATGAAGGAGAGGGACTGATGGTGCTTGATGTGGGATCAGCTCCGTCTGATGTCTGCACGATCTGAGTCACAAAGCACCACAGCCATTGCCCATGGGGTCGGGTCGGGTGGAGGGAGAGGTTTCCTTGACATCAGCCTTGAGTTCATCTCTCTCTAGGTGAATGAGAGAAACCAACCCTTGTTATGGGGCTTTTGTCATGATAGTGAAGATCTTATCTTCTATCACCACATAATATTCTGCTCAGGAAATCTTTTCACTAGAGAGAGAGAGAGAGACCTGGCTTGTTTGTGAGAGAGTAAGGAGCAGGCAAAAATTGACATGGGCTGAGTCAGAACGGGTTCCCTGCAGGCAGCCTTGCTTGTACTTGCTTTTGATCACTCAACTGGATGCCTCTGGCTGGAGGTAAGGGCTGGAGACCGGAGCTGCACCCTGCTGCTGGTGGTCCCGGGTCAGCACATACCTTTGGGAGGGAGCTGTGCAGCACTGGGCTTGCGAGGGAGGAGAAGGCAGCTGTTGGGACCCCTTGCAGAGAGGGTGAGTCAGCAGCAAATTCATATGGCCAGGGTGTCAGCCAGTGCTTGTTGGGGCGGGTGCCATGCCAGAGGAGGTGGTGGTGTTTGCCGAAAGCCCTGCGTGTGCCTGTGTGCCCGGTGTTTGCTCAATACCTGTGTATGTTTTGCAATAAAAAGGCTACAGATCTGTGTGATGCTCTGCGCATCACACAGGTACAGCCTCAGTTCCCAGATGGGGGTTATGCTTGATCTTGAAAAGGACAGAGCAGTGTGGGGGAAAGGGTCTTGCTAAACCCTCCCTTCCCTCAAACCACCTTGCTGAAGCTGGTGCAGGAGCCCGGTGGGGACCAGAGGGGATGTGTCTGCCACTGGCCCTGGAAGATAAACAAATGAAGATGTTCGTTTTGGGTGCAGCGGGAATCCTTTAGGGCAGCACCTCAAGGTTGTTTAATACTCAATCCGCTTTGGTTTCTTCACTTATCTGAGGGAGGAGAGAAAAGTTTCCATGCAGAGGTAGGGTCTAGAAGCTGCAAAAGTGGGATGCTGAGGGCATCTCCCTTTCAGGGACGTGTTGGCAGGGACAGGAGCAATATAGAGCTCCCTTCTGTTGTGTCCAGAGCCTTGGAGGGATGCACAGCACTACTTTGGGCTACCCTGTCGTTTGACCACGAGGCTGGGGGGAATCAGATGAACTCCCATTTCTAATGATTTTGATATTGCATTGCAAAGCGCCTGTGCTGTCTCTGCTGGCCACATGAAGTCTGAGGTTTGACACAGTTAAGAGTCAAGAAATGAGAGTGAAGTGGGGTTGCTAGAGAAAATGAAAAACACCTTATCCTTTGAGGCGGAGGCATATGATGCTGGGACTGAACCACTGTGTCCAACTTCATCTCTTCCAGACCTCTCCTAGTCCCAGTGGTATGCACAGATTTGGGCGACTGGGTACATGGCAGGGGTAGAGCTTACCTGTGTGAGCTCTTTGGGATGCTCTTTGGCATCCACTCCTGAGATTGCTGTGACTACTTGAACTGGGGGAGGAGGAAGGCTTCCTGGCATCTCCCCTTAGCCTGGTCAGGTGGGCTGGTGCAAGCCCTTGCATGCCCTAGGGTACTGCTCAGTCACACTGCTCCGGGGGTGCCTTCTCACCAAGCTCCACCCACAGACACTGCTGAGGACTGCGGGCCAAAATTAAGCTTGTGGAACCTTTTCTCAGCCTGGATCGGGCTTCTTTCCACCATTTCATTTTCTGCCCTTACTTGACACCCACCCTACCCCCATCCAGAACCAGCCCTACACCTGGGATGGGCACGCAACTATTTATGGAGCCCTTGAACCAAAAAACATCCTCCTTAGATATCTCTTCTCTGCAGACAGAGCTGAGGAGGCTGTACCCTGCCAGGAGAGACATCTCAGCCCCCTCCACGCCCCCAGCCCTGGAAGCCCAAACGGGTCACCCCCTTCCCCCGCCGGTCTGTCAGGAGGTGAAGCCCTGTGTGTTTCGGAAGAGAAGTCACTGGCGAGCCACATCCTTCCGGAGAGCAGC